>CM059280.1:17932782-17935282 GCA_030347295.1 Setipinna tenuifilis | reverse complement strand
GAGATTGTCCTAAGGTCCATTCACACCAAGAACTATAACAATAACAACTATAACTGTAATGTTAGGAGAATACACACTGAAGAACGACATTGGCAATGTTATATAGTTGAAATGTGAACAGTGATATTCACTAAAATAAAAACAATTTTTACAAATATATAGTTACAATTTTGGGTCTTTAAATGAGAAATTCGGTGTAAAATGAACTTTGGGTATGTTGAAACATGGTGATGAGTTGGTATGGTTGCTGAGACGCAAAACTGCGCTACCCTGTTGCATTCCAAACTTTATGTTTTTATTGTTTTTATCAAAAAGTCTCACCATGCTAGTGATCAGGGCATGGGTTTTTGATAAAAAGAAAATAAAATGTTTGGAATGCAACAGGCTAGTGTACTTTTGCTCCTCTGCAAACATACCAACCCGTTTTCATTTCTTAACATACCCAAAGTTCATTTTACACCAGATTTCTCCTTGAGTCTCTCACAGTCCTGGCGCTCCTCTGAGTGTGTTGTGTCAGTGCTGCTGTGGAGGTCAGTGGTGCAGCTGTGAGCCTGTGAGTGGGTCTGTGAGCCTGTAGGGGAGTCAGCGGGCCTGACACAGCTCCCCATGACCGTGGCCTTCTGGGAGGGGCTGACCGACCCCTGTGGGCCTCAAAGGGGGGAAAGTCATTAACTCTGCTCGCCAGCATGGCCCCATCTTCCTTGTTATCAACTCTTAATGAGTCTATGGGGTGAGCCCCTGTGTGTGTGTGAGTGTGTGTGTGTGTGTGTGTGTGTGTGAGAGAGAGAGAGAGAGAGAGAGAGAGAGAGACAGACAGACAGAAAAAGAGAGAAAGAAAGTGTGTGTCTGTGTGTATGTGTGTCTGTGTGTGTGTGTGTGTGTGTCTGTACAGGCGTATGCTTGTTTGCTTGTTCTGCTCTTTGGAACACCCTCTCCAAAGCCATGTGTCCTGATTTGGACAGGCTCCAGTGTTCCTGTGGAGATGGCTTTCCCAGCCTGCTGTTTGTCCATTATAAAGTACTCACAACAACACAACAACAAGATGGACGAGCCAAGAGAGATGTGATCTATGCTTGTTGTTATGAATTATGATCTGAGAGAATGTGTTGTTATGGCTGTGCTGTGATTGAGGTGTTTAATGCTCTCTGGTCCACAGACACAGAGAGGCAAAATATGATTTAGTTTCACACAGGTTTCTTCTCATTTTAGTTTTATATCAATGATTTATTCTTATCTTCTTGATATCCACTGACCACTTGGACTCATCTGTGTTTTCTTACATTTGCCCATTGGTTAGAGAATACTTTATGAGTGGACAAAAATAAGGGAAAAAAACATCAGTTTACAGACTAAAAATTGTTTGCTCAGTGCAAGGACATAGGCATTTTAAACTGGAGAGACATAATAAAAGACACGAGTATCATACCGTAAAATTGAAATCATAAAATGAAATTATAACAGCTGGATCATAAAAATTACACTCATCTGGCCACGCTTCTCCAATTTATGATGACATTAAACCAATCTAGTGAAAGAGCATGTCGAGTGTACTAGAAGTTGGTTTTGCTGATACAGATTTTGACAGCTAGGAGTGATCAGTGCATCTGGAGTTGATGTCTTTTAATTTCTTGAGAATGAAGAAAGCCAAAAAAAGCAAATTCCAGAGAGTGTTGGTTACCAAGGTGTTTGTTATTTGGCACACACTCTCTAAGGCGCGGGGGTGTGTTTCTTAGCTACGAGTGGCCTCTCGTCCTCGCCCAGTAAACGTGTGTGTATGTGTGTGTGTGTGTGTATGTACCTACCTGCCGAGCTGTCACATGGCCAACGCAGGAATGTTAGTTTAGACAAACATTAGAGTCCACCGCTTACACCCTAACAACCCTTTTTTCGTTGGAAGGCTAGACTTGACTTTCAGACGCTGTAGCATGGCGGGATGGCTCCATAGCCCTTTAATTGCCCCGTCCCATACTACCAAAGTCCTCAGTCAGGATGAGATAAGAGCCACTAAGGTTTTATTAGTATGCACTATTTATCATCTCCTGTAAATCTGCTGGCTGTAAGTAAGTGGACGGTGATTCATGGCCTTGAATGCGTCGACTCGGCTCAGGAACGCGGAGAAGGAGAAGGAACGCCTGGAGTCCCACAGGCTCGGAGAGGCTTCATTAAAATTGGCCTTGACATGAAGACATCAACACATGGCATACCACTCTTAGAGTGCCTTACCAGGCTCGCTGGGTCTCAGCCCCAATGTACCATTTAAAGTTTATATGTGTGTGTAGGATTATGTGTGTGTGTGTGTGTGTGTGTGTGTGTGTGTGTGTGTGTGTGTGTGTGTGTGTGTGTGTGTGTGTGTGTCTGTGTGTGTGTGTGTGTGTGTGGTGTGTGTGTGTGGTGTGTGCGTGAGGCTCTGCGTTTTTATGTGTGTGTGTGTGTGTGTGTGTGTGTGTCGGTGTGTGTGTGTGTGTAGTTTAGTCTATGCAGAACAGCTTAGTTGAGAACA
>CM059280.1:17917782-17920282 GCA_030347295.1 Setipinna tenuifilis | reverse complement strand
TTTTTTTCTTTTTTTCTGAAATTTGAGAGGTGGGAAAACTCCATTTATTTTTGTTCACCCTCCACTACAGCGCAGATAATCCGCTCATATATACTATTATACCCAGTTATCCAGTCATAGACTCTTTTTTATTCAGGTTTTGGCTTGAACATTGCCTCTGGAGCAGGAGTGTATTTAATTGGCCGTTGAACTGAAACAAGCAACCTTTTGCTCTGGTAGGGGAACCAGTGGCTTAATCCCATCACCTGTGATAATGGTCTGTATCGCCTGTCAGATCAGTAGAAATAACATTGGGCCTTGTGGGGACAGAGTGGCACCACTGAGATGCATAAAGACCCCTGACTTATCACACAGAAATACTATCCTCAGCTTTCACATCAAAAGTCCCAGCTGCACTTTTGCCATGCCAACTAAAGTTTTAACATATGAAACAAAGAACAGTGGTTTGCCATTGCACACAATGTCTCTCATTCTCCCTCTTTCTGTATATCTATCTCTTTCTCTCCTCTCATCTCTCATTCTCTCTCTCTTTCTTTTCTCACTCTCTCCTCTCTCGCTCTCTCTTTCTTTTTCTTTCTCTCTTTCTCCCTGTCTCTCTGTCTGTCTGTCTCTCTCCCTCTCTATCCCTCTCTCTATCCCTCTCTCTCTCTCTCTATCCCTCTCTCCCCCTCTCTCTCTCTCTTTCTTCCTGTCTCCCCTTTCAGATGGGCCGTTGGGGTACAATGAGGTCACCATGATTCCGGCTGGCGCCACACACATCAGGGTGACAGACAACAGCAGGAACTATCTGGGTAACGGCACCCACAGTTCTCCTCCGCCTGCCAGCGCGGGGAACCAAACACCTGTCAGGGGTTTCGCTGTTCGCTCGTTCCTGAATTATTCAGCAGGCCCAAACAAGGGGGGGGGGAGTGAGTGAGTGAGTGAGTGAGTGAGTGAGTGAGTGAGTGAGTGAGTGAGTGAGTGACTCATCCGAAAAACGGAGAAATATGCTGCGCCTGTCGCCGAAGACAGGAGGGCACCGTGCCGGCGATACGTTTCTCCCAGGGCAATTACTGTACTTTGTTCTGGGTTTTCACCTCAGAGAACGGCCAAAAAAATGTTGATCGCGAGGTTCATATTACGTTATAGTTGACACGGTGTCAGTCAGGGAGAATGGAAAAGCCAGGGCAAATGTTTGCCGACTTTGAGCGTTATTTTACCACCTTTTCCTCATGTGAAACTATGTGTGTATGTGTGTGGTTGTTTTGTGTGTGGGTGTGGTGTTTGTGTCTATGTGTCTCTGTATATGTCTTTGTGTGTACATGTAGGTGGATGACTGGGTTTTTGCTTGTGAGAATGTGTGTATTAAGATTTTGGCTGGCAATGACTGTGCATACAGAGGTGTGTGTGTATCTGTGTGTGTGTGTGTTTATGTGTGTGTGTGTGCGTGTGTGTCTGTGTGTGTGTTCATGAGGTACAGACAGTGAATACATTGATAAATTGGACAGAGTAACCTCCCCAAGGTCATTTTTGTTTTCAAAACATTTTATTACAGTAACCAAACAACACAGATAAAAAAACAAAACTCATCTATTTGACCTTGACAGGATGAACAAAAAAATGCAACGCAAATGCTATGCAAATGGAAAGAACAGAAAACCCACAAGGGGAAAGGCGTCTTATTTACTTTATGCACTGAAACACTTCCCGATGGAAATTTCCATCAGTGTGGAAAACAACACACAGTAACAGCCCGGCAGGCAGCACCTGGCAGGTCAATGTGCCTGTGATGTATGTGAGCAGGCAAATTCTGGTCCAAATCCCTCCTGTGAGTTTGGTTGAGTTATTTACCCAAGAGGAGAGGAGTATGGGGCCGTGAATGTGTGAGATGTGACCATTAGTGTGTGCCTCCCTAAGCCACATATTCATGGAGGCACAGTCAGGGGTGTTGAAATGGGGGAGGAAAAGTGGGACTGATTACCCGAGGGCCCCAATGGCAGTAGGAGGCCTTGGCAACCCAGATGTATGAGAAATATAGAAAAGATGGGGACCCACGGAGACTGCTTGTGTAAGGGCCCAGTGTAAAGTCCTACAGCCCTGGGCACAGTGCAAGGTGTTGTCCCGAATACAGATTGGAGCCTGTTTGGCAAAGTCAGTCATTTGTATGCACTGACTGTCATAGAAATATCTCAGAGGATATGATGGCTATTCCTTGTTTGACACAGTTCATGACACACCAATAGTATACACAAGCATTCTTTCACTCAAATCTATGAAAATTATGTGAATCCTCAGAGTTGTATGTCTATGTTTTAACATTGTTTTGTTGCTGTCTCCCACATGCCCTTGCCTGTCTTGATTAGGTCAGTCTAGGTCAAAGAGGAGGACATTGCGATCCAAACAGTGGAAATAAAGGTCCAAGAGGGAGGAAACATTGTAGACACTTTTAGGGGTTGTTCATTCTGGGGCGCTTTTTCCGCCTCCAAAACGTGAGAAGCACCACTAGTATTCCAAAACCCAA
>CM059280.1:17900282-17912782 GCA_030347295.1 Setipinna tenuifilis | reverse complement strand
TGACAGACACAGTGAGAGTAAACCAAGTTTGAATGTGACAAAATACAATAAGAGTAAGAAGGGGAGAGAGAGGAAAATGCCAAAATCACATTTTGCGATTTACTATCTTTGCATTGTTTTTTTTTTTTTTTTTGCTTTATTTATGTGCCAACAGAATACATAGAGATACTATATATATATTTGTATATTTCTTTTGATATTGTATTTTTGTATGTATGTGACATTTCATTTTATAATCACAGCATTGCTAATGTTAAAAAAATGTATTTTAAGTTATTTTGTTCAGTTATTCCTACATATATTAATTCATATATTATAATCTGACATTTTTGTCAAACCTGTGTAACAGTATGAACTTGTTTTTAACACTGCTTTGATATTTTGCTCAGTGTTGGCCATCTTCTGTTTCCCTAGCCACAATCACCATCCCAATGCTAAACTCCATCTCCACCTCTATCTCTATGATACTAGGCCTGTTCTCATACAAGACTGTGGTATTCAAACCATCTAGCCAGGGGCACCACTGGAAATTTGGGGCCCCAATGGAATACAATTTTGCCCTATCTCTCCTTAGTAACAATTGTAATCGTGTCCTCAAAAGATACTGTGTCAATGGTCCTAACTAGCTACCCATCCAATCCACCCCCCTCCCCCTGGCGGCACCTCTGCATATTAGCAAAAACACCTGGGGAAAGAAAGCTTTTAGCATTTGCCCTAAATGCTCACTGACTGCAATGTTTGTGCAAGTATGACATGTTTGTAATAGCCATAGATCCACATTACTGGTTTTCACCCATTGCTCATTGGTCATCAGTCAACATGCTGTAGCTTAGCTAACAGCTAACAAGTACAAGCGCTATTATCTACTAAGCAGTCAGGCCATGAATCAGTATGTGGAAGTGTTACTGTGCGTTCACACTGGCAGCTACCAAAACAATAAAGCAACACGATGTGAAACATCTGAATGTTAAATCATACTTGTCAATTTAAAGGATGTCAGTAAATCTACAGGTTCCAATTGGATACTGCCAAACCGCATAATGGCTTATTACCATAAAGTTTACCAGATTTTAACTCTTTTTCGACGGCCTTGTCACCAAATTTTTCCTCTCTATAGAGAAAGAACGACTGCCTTTCCTCTCTATAGAGAAAGAACGACTGTGGTAGCTCCGGTCTGAATGTGCAGTTAGTCTACATTTGTGTGCGTGTGTACATTTCACAGGTTTCATAATAGGCAGGAAGTTAGCATCGCTTTTTATGGTTGTCTGTATACATTTGGCTCTGTTTTATTTCTGGTTAAATTTGACCCGGTCCAAGTGCTGAAGTCTTTCATGTTTGGTTTTCTAAGATTTTTGCAGCTCCTATTTATGGAGGCATCAATAGCAGTAATTGCCACTTTTCATATTAAATGACTGAAATTATTATATTTTTCTGATGACTGAATTTTTCCTGTGTATTCTAAATGTTGTTATCCATTATTGTTCCTGTGTGTTGATACTAATATTCATATTGTTGGTAATGATACGCTTTACATAATACAGCACTTCTAACTATGAAACTCAGCTTCTGAGTAATCTTTATCAGGCTACAAGCTGTCTTTGCTGGATCTAAGTGGTTTTGTGTTTATGGCATGGCAGGAGACACTGTTATGTGTAATAACATAACAAAATACCTCTCTAAAGGTCTGTGTCTCTCCTCTCAGAATAACTTTTCTCACATTATATTAAACAGAGAACTATGTTTAAAATGTGTGGTTTAAAATGGGGCAAGGCAAAATGCAAACAAATACAATACTTCTTTTTCTATGCCCTCCATATTCAACAGTCATTAAATTTCCTGTCTGTCAGGTGGGGCCAAAACAACAGCAATCAGAGCAGCAAACATGGCGTCATATATTCTTAAATACTGATACAACCATTTATTTCAGGTTTTAGAATTGTATAGCTCTTTCATGGCATTGTTTAATGAAGAATAAGAGGTAAATTGCAAAGTTTGTGTTGCTGTTATGCATCTCACTACACTGAACTCACACCCTATTTTTGAGTAAATTTGAGTAATTCCCACTTTCCATTTTGGCTCATGATCTATCTAGTCCATATCCATAAGTCTGGAGCTGGTGAGATTTAGGAAAGTCACACTTTGAAGTGTAATGCTGCTTCTTCATTCTTCCTTCCTTCACTGACAAAAAACATGAGAAGTCAACCATAGAGTATTTTGTTAGAAATATATTTACAAAAATAACATGTAAATTCTTCATCACAATTACATAGACTGTTCTACGATGAACATGTAGTTAATACATACATATAAATAGTTGAATAGCAAAATCCACCTTATTACAGTACAACCAACCCTAACAGACAAAACAGCAACAAAAATGATCATGTAAAACATCAGCCTACACCAATGCACCTGAGCAGTTGGAAATGAATGTTCTTCTTGAGCAGATCAACACTGAGTCAGAGTTGTATAGACACACTTATCTCTTCTTTCTCTCTCTCTCTCTCTCTCTCTCTCTCTCTGTCTCTGTCAGTCTGTCTGTATGCATTTGCACAGAAAGAGAACCTTTTGGTAAATTGTGGAACCAGCTGGGTTCTAAGCAGAGGATTAAAACTGAACAGATTCGGTAATGTAAACAAGCAAAGGAATATTGAGGAATAAAAGGTGTGGTCTATTATTCTTTCTACTCAAGTACACTGATTGTCAAATTCAGTAAATTTCCCCTCACAGTTAGCTGCCCATTCTGAGTGTAAGTCCTCAGAAAAACACCAGTGTTGTCCTTGTTTTGTAAATGGAAAACAAAGTGGTTCAGTCTGAGCAACACAAGTTCAAGCCAATCAAGGTGAATTCCATTTCACTGGTTGCTCAAATATTACAAATGTTTTGCTTCAATGTCAGACTACACCTTAAAACCCCAAGCATAAAATGCTACATATGGCATACAAACCACGTGCTATGTTGAAACTATGTGTCATTGGTTTTGGCCTACTCTTGCTGACCTGTCTGTGGTCCTGTGGACAGCCTCTCTCGTGTGTTCACCTGGACAGAGCCTGTTTCTCATTCCCCGTGGCCACTGTTTCTGTATATATATATATGTGTGTGTGTGTGTGTGTGTGTGTACAGTGGAGGTGTTGGAGTGGAGTGAAGTGTTTAGAATGAGGGGGATGTCTTGTGGAGGTAGGGGGGTGGGCTTGTAGGTGACAGGGTGGGATAAACAGTGACTTTCTCGGAAACCACAAGTTCCATCTGTTCTGGGCTGGAGAGTGTTGTGGGGTGTTGGGGGTGGTGTGTCTGGCTTGGCTTGGGCCACGGATCATAGAGAACACATACTGCCCCCGGTAATCCCTAAGCAAACTGAACTGAGCTACAAAGTCAACTAAAGATCAGACTCAAAACCTCAACTCCCTAATTAGCTTAAGTCTCTGGCTACCTTCAGTGTTAGAACAATCCTAAAGTGGTGTTAGTACTAAAAGTCCACCAGGCTTTTTTTTTTCTTTGCATCTCCTTTGAAGAATGAGGGATCACCTATCCGCCTTTTAGTTGATCCTTTTGGCAATTTATTTAAGAAAACACATTCCCACTTCTGTAGCCCTGTCATGTCTTTAAAGAGAAAACACAGCCTACGTGTTTAGAATGTCTTAAAAGTTCTTCTGTTCTTCTGATTTCCTTTTTTTCTTCTGTTTGTTTGGGTCCTGACTTGGATGGGTATCGTTTGGTGATCAGAGGGGGGGTGTGTGGCCTTGCGCCGTCAAGTTTATCTTTAACCCCACCCTCTCACAACAGGACAAGCCCACTCTATCCAATGAGGTCATTGGAGTGTTGCTTGGCAACAGGCTCATTGACGGGACGGATGTCACACGCTAACGTGAACGTGTCGATGGGAGGCGGTACGCCTCTTGATGCGTGAGCGGCGTGGGTGGGACTTGCGCTGGGAGCGGTGGCGGCACAGAGGACCCAGCAGGATCCAGAGGTAGAGCATGACGCATGCCCAGCACGACGACATCTTCACCCAGAACGTGGACCAGCTGCCGTGGGTGAAGGTGGTCTCCAGAACCGCTGTCTCATAGCTGAAGAGGAAGATGAAGAGAGGAGGGATGATTACCTTTGAGGTTACACTTTATTTCACGGTCCCTGTGACAGTGTATCTACATCTTGAAGAACAGCGTAAAACACAAAGTGTGTAACAATATGTAACATTATGTTCTTACACTGTAGCTTAAGGTTAGGGTTAGGTATGTACAGTGTAAGTACATAATACTGCATGTAGATACACTAAAAAAGGAACCGTAAAATAAAGTGTTACCGAAGAGGAAGAGGAGGAAAGTCTGTCACATGATGATGATTACTAATTATCAGGGTGGTGGGGGTGGGGGCTTACACTTTATTTTATAGTCCCTGTTACAATGTATCTACATCATAGCAAAGTTGTAGCAAAGTTTGTAACAATATGTAATATGATGTACTTGATGTACACTGTATCATAGGGTTAGGGTAAGGATTATGATTAGGGTTAGTGTTAGGTATATACAGTGTAAATACATAACATTACATGCTCTTTCATTTAAATACACTGTCAGGATTAAGATTAGACCAGATTTAAGCCTAATATTTGAAATGTATTTATTTTAAAATGTATTTTAAGATACCATTCAATTCCTTCATGTACATTTTGTACATGTACACTATTTTAATCAGAAGTGTGAGCTGGACACACTTTGCATAAACTCCCCCAGTACTTCAACAATTCCAGCAACTGATTGCTGATAGCCAAATTGCCATGAATAAGCATAATTAAAGTAAATTAGTTCAATGGAATAGTGGATGATGGGAAAACTGTTTTCAGATGATACAAGCCAACACCACATATTTGTTACAGCCTGTCATTAAATCAGCTGATTCTAATCAACACAACTCTACGACCATACAGAAGATTTCACAATTACTCCAGTGTAGAGTTCTACCCGTAAACTGTACAGGTAAAACAAAAAAATCTGTAATATAAGGTACTGGATTGTTGCTGCTAATTGCTGCTAATTTATCCAGTGTAGATAAATCCACTGATTCAAAGAGCAACTCATTACATCAAAGTCACTACAATCTCAATCTCAAACTGGTCAAGTTTGGGAATGGGAATGGGCATGAGCAAAGAGTTCAAACAGTTGTGGGAGAAGGAATGAGGACTAGACGTGTTACCTGAACCAGTTGGTGAGTGTCATCATGACGTAGAGGGATGCCAGGAAGAAGACAAAATGAAAGAAGAAGTAGCTGTAGGCCACACGGTGGATCTCGTTGTGGACCACCTTCTGGCAGCCTTTGTTGACCTCCACCACATACTCTGCCTCCACTGATAACACACACACAGACACACACACACAAACAGACACACACACATACAGACACAGCAAAGAATATAGTGACAGAGTGATTATTCTCATAAACCATACAAAAACATACAATAAAACATCTGAGCCAATCAGTGAAATGTGAATGAATAATCACTGATACAAATTTATTTTCAATCAAGCATTGTCAATCAAATAGCCAGTACAGTGTAAGTCAGTCAGTCAGTCAGTCAGTAAAAGCTTACCCTCCTCTTCCTCTGGACAGCAGAAACAGCAGGTTGCTTTCTGTGTATGGAAAATAACAGCACAAAAACAATTAAATCATTTTGCATTCACAGATCTGTACTGAAACGGTAATGTGACATGATGACAATAGAGCTTAGCATATCACTTCTCTACTCTGTGCGGGTGAACACCGACAAGGATACTAAAATGCTGACAGAGCACATAAAAGTAGCCAGTGCCACATCCCAACAACAGGAAACTGCCCAGCAGGCTATAGTACCTGGAACTCATAGCGGTAGACTTTGATCATCCAAAAGGGCCCAAACACCTCAGCCAGGTAGGATGCTTCATTACTATAAAAAAAAAGAAAATGACATCGTTATACACGTCAGACATCTTTGTTTATGGACCTGCTATGCTTTCATAAAGTAATGGTGTTATATGAAACCACACTGGATTGAGAACACCACGCATGCACATATAGTTAGACTACTTTGTACATAAATCTGTTGACAGCACTAAAAGTTGGCCCTCCCCTTGTCTGCCCGGGTCCTCCCTAGTAGTCTGTGTAAAACCTGTGTTTGGGCTAATTGGTCCAACTCTTTTAGCCTGCAGGTAGAGATGCTGAGTAAAACCAGCTGACTCAGAGTGTCCTGGACACATAATATTTTACTATCTAGACCAGGAGCAACAACCATTTATGGTTCTATATAGACGCTGTTATTTTTAGAGAGCAGTATGCCAGTAAAAAAAAGAGAGCTGGATTCAATTTTACATAGTTTAGTCTTTAATGTGGTAACTCAAACAAAGAGATTGAGGCTAAGTAGTGCAGTTAAAATGTTTTAATACACTTTAATACCCTAATACAAAACACACTTTACCACACTTCTTCAGGGGAGTTATTATGGAGCCTCTATTTCAGGTTCTGGTTAAGGACTTTGAAGAACTTATCTTAGCATTTTATTACTAGAATTTGTAGTTCTGAAAAACCTTACTTTAACTCTACTAATCGTACCCTGTAAAGACCTCTAACTAAACAGGTCCTTGGGGAACCCCAAAACAAAGGTAGGTAACCCCAAGTTCAGAGGGCAAAGGTCCTTTAATGTATTGGTTCCATGCGCTAACACAGGTCATTTCACTACCTGTCTAAAATGCTAATTAGCAGGTTTAGATAGTTCGCTGTTTTTGTGAATGGCTGTAACAAATAGGTCTCATTCCAAATATGTGTTCTGGAACTGTCTTGATCTCTTGACACTGGGTAAAGCCCCTCTGCCCCAAATGTGAGACATGTGACATAGACTTTGTGCTGAAGACGCGGTTAAGTAAATGAAGAAAGGATGCCATGTTGTGGTTAACGCACCATGCAAACAGCACACAGCAGTACATGATGGCAGCTCCGATGATGGCCACTGCATTTCCCTCCTTCTGGATCTCCCCACGGCCTGTACTCGGGTAGCACACCGTGATGTTCATGCCCTGGTACTCCACTGGAGGAAGGGAGAGGGGGAGAGAGAAAGAGAAAGCAAGAGACAGGGAAAATGTGCTTTAGTTCAGTCATTAAGTGTGTGTGTGTGTGTGTGTGCGTGCGTGCGTGCGTGTGTGAGATGGCAGTGATGCCAGTTTCCCCCAGTGTTACATAAGCATGCGTTGTCTTGGCATGGCTGTGCGTGTATGAGTGAGGGCAGAACAAATATAGCAGAGGGGAACAGAGAGAGAGAGAGAGGAGCATAAGCTGCTCTTGCTAATGCTGCACCCTCTTGATCACTCCCAATTAATCGGCTTCTGAATGTCACATTAATGTGATGAAAGAGAGTCTGTCTATTTACAGGCTGGCAAAAGCACATGGCCCAGCAGGTGGTGGAAAATGCTCCACACTCCAAATAACCCAAACTGACTCAGGTGAAGCATGTACATGGAGGCAAAACGTATACATGAAGGATGGCATGTACATCCAGAAATTATGACTAATTGTTGTTTTTCTGTTTACTTGTTAATCACAGTTGTAAAACTGAAGACAAAGAAGTTCTGTGAAAATGATACAGTTATATCATGTCTAAACAGTATTTTCAACTATATCATTACAAAACACTTAAATGTGGCAAATACTGGCAGCAATGTCTCTCTGTGGTAAAATGTTTGGTAAGACTTTATTAAGGCTACTTAATAAACAGAAAGATGTGCACACATCTACAAAATATATATATAATCACAGGTGCTACAGAAGTGTAGCAGGTATTTCACATAAAGTGGTCTGCACACTGTTTTGCTCCAGAAAAGACTTAATTTAAAAACTGCTCAACCTGCTACACTTCTCTGCACCTGTGATTATATATGTATTTTGGACGTGTGCACCTAATTGTTTATACAGACAGACAGCTAACAGACAAGCAGACAGAATATACATATGTTTCTAAATTATTTCTTAATGAGAAATAATGTGAAACTAAAGGTTTAGAAATGATGACGTGAATGACAAAGTGTTAATTAAGAGTAAAAAAAAGACTTATAGGGAGTAATTCCAAAGTGTTACTGAATGTTTGACTGGCCCTGCCTGACCTCCCCCTACGGAGCTGCGCTGGGACCAGACTCTGCATCTGAGCTGAGCCATCTGTGACATGTATGCTTTCATTTTATGGAACCTGCACTGGAGACATCTGTGAAGTGTTGTATTGTTTACAGAGACACACTCTTATCCTTCCACTGACATGCTCTTTTTTCCTCTTCCTTTCACTCTCTTTCTCTCTTCCTGTCATCTTTATCCATACCACTGCCTATTTTCCTTTACCTTCCTACCTCTCTCTCCATTTTCAACTCGGACCTGTTTTTTTCCCCTGTATATGTCTTCCTGTCACTCATTTGCCCAAATGCACACCCAGACTCACTCCCACCTACCTGGCCCATCCTCGCAGACCCAATTACCATTTTCTATAGCCCAAAGGCACAGTAATAATAAGGGCCTAACTCAAAGCCCTAAAGCCCTGCAGGCAGCATCTGCCTGGGCTGTCAGGCCCAGGGGTGCTGCTTCAGAGGAGAGGATGGTCATGGTCTAGTGGTGGTGCGGTAGTGCTGTGTTGTGTTGTGTTGTGCTGTGTTATGCTGTGCTCTGCTGTGCTGTGCTGTGCTGTGCTATGCTATGCTGTGTTGTGCTGTGCTGTGCTGTGCTGTGCTATGCTATGCTGTGCTGTGCTGTGCTGTGCTGTGCTGTGCTGTGCTGTGCAGTGCAGTGCAGTGCTGTGTTGTGTTGTGCTGTGCTGTGCAGTGCAGTGCTGTGTTGTGCTGTGCTGTGCTGTGCAGTGCAGTGCTGTGTTGTGCTGTGCTCTGCTATGCTGTGCTGTGCTGTGCTGTGCTGTGCTGTGCTATGCTATGCTGTGCTGTGCTGTGCTGTGCTGTGCTGTGCTGTGCTGTGCTGTGCAGTGCAGTGCAGTGCTGTGTTGTGTTGTGCTGTGCTGTGCAGTGCAGTGCTGTGTTGTGCTGTGCTGTGCAGTGCAGTGCTGTGCTGTGCTGTGCTGTGCTGTGTTGTGCTGTGTTGTGCTGTGCTGCTGGACACGGAGCGCTATGAAAACAGCAGCTAATTACAGGCCCTCACTGCTCTGCTGTGCCTCATCACTGCTAGCCAGGAATGCTAATTGAGATAAGTCTTGCACAGAGGACCCAGCTCAGGGGATTCACTTTCATGTGTGTGTGTGTGTGTGTGTGTGTGTGTGTGTGTGTGTGTGTGTGAGGGAAAGGAAGAAAGAAAGAAAAAAGAGGAGGAAAGAGTGAGTATAAATCTCTGTGTGTTTGAGTTTGAGTGTGTGTGTGTGTTTATTTTTTTGATTCTGCTGAATTCCTTAGAGCAGATGCTGGATGAGATTGCCAGCAGTGGACACACACACACACACACACACACACACACACACACACACACACACACACACACACACACACACACACACACACACACACACAAACAAACACACACACACACACACACACACACACACACACACACACACACTACAACTCTACTCTCAAGCACACTCCACACATACACTTTTGAAGCAATCTACAAAGGCACATCAGTGTTAGTGACAGTAAGATTGATCTCAAATAAAATAAATCCAAATTACGTTGCTGCATTCTGTTTGCATGTGTGTGTATGTGTGTTTGTTTGTGTGTGAGTGAGTGTGTGTGTGTATGTGTCTGTGTGCATGTGTGTTTGTATGTGCTACATGCATGCCTGTGTGTATGCATGTATGTATGTGCATGTGCACGTGAGTGTGTGCATGTGTGTGTGTCTGTGAGCATAATTTTCATGCTGGAAAGGTGTTTTTATAGCAGACTGAAAGTGCATATTTGTGGAACGTGTTGCAGCACTTCCCAACCTTGCCTGAGGACAGTACTCCACTGCACACACACACACACACACACACACACACACACACACACACACACACACACACACACACACACACACACACACACAGGAAGCAGTAAAGCTCACCAGAGAGAGAGCCCCAAACCACCAACACACCACAACACAACAGCACCATTTTCTGAACTATAAGACTGATACACCACAACACAAAGGCACTAAGCTTCAGAATGAGGCCATCACAACAGCCTCATGGCTGGACTCAAAGCACTGAGATATCAAAGCCAGTGTAGTACTTATGATGGGAATTACATATGTGGGGCTCTAGGTCTCCTCAGAATGAAACACAATGCTATAAAAATACATTAACAGAGAATTTGTTGTCTTTTGTTTATACCATTTATTATGGAACTCTTTGGGACATTAAAAATGTTTATTAAGATGATAGATAATTAAGGTTATTGGCAAACTTTTTATAAGTAAAAGTGTGAGACAATGGCAAATGCCAGGGAGTTTTAAAGTTGAAAGTTAAATGGTTTCCTGTTTAACAACACTTACTAACAGCATTACTAACTGCCTTTCAGTACAGTCAGAGCACGCATTTTAGCCTATGACCCTCTGGTGTTGTGCTGTACCAGTTCACTTGCAGACACAGGCTGAAAGTGGAGCCCTTTGACTGAGATGCACTTAAGTGCTGTAAAAGAGCCATTCTGTCTACTGCACCACCTCAACAGCTTTATTCCTCTCTAACTCTCCGGCTCTTTCTGAAGTGTCTTTTTCAAAGAGCCGTACATCCAGGAAAGCGCCATAAAATCAGACAAATTCCTTTCAGCCATACGTATGTTCTGCCTCTTTCCATCAGTCCATACCAACCCCCCCCCCTTTCCAGTTGCAGTTGGTATTAGTCTTACGTCTCTCTCTATCTCTCTCTGTCTCTCTCTCTCCATCTCAGTTTTTCCCTCTCTCTGTTTCTCTTTCTTTTTTGCTCTTGTTTTTTGTCTCGCTGTCTTTCTCTTTCTCTCTCCCTCTCTCGCTCCCCTTTCTCTCTCTTCCACTGGGTTTAAAGTTCACATCTTTCATCAGAGCTGTGTTTTAAATGACCCATGTCACTCAGTCAGTCTAAACCAAAGCTGACCCACATGCCAACGGCCTTCATGTTTGTGACCACACACATGCAAAGATGCACACAGACCCACATACACACACACACACACACACACATACACACATGTGCGCACACACACATGTACACACATGCATGTGCACACACACACACCTAGACTGGTATTTGCACAACTGCGAACCTATATATCACTATTGCTCAGCAGTCACAATAACAGCATAAAAATCACCTGCCAATCACCTTTGACAAGACAAACTGGAAGCATATAAGGCCCCTAGTTCTAAGATGTACAATAAACCCCTCAACGATACTTACACAGCAATTACCATGTGCTCTCCAAGTCTGCCAGAGCACATACATCTAGTACTGTATTAAATATGTCTCTGAAGATCTGAATAATAGATCAACATTAATTATCATGTAGAAAGACAGAAGAGCGGGGGATGCAGAGAGATTTAAGCGAAGGGGAGCTGAGAGAGAGGAAAGAGGGGAGAGAGGAGGAGAGAGGAGAAAGGAAATAGCTCCGCGTCCCCAAAGGCCTGTGAAGCCCTTGCGTTGTTCGTTCATTCATTTGAGAGGGTGCTGACCTGAGTGTAAGTGCAAAACCACAGTGAGAGACCTGAGAGAGAGAGAGAGAGAGAGAGAGAGAGCGACAGAGAGAAAGACAGACAGAGAGAGAGGGTGAGAGAGAAAAAGAGAAAGAGAAAGAGAAAGAGAGAGAGGCTGGATTCAAGCCAGGAGGCAACTCCTTCCTTTACAGTTCCACTCCATTACTCCCCAAAATGGCTGCCAACTGCAACCACCTGCACTAATCGCTTAATTCCGCCGGGGCGATAATTTCAGCGAGCGAGTGCCCTCCGCGGGCAATTAATCTGACAACAACAACAGTTCCTTTTTAGTCACCAGATCCCACTTTGGGGACACTTGTAAACTAATGATTTGCCTCAACTTTGTACCATGTGAAACTGTTTAAGCTGCTACCGGATCATTTGACCCTTGTGTGTGTGAGAGAGAGAGAAAGAGAGTAACACAACTTTCTTTGTCCGTCATCCAATACTATCTCCTTTCCTATTCTTAAATGTTTTCAATGTTTTAATGTTATTTTCAAAGCCATGTTTTTGTTATGCTTTGCCAACACTGCACTAACAGTCACACTAGTAAAGCCACATTTTATTGAGCTAAACCGAGTAAAGTGCTGTGGGACTAGTCTGCAGGACCTTTGGGAGATGTCTAATATGTTCTTTTATTTCATGCTTTGGCAGCACTGCACTTACAGTCAGGCAAAGCAAATAAAACAACACTGGGTAACACTTTCTAATAAGGGGCCACAATAAACAGTAAAGTAGCCATTACTTAACACTTTAGCAAGGGTTGTTCATTATTACCTATGTGTCTAATTGGCACAAGTTAATAATTTTCCCACTATTACTTGAATATTACTTAATTGTTTAATAAA
>CM059280.1:17772782-17895282 GCA_030347295.1 Setipinna tenuifilis | reverse complement strand
GTTAAAATATATTTTTTTATGTTACTTAAGCTACCTATGCTATGCACAGTGTGTTTAAATGACATGCATAGCGTCTTCATGCCATTCCCTAGTTAGGGCTGTGATGCTGCATCAGTTCATGCATTTCCATAGTCCTGTTAGTTTGGGGGGGTGGGGAGTGGGAGTGGTGCTTGAGGTTTTTTTAATGGGGAGGAAGTGGTACTCGGTCTGAAAAACTTTGAAAAAACACTGGCCTAAAATATCACACACACACACGCACACGCGCACACACACACATCCATTTGTGCACAGACACGCACACACACAAGCTTTAGAGACTCCTTTTCTAAAGGGGCAGTGTAGGGGAGAGAAAACAACACATAGAATGCAGCACGTCTAAAGTTCCAGAACGGTGTGGATAACACATGTCAATCTTATGACTACACATATGTAGAAGTAAGGAAGCCCACACACACACACACACACACACACACACACACACACACACACACACACACACACACACACACACACACACTTACTTCTGCAAATAACATAACCAGAGGCACTTAAATATTGGAACGTTCTCCAGAACATTCTGAGATGGGCGGCACCTGGTGGCACTGCTAAGAGGATTTACCTGTGTTCTTCAAATGTGTGTGCTTTGGACAGGTGCCACACTCAAAACTTTTACCGGGGACAGGCTTAGTATTGTAACAGTGATTTAAGTGTCAAATGAGGGTGTCTTCTTACGGTAGGAGACATCTCCCAAAACACGGCAGTCTGTTCTTTTACACGGCTGAATAAAGGGTCTACATGGGAAAGAAAAAAAAATCTAAAGGGAAAACAGAGATGCATGGAAAAAGAAAAGGGGACAGAACAAGAAAGAGAGAGAGAGAGAGATAGGAAGGGCTATGTAGAGGAAGAGAAAGGAAAATGACAAAGGAGAAAAAAGGGCAGAGAGAGAGAGAGAGAGATAGAGCATCAGAGAGTTGGACAGGTGGAGGGAGAGACTATAAGTTTGTAAAATGTATTGAGACTTAGGTCTTAGATATGATATATGAAAGCAGAAGATCAAGTTCTGTTATTAGTCTCAACAAGACTAAAACACGATATCCTGTTGTGTATGTCTGCCTGTTTCACAAGTTATGACATCCAGAGAAACCAAGCTATAGAGGGAAAAGGTATGTGACAGAGGAGGGGGGAGTAAACGGAGAAAGAGAGAGAGAGTAAAGGAGGAGAAATGCGGAAGAAAAGACGTATAAGGAGAGAGGTTTATATGTGGGACTGTAAAACAATCCATCAGGAGAACAAAGTCCAGCTGCCGTGCTTTGCTGTGTTTTATGTGCCCCTCTGCTAGAATGACCAGAGTGGGCTATGGCCCAGTTATATAGATCTAGCACTCTAGAGACTGCAAATGAAGTGGCCTTCCACAGGGATGATTCATGGTTTTTAAAGCAATGAAAAAAAAACAACAATATGTCACCTACACGAACAAGACACCCAGACAAAGCCTCAACATGTAAGACAAGGGTGTCTTATTTCCCCCAGGCTTGGTTTCTATATCAGCTGAAATCTACATGTACTGACAGCGCTCCCCAACCTTAAAGAGCAGCAACAGACTATAGACCCCCTCACCCCCATCCTAACCAAGTTCACCACCCTAACCACAGTATCAAGCATTACTCTTATTTAAGTCCAACAACAGGAGGTCCTGACCCAGTATGCTACCTTTTCCTCTCATCCGCACCAAACCACACGTCTGTCCTGACACATTCCAGTCCTTTATTACATGCAAATGTGACCAGCTCAACCAGCCAAGCCATGGGGATCAGGAGTGCTTCCTGGCATTCCCGACCATTATGGAAGCAAGTTAGCTCATAGATTTGGAAATGTGTGTATGCTATGCACGTGTGTGTGTGTGTGTGTGTGTGTGTGTGTGTGTGTGTGTGTGTGTGTGTGTGTGTGTGTGTGTGTGTGAGAGAGAGAGAGAGAGAGAGAGAGAGGGATCTGGAGCTCTATTCCATGAAACGTCTTTGTTTGGGTTTAATTTGTTTGGTTACAAGACAACTTTACTATTGCAATTCATTATGTGAAAGAGAGGCCCAAATGGAAACCACATCACTGGAGCCAAATAGCACTCGTCTTAAAGAATGAGAGCAGTAAGAAGGCAATTAGAGCACAAGAGTGGAGCTGAGCCACCTCAGCTGTTACCCATCTGAAGCAGCCATAGAGAGAGAGAGAGAGAGAGAGGGGGGGGGGGGGGGGGGGAGAGAAAGACAGAGAAAGGAGAGGGAGAGAGATAGAAAGAGAAAATAAAGGAAGAAAAAAAGAAAGAAAGAAAGAAAGTAAGAAAGTAAGGAAGGAAGAAAATTAGCTCACCAGTTCTTGTTCCAAGTGTGTGCGAATGCGGTGATGAGGATGAGCTGAATAAGGATGAAGGCAAAGCCTCCCACCACACCTACATAGTGCCAGGCTGCCGGAGGAGAGCAGTCGGACAAGGGAGGCAGGAAGGAAGAGAGAAGAGGGGGAAATTAGAGAAGGGAAGAGACAGGAAAAGGACGAACAGAAAGGACACACAGATGAAAGTATGTTAACAATTTTGGCTGCCAAAATCACTTATAAGAATCTGGTATTAACTCTAAAACAGAGATTTAAACATATTTGCTGCACCTGTGCTGTACCACCCAGACCCCTTAAGCCAGTGACTCTTTAGTGCCATCTAGTGGTAATATATATGTAACACAACTCAATTACTTCAATGATAAAAGTACAGGTAGTATTTCTGAAGTTGCTACTGGCTTTGTAGTATCAAAATGCAATTTGGTTCTCATGTGTAACATGACTTCAACAAACTACAAACTTAGCTAAATAATTAATGGTTATTGGGTTTGTTTGTTTGTGTTTGTGTGTGTGTGTGTGTGTGTGTGTGTGTGTGTGTGCGTGCGTGCGTGCGTGCGTGTGTGTGTGTGTATGGATGTGTGTGTGTGTGTTTGGGTGTTTTACCATTCAGGAAGGGCTCAGTAGGGATAAAGAATGCACCAGCGCACATTCCTAACAGCATGATGAACTTCAGAAACCAGAATCTGAGAAAGACAAAGAGAGGGAGACAGAGAATTCGAGAAAAATCAAATGAGTATAATGACAGTGTGTGTGTGTGTGTGTGTGAACGACCTCTGTGGTCCTGTGTCAGATAAGATCCTTAAAAGGGGCCTGTGCATCAGCCCCATGTCCAGCCTCTTATGGCTTAATCCTGCTGCCTCTGAATCATCCACACGCACACACACACACACACACACACACACACACACACACACACACACACACACATGCGCGCGCGCACGCCCAAACACCCACACACACAGTCATCATACTACTTTGATTTCCTCTAATTCTTTCGACACCTGACACTTCAATCCTTAAATAGCTGCACCTGCAGGCCCTCTCTGCCTGTGTAGTAATTACATATTAACTAAACAAACTAAACTGCTAACTAATACATACTATGCCAACTATAATTTCTTGTCATGAGTGATATGTTACAGAAGATAATTAGATGTTTTTTAAAAGGTTCTATAAATAGGGACTATCTGCCTTTATGCACAGTACAACAATAGGAAAAAGTCAAACATTTGCTGACATTCCACCAAAATGTAAGAAAAATCTACTACTGCATAGCTAAAGCCCAGATGCAGGTGTCTTTGACACTGCCTGTGTGTTTGTCAGGCCCTATTCTATATATCAATGAATCACACACTGTTACTTAAAGATAAACTTGGACTGCACAAAGGCCATTATCCTGTACATCCTATGGTGATCTTATCTGGGTACTTGGTCACTTAAGACCCCCACCATAGCCCTGACACTAGGTTTTACTTCCAGTAGAAGTTATTTGCTTTCCCTCAGGGCAAACGAGGGCAAGTTAAATCTTTATTATTATAATTTTTGGGAAGGTGATTAGTCTTCTACATTTAACCCATCAAGGGGTCAGTGTAAACACACATACACACACATTGGAGGAGTGAGCTGTCTCACACTTAAAGCACACATACCCATGCATACCCACACACACCCATGAGCAGTGGGCTGTCATTAATCCGGCTCTCAGGGAGTGTTTTGGAGTTAGGTGCCTTGCTCAAGGGCCCCTCATCTGACCTGACACTCCCTGGATGAAGGTGAAATGGGAACCTACCCTTTGTGAATGAGGGCACAGAGCTCAGGGAGTGTTTGGGAGTTAGGTGCCTTGCTCAAGGGCCCCTCATCTGACCTGACAGTCCCTGGATAAAGGTAAAAACTGGAACCTACCCGTTGTGAACGAGGGCACGGAGGTCCTGGCTGGACTTGACGTCGATGAGGAAGACGGCCAGCAGCAGGTGGAAGCAGGCTGTCCCGAAAGACACGCGGTACACGGCCGAGTAGCCCACCAGCATCTCACAGTCCCCACCACCATGAGCCTCGTCACACACCATGTTAAAGAAAGGCACCTAGAGAATACACACACACATGGACATACACACACACACATACTCACACACACGGACACGGGGACACACGGACACGGACACGGACACGGACACGGACACGGACACGGACACACACACACACACACACACACACACACACACACACACACACACACACACACACACACACACACACATGCCTAAGTTAAGCAAATATATACATGCAATTCTACAGAAAACAGAAGGCACAGCCTGTGCCCACAGAGGCTTACACCCATAGAGACATAATTCAAAACATTCTGTACATTACAACATTTGCTGTATTTTGAGAAAGTCAGTTGATTGATTTCTGACATATCTACCAAATGTCCACAAAGTTAACTGCAGTGTCAAGTGATCAGGCGTGACTACAATCTTAACATTTCCACCACACATCACCTAGTGCAAATATGCAATATAGAGCATAAAAGGTGAGGAAGAGGCATTCATGTGTGACGTGTGGCAGTAAACATGACCCCCTGATCCACAACCTTAAGTGCACTCAGACCTCAGCTTGGCACCCTGCCCTTGCTTAAAGCCTGCAGCTGATGTAGTTTCGGAAACGAACACGTGTACACAAGGAGTAAGGGGGCTGAGTAAGGACATCTGGATGTTTGACTGACATTAACTCTTATGTCCTTGGAAAATAAACAGTGAATGGAAGAGATTTCCACAAGGCTTATCCTCTGCGAATACTGTACGTGCGAGCGCGTAAAGTGCTCATGTCTTTTTGTGTGTTTAATGTCGTCCACACTCGTGTATCCCTGCGAGTGAGGGGATTAACCCAACATTTATTGATGGGGACTGTAATGTGAGCAGGGCTGGGCATTAAATCTTTCTAACACACACACACACACACACACACACACACACACACACACACACACACACACACACATACACACATGCAAGAACACACGCACACACACGCGCGCACACACACACGCACACACACACACACACGCACACACACACACACACACACACACACCTCTCAGTGGAAACGGGGTTGAAAAACAAACAAGGTGTCGCTTACATTCGCCCTCATGGTTTCAGACACAGTCCGTGACAGCATGAGGCACGAGACAGCACAGGCCATGATGTGGAACAGAGTGTACATGACCCGCGTGCTGAAGGACGACTTTACGGGCGGACAGAAGGCGCAGCACAGCGAGCAGGGGGACGGGCCACAGCAGCAACATATCTGACACAAACAAACAAACAAACAAAATAGAAATACAGTAATGAAACACATTGGTGATGGAAATTATTATTATTATTACATTGCATTTGGCAGACGTTTTTATCCAAAGTGACTTACAAAATTAATGAAGCATTGAAAAAGAATGCAAATACATCAGAGCAGAGTAATTCGTATGAACTTTTCAACTTGTTTTTTTTTTTTTTTTTAATATTAAATCGTAATCTCTCAAAAACAAAACAAAAGTCCCTGTCTGGAATATATAAAGCACTTTTAGTGACACACACAGCTGGTGAAGTAAAGTAGGTTGACGGGGCCCTACACACAGACAACCCACTTTCCACAGGCGGCAGCTTGCAACAGCAGAGTTTCGGTGTCTGAGTGAGTGATCGTGCTTTTTTTCCCTGTCCTTTCTTTCTTTTTTTTTAATGGAGCGGCTTGACTGGGGGGTTGGCAGGTCTGCTAGAGATTAATCCACAAGCTTTCATGCATCTGGATGATTCTAGCAGGCTGACTGTGAGCCAAAGGGGCCTCTTATCCCAAGATAAACCTTGTGACACACACTGGGCCATATCTAATGGCCATTTTCCTGATGAGCTGAATTTTCCACTCATAAATGGGATAGGTCTCTCTCTCTCTCTCTCTCTCTCTCTCTCTCTCTCTCTCTCTCTCTCTCTCCCTGTCTCTCTCTCTCTCTGTTTAGATGTATGGCCCAGGATATTTGGAGAGGGAAAGGACCTCTGGGCTAACTTATTGACTAAACGGTCAGAGCAAATCAGTCAGAGCAGAGAAATCATTCCCTCGCATGACCATATGAGCTTAAACATGCGCAGCTGCCATTCAGAAACAACCAGCTGGAATGGCCCTGATCTGATGAATGTCTCACAAGCACGTGGTGCTTATCAGGAGACTACTTAAGGAGTCATTGAACCCTATGCAGATGTGTAAATGGGGACACATCTGGTTGGATGTGTGTCAGTGGGTGACAACCACAATAGAAGCTGCAGCTACATCATCATTCAAAATGATGACAAAAGTTGACTTTGTTGCATAGGTCACAGCTGTGTGAGTAAGCAAAGTACTCAAGTACTCAACAATTTACCATTATTTCTGGGATAAAAAACATAATTTTGTAGAATCGATTAGATATGTCAGTGTCTCATTGATCTTTTTTATGTTACATTGTTAAAAGCATACATAAAGCAAGCACTCACACTGAAGACCTACAAATTAAAAGAAAATTACATTTGTTAGAGGTGCCTAATGTCCCAAAGGCAGATGAAACAAGACCAGGTCCAAAGGTAATGTTTAAATCATAGATTTGTTTTTTTTTTTTTTATCTTCAGTAAGGGTAATTTTACTAGCTTCCACTAAATAATTTGGTAAAAATGCATTGCAGCATTTGTTTACTGTAGTCACTGTGCACTGAAAGACAAACTGGACACCTTTATTGATTTCTGGGGCTGTCAGAGATCTCAACAGAACACAGTACAATGGAAAATTTGATATGTGCTCCAAATCAATATCAGAGTAAATTCTGTCTGATATACTGTCTACCAATCACTTTTTTCAGACAAAATACCAGCCAATTTTACTTTCTCTTTAATGTTTGCACCTGTGATTAATTTTGTTAACATTTGTTTGTTTATCTGATAAAAGTTTTAGTGTCTGTTGAGTATTGTATGAGAGGTGTGTGTCCTGCAAGCACAAATAAAATCAATGTGGCTATAAACAGATCTTGCCATATTCTGTATAACATTGAATGAAATTGTGTTTTTGTTGTGAAAAAGCTGCATTTTTGGATGACTATGAATGATTATGTGATATTGCCTGCCCAGGACTTTGTCTTAATGGGTTGATTCATTCAGGTTGCCTTTGTCTATGCCAAACAGTTAGTTTCAGGATGGAGTATCTAACCAGTTTACAACCACTACTGATGTGTGTCATCAGAATGAATACAGTATATTGCCTTGAAGTATATTACACATATTAATAGCCATTAAAAGTACTGTTTAAAGCAAATCAATTCATCTACTTCTAATAAGCCCACAGCCAGTAACTTTAAAATCACATATTAGTGCTCATATCCAAGACTTGTCAGTTAGCATAGCTGTCGCCTTCAGAGGAGTAAAGGAGTCCAGAGCACAAGATGTTTTTCAATTCAAAGCACTGGTCAGCTCCAAGAACACCAGTGACAAACTGGAACAGCCTAGTGGAGCCTGCCCCCTTCTTACATAACCGTTCAGGACCACCGGCCTCATGAAACGTGAGCACCAGTTACAAATTGGGAAGAACATTGACGTTTATATCGACCCTGGCCCTAAGCAGTAAGCTTTGTAATTTGTCTGTGCACTTGCAATAGGCTACCAAACATGGTCTTCTCCGATGACCAAAACTAATACTTTACAAATATGTTCAGAGCACAGCTTCATCAATCATGTCAGGTAATCTGGCACAAGTCCGTGTAGCTAATGAGCCAGCGTGGATTAGGTTGTTAAGTAACAGCCCGCATAGTTGGGGTATCCATGGCTACTGCCTTGCTTTGTGATGTCGTAACATCAGTGCTCCGGAGTTCCGGAATGCACTGGGTCCCCCCGACTGTCGTACCACACTTGTGCAAATGAAAGGATTCCCCCTCTCTGACATACACGCAAGCTCAAACACAGAATTTATGGCACTTTCTTTACTTGTAGAAAGCTGTCCAGTGTTTTTAAAAACAGATTTTCCCAATTACGCTACTAAAATGCTAAAAACACAGTTATTAGTAACAGAAGAGACATCTGCCTGGGGGAGGGGGGGTATACAGACAGAGAGAGAGAGAGAGAGAGAGAGAGAGAGAGAGAGAGAGAGAGAGAGAGTGGGTGAGTGAAAGTCTACACACTCCTTTCACTCCACTGTCTCATTAGTGGAGGTCCTCTGAAGCCCATTCATTTTACACTATCACAATGGCCATTCCAATTTGAAAGAGATGGGGAGAGAGAGAGAAAGAGAGAGAGAAAGAGAGAGAGAGAGAGAGAGAGACATGAGCCTGTATATAATTTGACAGGATACACAACATGCCAGTGACCATAAAGAAACCAAAATATAATGCCCTCAAAATCTACAACAGGAAAACAAAAAGTCCACCCAAAAAATATATTAACCAATAACAAATTGCTTCTCCACACCATGCCTGACCAAAAATCTCCAATCTGCTTTTCAACTTGTCCTCAACTTTTAACTTTCCCCCAAACCAACCTGTTGATGGCCCCATTCTCTGACACCTCATCAAATTCCTCCATGCTGCCCACCTGTCAAACCAGCCCCCATCTGACAGCTCATTAAAAAACACCCCCCCCCCCTCTCACCTGATAGGCCACCATGTTGAGGAAGTAGCCGTACACCCCATTGGAGTGCACAGACAGGTCCGTCGACATGGCGATCGGTCCCTCACAGTCTCCCGTGAAGCTTCCGCATTAATCCGGTGAGTTCCTAACTAACGAGCTGGCGTGCGGTATAGTCTCTGTCATGGCAAACTAGGGGCCATGTCGCAGATGGCTGTGGATACAGTCATTTAGGTCAAGTGGCCAAATAAGTCCTCGGCGTTCAAGAAACAACAGAAAACAGTTGAGTGAAGAGTTCACTGTGGTCCTTTTTTCCTGCAGAAAGTAAGTGGTCAGTCAACAGGTCTCTTTTGTAGGTGAGGTGTTCTCGGTCCATCCAGGAATGCCGGTATCACTGTCGCTCCCATTACTCCCCATGGTGAAAACACACACATAGTGACACACACACACACTACGGACGTACTCCCATTCTACGAAAAATCACTAACACCCTGTGGCGCAATACAGCTCTGCCAGGAAAGTGTGAGTGAGTGTGGGTGAGTGTGTGTGTATGTGTGTGTATGTATGCAAGTGTGTGTGTGTGTGTGTGTGAGCCTGACAGCGAGAGAATGAAAGGGTGCATGCCCAGGAGGCTAACCCCCACCCCCTTTCCCCCTCCCTCCCTCTGCCACCATCTCTTCGCCCAGGAAGATTAGCCCATCAGAGAGGGAGGGCGGGCGACTGCATGAGAGAGAGGGAGGGAGGGATTGGACAGACAGTAAAATGTAGAGGAGAGGAGGCGTGTACCATGTGCTGGTCCATCTGTCCTTCCCCTCCCCTCCCCCGGGCTCCTGCTCACTCGCCCCACGCCACACAAGCAGAGCTGGCCTTCACCCGCACCCTGCCGCCCACAGGATTGGCCAGCGGGCCTAATCGCTTTAGTGCAAATAATGGAATTAGGATAGCAATATTGTGGGCTTTTTTTTTCTCTTTGTGTGTTCACGGTGAACAGACCCCCCACCCACACACCTTAAAACACACACACACATACACATACATACACCCATACACACACCTTTGACTTCACTTACACCTCCTCTGTCTTTGTTCGTCATCGCTATGCTACTCCTGATGCACTTGTCATATCAGTTCAGTTTGGGCTTTAAAGGAGCCTTTGGTAATCCGCTGGACACACAGCCATAATCCAGAAACAGGCAAGTCAGCCAGGGGCATCCTATATTTGGGCTAACAGGACACAACTACACTACTGGCATATCCGCATGAGCAAGGGCCCAGTTCTTCTGTCTACAGCTTAAAACTCCGGCTCAAGACATTGTAAAGCGGACACTGCTCTTTAAGCCCACTGTTAAGTCCTCTTTAATGAAATACTATCAATTAGTATCAATTAATAATCACTGACTGCATGGTTATCAGGTGAGGACAAAACATACGGTTTTGATAAAAGGGTATTTGGTGTGTTGTCACTAATACTTGTTGTTCCACATAATCTTTCTTTTTACTTGGAAAACCTTTTTCATGTGTTTCATTATAGAGGAAAAAAAGGTGGGATGAAAATTGATGTTGATGACAATAATACAACAGAATGTGGTATGTCAGACCATGATGCATTGTAATATCTGGCTGTCATTACAAATTATTTAAAAAAAACCCAGAAAAAAAGATACAATGAGCTTCATTCAGTTGATAAATACACAAACGAATGACTGGTACTTATTTATAATTAAAAGCAACAGAGACGTTTAGGATAACCCCTAATGCATCTTGGGTTAAACATGAAATGGCTTCCAGGGCATAATCAAATTATGTGGACCCCTGTAGGCTGTTTAGACTAAGAGCCGAGAATGGGCTTTAAGTAGTAGACCACTATGTTAGTCCAGCCATGAGGTCCCTGAGCGCTGGCCACAGGATGTGGGTCAGTGAGAGAGTGGTGCTGGTCGCCAGGATTACTGAGCGTGGGGGGTTGTCAAACGTGCGGCTCTCAGCCCGAGTGACCTTCAGGCCGTCTGACCCACTAATCCAGCCGTCAGGAGCTGCACTCGTCCACCCACGCTGACCTGACTGCAGCCTCAGCTTCTCCAGAAGTGCATCTTGTGCAAATGTACCGACGCATGTGTGCGCACACATGCCTGGGACGAGTACGCACACCCGAACTCATGGCCACACACATATACGCACAACCGGCACACACCAGCGACTGAACGCACACATATACACAAGATAACACTAGGATGTACCTGTATACACATGGTGGCAAAAACAAGAAGCAAAAAACAAACATGGAAAATTTTGTACACCACAAGTAGGACAGGTACTAAAAATAAACCCTGAGCTACCTGTATCTGAATCCATAGCGCAAGCATGTCACATGAATGACACACACAGATGATCCATATTAATCATTATCCTCTCTTTATATTTCAATGGGCAAATCGCTGAGAGCATTCTCTCTCCAGGGAGCAGCAAATCCTATAATGTACAACGTCACAGCTTAAAGCAAAGCAGGCATGGAAAGAAGTTCAGCAGTCCACAGCAATCATTCATAACTTATTGATGTTTCAACTTCACATAATTACACTATTCCTCACTATCTCCTCAGTATATAATAACAACTATAACAGTGATGGATAAAGGCCTAATATGTCTTTTTTGTGTGTTGTGTATTTCTGTGAGTTAATACTGTGTGTATAATACAATTTCATTATTCTTGTGTATTCAGTGTATAACGCTTCAGCTCTGCCTCGGGTCTGTTTGTTTTCATTTGTTGATACCCCTAAAATATGCAAAGGTATACGAAATGTACTAGCCCTTAAAAAATGAACTCTGATCCTCTACATGTTTGTTATTACTAGCAACGATTACGAACGATTTTGTAAAGCAATGACCAATACAGCTTTAAAACCCCGTTGGACATATAATATCCAGCAATTGTCAGCCAGACTTTGAGAATTAGAGGCAAAACAGACATCCCACTGTGAGATGAGAATGTAAATGACATAAGACGGTCAACCAAGACCAATCCGAACGACTGTTTCTTAATAGCCTCAGCTCCCCCCTTAAAGCTGTTCAGGGGTGCAAGCACACTGACACGGACAGTAAGAGGCTTTAAGTAAGATGCTAAATAAAAGCAAAAGTGACAGTCATCCAGGGGTCACTGTAAGCTGGCAGCATCATCAAAGCCACATCAAATGTTGTGCCAGTAACAACAGAGAATCCGGCCGTTTAGTTGCTATTAACCATCGCAAACTTCCTTAAGATGAGTGTGAGGTTTTATAGCATGACAGCCATGGCAGGAAGACAGCCTGATAGGAAAACATTCTAACCACCATTCACCTGTTGCTTTGCCTGTAATTTTAGACAGTCTCACTATGTACTATGTATATGGCTAAAATGTCAATAAAACTGACTTCACTTGACTTGGTTTTACACATACACACAATTTTTTCCCAGTGATGTTTCAATGCTGAGGGTGAGCTGAAATCATATCACTGAAAACACTGGAGTACGATGAGCTTCAATGCTAAGGTAAGTATTATGGATATTGAAGACTACTTGTAGGTCCTGGTTATATTCAGATAGACAATTAAATTTATCAGTAAAGTGCAGTCAGGTGATCGGACCAAGTAAACCTCGCTATTTAGTTTAAAACACCTGTAGAGTTGGCACCTTCAGGACTGCATTTGATCTTAGATGTGTGATTTTTGGTCAAGCTAAATCACTAAGCCTTTTGGGTGTTTGCAAACAAATGTTTTATGTTGTCTTTCAATTGTTTGTGTTTGTTTTGGTCACTGGACCAGAACTCTCATTCTATCCAGCATGTGTGATGTGTAGTCCTTATTCCACAGACACACACGCACACACACACACACACACACACACACACACACACACACACACAAACACACAAACACACACACAATAGTGAGACAGAGAAAGATAATGAGAGAGAGAGAGAGAGAGAGAGAGAGAGACTTTTGCTTTCAGAGACCCACCAACACTAACATTCTCTGCCTTTTATTCACTATCTCTGTGAACACTCATACACACACACACACACCACACACCACACACCACACACACACACACACACACACACACACACACACACACACACACACACAATATGACAACGCTTGATTGGAAGCTCTTTCCCAGGGGATAATTAGGAGCATTGTATGCGAATACAGACAGTGCAGCACTGTTTGGACACATTCCAATGTACAATACCAACGAGCCCCCCCACCCCACTGCTCATTCTCTCCATTCAACCTATGCCTTCATCAGCCACAATGGGGTGGTGTGGGGGGTGGGGGTGGGGGGTGGCATGTGACCTAAAACTGAAAAAGGGACATCAAACGGCTAACTACTCCTAACTAGTTTCATATGCATATTTTATGCATATATCTAAGCAGGTTTCATCACTGGTCCAACATTTGCACCGGTACCACTGTTTGGATCAAACCAACATCTCTCTCTTTCAATAATACTATAGTATGCCAAAGAGTTTTGTAGTAACTTTGAACCACTTTGAACATCAGCCTGTAGTCATGTAAAGTTTCTCTAAATATTTACACATACTTTTTAGGTTGTGAAAAATTCACGTGGTTGACACTCTATGGCTAAACTTTTTTTGCTGCAACCTGTTGGCTGTATAGAGCTTGCTCATCATCTTTAGAATCAGACTGTCGTGGTCATAACTTTACATGCCATGCGCAGCCCAAGTAGGCTATTTAAACATGTTAGGACACTGTATCCGGACAATGTGGTCTTACCTGTAACCAACAGCAGTGATACATCCCTTACTTGACCTCGGCTGAAGGAGGGCGGGAAGCCCCTTGATCTTCAACGAATGTTACTCATCAGGAGTCAGTCATACAGGAGGATGAAAAGGTTGATGTTTGGACCACGGCAACACCTATCTCGCCCAGGTACCATTTCTATAAATGGCCAAATCACGCATCTTACGCGAATAACAGTCCATTTGCAATAATTCGAGCTGAAGCGACAGGTGTATCAAGGAAGATAGGACGTTCCCTTTGTAGGCGGAAAACACATCCAAAGAGAGACAGAGAGAAACAGACAGACAAAGAGGGTCGGGAAGTCATTTGTTCGGCGCTAAAGCTCTGAATGACCCAAATAGCTGCTGCCAGACGCCATTCTTTGACTTAGTAAGCCAATAAGATAAATCAATAGTGTAATTAGGCTAAATACAACTCAATATTAACATGTATAAATGCATCTTACCAGCTTTAGATCATGAAGTCAAATAAATAAATAAACTGTTCCTGGGAAAATTAAAATCTGCACTCTTGGCATAAATGCACAACAGGCAAAACAGGCGTTATTATACATTTAATTGAGGCTAGTCAAGAAACTTCTGTTCATATGACACCAGAGGTCGCACTGAACATTAGGGAAACAGTCGTGAGGGACAGTGATTAATGCGTTCAATGCATAACTTTTCGATTATAAATATGATTACCTTATCAGTGACAATTACCCCATTTTTCATACTCCTATACATACAGGAGCATATTCCCACAGCCCTATGGGCCCACATTTCTAAGATTTCTCTTAAAATTAGGCCCTACGTTCCCACTTTTTTTTTCTTCACAAAGTTGTATCAGATTTTATTTTCCTTTATTTTAATTTGGTAGCCAATTACACCCAACCTATTATCCAATAGCAATGACTATAGAATGTAGCTTTTAGCTAAATCTGGTGCATCCATGTCTTTGTTTATTCTAAACATTTAATGTAAGTGAACATTGTCCTTTTAAATAAACAAACTAAACTAAGTAGCACAGAGACCTCACATTCAGTAGCTTCTGGTCAGCTCAGTCAAATGAAGCACAGGAACTGTACACAAACCACAGTAGTGCATCAATATCGCTGCCAAAATCTTAGAAATGTAGGGACATTGAGCTGTGCGAACATAACATAATGTGGGAACATTCCCGCATCTTGGAAATATGGGAACATAGGGCTGTGGGAACATAGGGCTGACCCCATATACTACAGAATTGGAAAACAATATTTCTAAATTCAAAATATTTTAAAAGTTATCCACTCCTGATATCTGGATGATATCAGCTCCCCAGAAGTGTCTGTAGAGCTGATGGTGACCTCTTTCTCCCTATGCTTTCCCTTCTGAGAGCACCTCTGAGTCTCACATTGCTGGCTGCAGTGTTGAGGATGAACAACAACTGGAGATATGGACACAGTGCTACACAGCAGGCTCAGTCGCCAGCACAGCCCACACCTGATCCACAGCATTGCAGTATTGTCCCTACTTAAACAGTAAACCTTTCTATAAGGGCTGGCAGTCAGTCTTGCAGTGGTCAACCTCTCAGTAGAAGGCCCCTGAGTTTAGCCTCTCAGTAGAAGGCCGCTGAGCTGCGTGGTTATTTTCCTTGCTGTAGGGCTGTTCTTTTAAAGGGGTCCTTCCGTCAAAAAACACTTTTAGTAGCTCTATTTACAATGTGGTGGGTCACAACAAGCACTATATGCACGCAGCATTCCAAGACGTGAAATTCGACCCTCATGGCTTTACTGGTCATTGAAGGGTCGAGCTAACCAAAACGAGCGGATCAGAGCATGCTAAACCTATCTACGTCACTAGGTCGTAAGCCCCGCCCAGAGCCATGTATGGCAAGCCCACATCCGAAAGGATTGGTGGACAGAAGCTAGGTGAGCGAAAGACAGCGAATTTGCCCAATCAGAGGTGCCTTATTGACACGTCATGGATATTCACGAGGGACACCGGAAAAGCCAGTCAACACAGAAATATGAATAAAAATAACGATGGAAGTTCCCCTTTAAAAGGTTTATAAGACCATTCTGAGTTAATAGCCAAGCGTTTAACCAGTCCACATTCTTGAAATACCCACTCTGGTTTAAAATAGGCTATGTCGCAAGGGCTGGCCTCTAGTAGTGGTAGCAATAGAGGTTCCCTTTTGGACCGACTTTTAATTTAATTTTTAATTTAAACTTAATACTTGTGCCTGTGCTCTTGTGCATTATGTATTCCATATCAAATCCCCAAGAATGTAAGAAAACACACTTACACACAGGTTTTTTTTTCCCGTGTATCTATTGAGTTACATGCGTGTATATTTGGCACATTTGTTCTGATTTTAGAATGGCCATACGCGTCTACAATGCTACCGCCAGCGCCCGCCCATCTGTCATCAATGTGTGTTACATGTATACAGCCCCGAGTACCGTCAAGCTCAGGAGAGCAGTCTTTTTCGTTCCGGACTCATCAAGCAAACATGGCGGCTGAGGGAGATGTCGATTTGGACTTGGAAGCTGAAGAAAATTGCACTGGAAAGCCAGCAGAAAAGCCTCGGAAACATGATAGCGGAGCAGCTGATTTGGAAAGGGTCACCGATTATGCCGAAGAAAAAGAAATATCAAGTTCCGATTTGGAAACGGTAAGAATAACATGGAACATGAGGGTCCCACTGGCATGAGGCCTGCCGGGTAGCTAACTAAAAGTTAGCCGCTGTATTTAGGTTTTAAACATTGACACATCGTCTCTTGTTGAATTTATATTTAGAATAATGACAATGGGAACATGCCATTCAAGATATGTTACCCATAGCGACATAATCGGTGAATCTTGTCAGTAAAATAAGAACACAAGGGGAATGTAAGTTAGCCAATTGTAGCACCTAGCACGCACATTGAATTTAGAATGTCTTGCAGCCTTATCCGAAACATCACGTTAGTCCAGTGGATTAACAAGAATATCCGAGACCTGTAGCTTGTGTAATTATTAGATTGTACAAATGTTTAATTCTGTCTAATGTTAAAAAACTACAATGGACTTTTAATGGTGTTTATCAAGCCTTTTAAGTGTGAGTGCTTCCTGTAGTGAATTCTAGAAGTCGTGTTCTGATTGGCCAAGCTGAAAGACCCATACACTTTGTAATTTGGTGTTGACATCTGAAATAATGTAACAAGTTGTAAGCAGATTGTGTCTGTGTAACGTTGATTGCCGATAATGCTAAAAATGTTGTACCTTTCCTACCCTAAGGCAATGTCAGTAATTGGCGACAGAAGATCCAGAGAACAGAAAGCAAAGCAAGAACGGTAAGGCCCGCCTCCCTTTTAAGCATCTGTCATAGGGCGAAATGAACACTGATATGCAAAACGTAAATATGTGCCTGCCTACATATTTCTCATTTGGCAGACAAGATGAGGTATATATGTTCAGAACCAAATGGTACTTTGTAAAGTTTAAAGATATTTGTGTTTTTTTCGTATTTCATTAATTATATTTGTAAATCGCGTTACATATGTTGTTCAATTTAAAAAATATATTTGTGAATCGTATACTTTTTTTTGATGATATTGACACCAAACTATCTCCATATATATGTCACCAATGACTGGTTGTAATGTTTTCCAGGGAAAAGGAACTGGCCAAAGTCACAATCAAAAAAGAAGACGTGGAACTCATTGTAAGTGTTCAGTTTCTAATAGTGTTTTTGTCTATACAAGTGATAAAATTGATAGGTACACACTACACTATGTTCTGTATTAAGGGACGTTTGAAAAGGGGCCTGCTGTGTACATTTTTATCAATTGTCTAGAAAACGGAGTGAAGAGTCTTCCTGTTCAATCTTTTGATGTAGAAACAAAAAAAAATCCTGGTAACAGATCCATTATGTATGTCTGAGACTGGACACTTTTTGGATTTAAAATCATCATTTTGTCTGATCACTTAAATTCATAGACACATACAAACTACCATGTTGTCTTTAAATATTTGTTCATTTATAGCTAACTGGCACCAAAAACTGATCATCCCCTGATAAATACCATAGTCAGAAATTATTGCATTTTTATGTAGAATATAAAAATGATCATAACAGCGCATTATTGTTGACAGATGGGCGAGATGGAGATTCCACGAGGCGTGGCCGAGCGCAGTTTAAGGGAACACATGGGGAACGTGGTCGAGGCCTTGATTGCGCTGACCAATTAAGAAAGCTCCACGGGATCACCATGGCAACATGTTACAGCTATAGATGCCCTGAAGAATGCCTAGTGTCCACTATCTGCCCTGTCATCTCCAACATCCACAGGGACTGACTTCATTCCGCACCCCACCCCTGTGTATTTGATCAGATGTAATAAAAGTGACTTTTTAAAAGACAAGATTCTTCTGTTTATCCCAACACACACCAGCCTTGCTGGTGTCTGCCATTTTTAGTGTGCTTGCTGTCATAGCAGAGCATGGACTACTCTTCTCCTCCTGGGGCTTTTAAAATAGAGACACAATACCAACTCTGAAACATTAACTGGATTTTTAAATCGTGTCTAAAATGATTATGCCGGCCCTTGTTCAGTTTGTTTTCCATTGCGGCAACACTAGAGCAAGCACACTTCGCATTTTGTCTGCAGAAATGCAGTCCAGTTGCTTGTGCTGTTCTCTGGTCTCATGAGCTTTGAAGGTGAGCCTATTGAGCTGCCTCACTAGCTGGTTGAAAGAAGAAGTTGACTGAGTAGTTTATTACCTGTTCGGTGCAATACATTTTACAAAGAGATTGAACAGCATGATAAACACCCTACTCTAAAATTACAACAAAAATGGTAGAATAAAGCAGAATAGCTGCACATAGCCTTTTAAGTTTCTTTTTACTGTACAAGTCCCCTATTCCTGTTTCCTTCTAAAGCTGTGACACTGAAACCCAGTGGTGGTTCAAAAGCACTGAAGTTCATCAGTGAACCACAAAGATTACTGGAAAAACATTGGCCCAGGTCAAATAAAATAAAAAAAACAAAACACGCAGCTTCTCCATGGGGACAAAAAGTGATGTGTGACAACACACACACAGTAAAGAAGTTTTAAAAGTCAGTCTGTTTACAATGCGCGTTTGGGAACTTAGGTTTTCCTTTTCTGCACGGTTGGCCGGTCGAACACGTCTCTTACTCCTCCGGCCTTTTGTTTGAAGAACTTGGTGTTCTGGGCACTTTCTTGGGCCCATGCAGAGTCGAATGACGTTGTGTCCTGATCCACCAAGTGAGTGTATTTGGTGCGTCCTGAGCGTCCAAAGTTCTTGACCTGGAAGATAAACAGCAAACAACTTGCGTTACAATGTTTGGCAGAAGTACATTTCGATACTTACTCCTTTGTACACAGATTTATGCAATTTTTTGGCAGGCCTGGCCCAGCATTTTCCTCAAGAAGTGTGTAATACCAATGTGATGTTACATAAAACTTGTAAGTACCTGCATGACTTTGGGAAGAATGGTCTTGTTGAAATGGTCCTCCAAAGTTGGGGCACTGAAGTCCCTCTTGAAAACATCCTCTTCTCCGTCCTGTTGGCGCACAAAACATGTAAGTGTGAATATTTTGTTCATGGAGTGTAGAAAAACATACATACAAGTTAATTGGTAAATCTGTCAATGGGGGACGGGTTCAATACTGCACCAATGTGAGGTGGCTTAACCGTGTAAGACGCAACCGCTATTTTAAGTTTGCTATTTCGAGAATGGTATGGCCAAGTTGTAATGTGTTACTAAGGAATTTCTGTAATGTTATATTAATGCTTTAATGTTGCAGTGAAGAAATTTTCACTCCTCTAGTGAAACAACAAATCATTCCACAGACAAAACAGCATTTTAAAGTAAAAATGCTTTTGATCCAACCATTTGCTGAGCTACCTTGTCCTAATGAGTGCACAAATCATTACAAACGTAGATCAGCTAATAACTGAGATCACTTGTTAAATGTGCAGTCAGAAGGAAGACATGGTAGGGTTTCATGGTAGGCTTTTCCACCTATGCCCATTAGTCCCCATAATTGATGTCTCACTTAACCGCACAAAATGGTTAATCTCAGAGGAAAAGATAGTACATTTTCATGAAGTCTGTGAAGCCACTCACCATGAAGAAGGCTCCCCTGTGGTAGTACTTCTGCAGGAACTTGTATTTGCCCTTGACGGCCTTGTTGGTGATGGTTTTGCCGTTGTTGCGCAGCTCGGCTCTTCGCTCCTCCTCGGTCATGCTGTGGAACCTGTCGATCTCCGCCTTGTCTTTTTCAATCCTGTCGGTCAGATGCACGTCACTGACAACTGTCCATTTTTAGTCAAACATGACCATTACCATGCTACACATTTGCTTGTCCCCATACAGCAAACACATCTGAGGAGTGTTCTATAATGCTCACCAGTACACTTATGCTTAAAATAATATTAATCTTTGCTCCAAACTAGAATTTTGTTAAAAAGTTAGAGAAAGACAAAATACCACTTGGCAGGTGTACACATATACCTATATGCTCAAGACATGCACATTCCTGAGATAAGCTAACCAGTTACAAGCCTGACACACTGCACCACTCCATGATCCATCAAGAGTCTGATAATAATAATAGTAGTTATTATATTCATAATAACAATGCATGTGATTGAAGGCAAGTACTCACTGTTCTCTGGCCTCGCGGTCACGTTTGATGCGTTTTAGCTCGCGCACCTTCCACGCCTCATACTCCTCCTCCTCATTCTCCCCGTCTGTGTCCAGAGCGTCCAGTGCGGCGAGCGTGCGGCGATTCTCCTCAAACTCCTTTTTGGCCTCCTCCTCCACAATCTTCAGCGTGTAGCGCCTCCTCTCCTCCGCCTGCCTCTTGGCCTCCACCTCCAGCTCCTTCTGCTTCAGCTCCTCCGCCTCACGCTCTGCTACGGTCACACGGTCCTTCCTGAGACACACACAAGCACACTGGGGTGTCAACTGATGGAAAATATTGACTACATTTCCTGGTTACAGTTGTTTTTTGTTTTTTTACAATGATGGCACCTATGAAAACTCAAATATTTTTGGGGAGGGAGACAACTCCTACATCTGGTCAAGGTCCACATCAGATATGAACTTGGAACAATAAACTTGAACAACATTAAGATTTTTTTTTTAATTTGCAAACATTTTTCATGTTATATAGTACTCAAAACTACAAATCAATTAGATTTCATTGTGAGTACAAAAAGGTTTGTGCTTAAATATTTCAAAACAAATCAATTTTGGAAGTTCAGCTAATCTGCTAAAGAACATAATCTTTGAAGCTGTAACATGTTCACTCTTGGCTAATGTAGGACAGAGCACCGAGTACTGACTTGCGGATGAAGACGGGTTTGAGTCGGGGCTCGGCCTCATCCTCGCTGTCTGTGTACTCCTCATACTCGGATTCCGACTCGGATTCCTCGCCGGACTTGCCCTCTTCCTCCACCTCCATGATCTCCATCTCCTCGTTCTTCCTCTCATGAGCGCGCTGACGCATCATAGCACGTCGCCTCTCAATTTCCTGAAAGAGATGCAAAAGGTTGATTATTCACACCGAATGACGTCCTTAATCAGATCATTTTAGATTTTAAATATAACCAACTACAACACTCTAGAATGCCCTCTTCCTCACCTCATCATCCACCTCCTCCTCTTCCTCCTCATCCTCACTGGACTCCTCTCGTTCCGGGTGCCAAGTGCCTTCATCCGAGTCCTCGCTGCTCTCCGCCACCAGCTCTGGCTCGGCGATCTGTCTGTGACGTGCCAGTCTGTGGAACACACAACAATACTCTCAGTGCATGTGTAAACATCTGTGTGTGTGTGCCATAGACTATGGTATGGTGTGTACTCAAAACCAAAAAAAAAAAAATTAAAAAAACAAGGTAACTGACTCCTTTTTTCTAAACACAGTTCTCCTTAAAACAATTCCCATAGAGCAATACATGAAGTAGACCCATCACAGAGTGAGAATTATGTTATACGGATAAAAAAAAACACATTTAGATATTAGATTCAACTATGAGCTTCATCAGCGCAATTCAGACCCTGGAAAGTATTTCTGCCATGATAATTGGCATTTCTACATGGTCTCCATTATGCTCATGGAAAAATATCAAATTATAAGGTCAACTGCATTGGTGACATTTTCTTAAAGACATTTACAGACCTTTCTTCCACGTCTTCTGACACACGGTTCAACAGACGGCGCAGACGGGGATCTGATACGTCCTCCTCCTCCATCTCCATCTCTGGCTCTGCATCTTTACCCTTCTTCACAAACTGGAAGTCCTCTTCCTCCTCGTCAGAGGACTCCATGGGGGCGTAGTCAGGACGCTTGCCAGACACATAACGCTTCACCTTCACCTTTTCCATGGAGATCTCACCTAGTAAAGGAGACAATTGACTTTCATTCAATGTATCTGTCCTAACTTTCTCTGACGCAAATACTCACTACTGTTCAGTCTGTACAGAGTAACACTAGGGCATCAGTTCAGGTGTTCAGTCACCCGCCACTGTGCGCTGGAAGTCTGCCTATTCATCGGACCTAGTGTTTCACGCTGCTGTATTTGAAATAGTGTAAGTAGTTACATGGAAATGTAATCCAATAATGTGGGTTGCTGTCAAACCTGCCTTAATCAAGGGATATTAGGTTTAGACTTGAAACAAGCCAAAATCGCTCTCGCCCCTTTAGGTTTTTGACTTCTCTAAGAACACTATGGGTTTGGTTTGCAGGTAGTAAGGCCATAGGAATCTTCTGTTAGCAATATTACCAATGATTCTGAGTTCAGGGTGAAACTGACGCTAATTTTGAGGCTAATCTTGTTTTTGGTATACCGTCAAGCTCAGTAAACTGTTTGTCAACATAGAACGCTGGCTGGCTGGCTCGGTTCAGCTACCTCTAAAGTAAGTAAAACTCTGCGTGAAACATTGCTACTGAAAATTGATTTGAAACTTTGACTACGCCATATAATTAATGTCATGTTATCATTCCACTAAGTCTGTAAAATTCATTACTGCGTCAGACAAGTTATCGCTGGCTTTTAGTATCTTCAGCCATATCGCTAACAACGCAGAACTGTTTACTGTACCTTTATCATTTCGGATGGGAACAGCTCCGGCCGTTGACTGAATCGGCGGCTGCTTCATGTTGAGCGCGTCACGTCCCGACATCTTGAACTAATAGCCTGTGCAGTTATGAGAAAAAGAAATATTGTTTTCAAGATAGTTACACCTAGCTACCCCGTCGTTTCGTTCTCCTCCAAGACGGGAAGTCAAATGCGTCGTCTGGAAGGGACCGGATATTATTAAGTTCCCCGTAGAAACAAAGACACTTGAATACGTTCCGCTGTTGCACCGATTTCTTCAACCGCCAGATGGTGAGTGGGAAAAATCATAAGAAGAGCAATAATGAACGGCGGAAGAACTATACGTGTGCTCTTTTCAAGCACACTTAATAATAAACAGTGGCAGAACTATAAGTGTGCTCTTTTCAAACACACTTAATAAATGGTGGAAGAACTATAAGTGTGCTCTTTTCAAGCACACTTAATGAGCCGATTTTGCTGCACAAAAAATGAAAGCTCGGGCGTGCGCCCGATCTATCTATCTATCTATCTATCTATCTGTCTGTCTGTCTGTCTGTCTGTCTGTCTGTCTGTCAAAAAACCTATTATTAAATATTATGTTATATATCATCATATCCCTCTGATGACAAACCATGATGCCCCATAAAGACAAGGTCTACATAACAGTGAATGACCAATAGGGGGCGCTCATTTCACTTGTTATTGTTCTTGTAGAACCCAGTTGATGAGTGGGAGCTGGACCTTCGGTTGATCACGAATAACGTGAAAAAGATTTTGTGCCTAAAACACGAACAAATCAAGAGGGGATGGAATGCATGCAATTTATAGATGCTAATATGTAGTTCACTCCCGGGATATGATTATATATAACATAATATTTATCCCCTTTACAAAGCAATGAAGTAATAGTTATATTGACATGTTCAAGTTATATTGACATGTTTATGATGGCTATGGTCATTAGGTCGAGGTAATTATGGAACGTTCACTTAACAAAAGCATGAAGAAAAAGTCAGTTTTCTGTTGTTTGGCATTTTAAAACAATCCTTTTTCCTGCCATGATAATGTATGTCTAAAGGGAGGCTGTTGTTTAAAATCTAAAAGGTTGCTCATTAAGCAGACTGTTTTTGCTTGTAGCCACCCTATATGTTCAGATGGGGTCATGCACAGTGTTGCCACATTGGGCGGAAATCACTCAATCCAATCTGGCAACACTGGTCATGCATAAAGGAACGTTTGTCTACTATCTGCTGTTTACTGACTGCCTCATTCACAAAGTGGTGGCGTCTACAGAAATCAGATATGAAAAACAGACCATGTTTCAGGACAAAGTTTTGTGCAACTGTTGGTAAGTCATTATACAAGGATGTAAGGATAAAAGGATGGTTTATTGTCACATGCATAGCCATACTGGGTAGAGTAGGACACACAGGTGGACCTGGTATTATGACTTGCACTGGCTAATGCTTGCTAGCCTACCTGAAACTGCAAATACTATGTGATCCTCCATCTTGATCACAAGTTACAGTTTTTACCAATCATTTTCACGCGTTTTGCAGGGCAATGTTCACTTTTGCAAAACTCTTAACACATTTGCATGAACCAAAGTCTATGGGAGACAAACTACGTTCTCTTTCGCGTTGCTTTCACACAATTGCGTTCAATCACCACTTCGACCAAAATTCATAAATACTTCTCTCATTTAATGTTCATGACCAACAAAATTATGTACAACTACAGCTAAATTTTCAGACATTTGGATACTCTTATCAAAACAGTTAACTCTAGGACCAAAACCTAAAAGCAATACAATACAGTGTAACAAAGCACAGCATTTTGCATTTTGTCACACAAAAAATAAATAATGTGTTTGAGGCATCTTTTAGCCAAATAATTATTGATATTTAGCACTTTTACACTTACGTGTGTATTTCTTCATAATATTTTTTTATTTTTATAGCTTGTTACGTAACAGGTAAACAAAGAGGTTGCATTTGCATGTTTATGGGCAAAACATTGTGATGTAGAAAGTTGTTATTGGAGTTGCTGTGTATTCCATTACCAGTATGTACTGTAGGCTTTATCATGGTTTATCCAAAATGCAGCAGCACCATGGATCAGCATTACAGTAGGTAGGGCCAAAAACGACTTCTATGGATGACTATATTTACATAGCCTGGCTGTCGCACCAAGCTTGTAGACAGAGCTTGGTCTGGCAAGTCTCCCTCAATGTAGCATCACAGGCAGTATGGGCGGGCCCAGGCTAATATTTACATACATTTACATGTACAACACATATTACATGTACATTCTTTTGCAGTGAAACATACTCTAATTGATGCAGGTAATGGGCGTTCACCTTTCCTGCAGTGGAACACAATGTGGTTATATGTAAGCACAGGGTGAAGGTATCACATGTTACAGTTCATCCTGGTGTGTTTCTGGAGTGATGTGTTTTCTGTTTGTATGATTGTGCATATTTGATTGACACAATCTATCTTCAGTTCTGAAATGTGTACTGCAGTTAGAATCCAGAAAAATTGCGAACTATAGAAAATCCACTGAAAACACCTTGTGATTCGCATCAATATTTTCTAATACATATGGTACTTTACACAAAATGCTGTAATTCATTTGTAAACTGTATAGGTATAGCCTATACTCTTTATTTATCTATTATCAAAGGTGCATGAATACATACAAATGTCACTTAGATTGTTTGATAAAGTGTGTATTTGCGATACATGTCAGTAACCTGCCATACTGTCAGACAGAGGCTAGATTTTAAGTGATTTGTTTCAAGTTGTTTGCATTTTTTAGGTTATTGTACATTGACTGGCATTGTAGACTTATTGACCGACAGCGTGTGTTATAGTTAGGTTGCTGTAGCGCATTTTGCAGCAAATGTTAATTGATGTGCTCAAACGCATGTTGGTACAGCACACTGTGTTAAGAGTTTTGCAAAAGTGGACATTGCCCTGCAAAACGCGTGAAAATGATTGGTAAAAACTGTAATTCACAAGGTACACAGGATTTTGATGAAGAAGCAAAGGCTTTGTGTTTTGAGTTTTCTTTCAGATGCTAATCCATCTACTGTAATGGACATACTACTACATTTGCTTACATGTAGCATGAAAACTTAACTTGTTAACCTGTTAGCTTATGTCCTCCTGTTAGCGTATGTCCTCCTTTTTGTAAGTCGCTTTGGATAAAAGTGTCTGCTAAGTGTAATGTAATATAATGTAATATAAAAGGAATGAGGGATATTTGGTAAAATCATACTATCCATTCCCAAAGCAATGATAGGACCATACATATGGACTAGAGTAAGTGTGAGACTGAAAGAAAACCAAGTGCAAAGCAGCATTGTGGGGGAAAATACTTTATTTAAAATGCTTATAGTTGTAATAATAATGAAATAATAATAATAATGATGACAATATGCAGTATATTTTTTATATGATTATTTAACTGCCTAATATGGTGTGTGTGTGTGTCTCTGTGTGGTGTGTGTGTGTGTGTGTCTCTGTGTGGCGTGTGTGTGTGTGTGTCTCTGTGTGGTGTGTGTGTGTGTCTCTGAGTGGCGTGTGTGTGTGTGTCTCTGTGTGGCGTGTGTGTGTGTCTCTGTGTGGCGTGTGTGTCTCTCTGTCATGTGTGTGTCTCTGTGTGGCGTGTGTGTGTGTCTCTGTGTGGCGTGTGTTTCTCTGTGTGGCGTGTGTGTGTGTGTCTGTGGCGTGTGTGTGTGTGTGTGTGTCTGTGGCGTGTGTGTGTGTATGTCTCTGTGTGGCGTGTGTATCGGTGTATGAGTGTGTGAATGTGTGAATGTGAGTGTCTCTGTGTGGTGTGTGTGTCTCTGTGTGGTGTGTGTGTGTTGAGATCCATGTGAAGCACCCTCCCCTCCCCCAACCCCCCCCTTTCAATTAAAAATGTAAGTAAAAGATGACAAATTTAAGCAGATGTGGGAGGGTGTAAGCAGGCTCCTGTTGCCTTGTAGATGCCAGAAGGTGTCAGGAAATGGAACGAATATCCACTTCCATCCCCATATCCTGTGCCATAATGTAAAAAATAAGGACATAAATTCAATCAGTTCACCAAATTATCAAAATGGAAAACAACAATAGCAAAAACATGGCACATATGCCTTAGTTTGGACTGGTGTCCTTGCATTAAGTTGTACTTTGACTTACCAATGTTCTGGTAGGTCCAGAAGGTGTTAATTACTTCATAGGGGGCGACATCAGAGGGTTGCATGTCTGGCCGCACAAAAGCTGGACGCCCTGGAAAAATATCAATACATCAGAATGAACAACAGTCAGTGCCTGCAGTGTTAGTGGAAACCTAAGTAAAAGAACTTCAACCATCCCATGTGCCCTTCTAATATGTGTGTTTAACTCACTGAGATCAAAGATGCTGCCATAGTATTGGGTGGACTGGATCATGCTATGGGCCTGTTCTGCTGGTCTCATAAGGCACTCCTGGCTCCAGTGAGAGGCCCCTGGTCCCATGACCGGCTCAACCTCTTTATTGTCCCCTTGGCATGGATGGCAGCCATCTTCAAATCCATGAAGAGTTGGCGTGTTGGAGCCATTGCCTATGAAATACACAAGATGTTCAATAAATATACTTTTCAGTTGGATTGACTAAAGTTATATCTATTGGGTCTGCTGTAAAACAATGCTCAGTCAGCAAGGAGAAAAAAAAGTGTATTTCTTGAACATGTATTAAAAATTCCTTGCTATTCTGTTTTTACAGACTAGGCCTACATAACATATTAGCAGTTTTTCTATTTTCCTTAAGTTCACTTACCCTTTTCCATTCTGCGCCGTAGCGCTTTCAGAGGCCTTTGACTCCAGCGAGATGGCCAGGTTCCCATTACTGAGACAGGGCCTACAGAACAATGAAAAAAACATATAATCAATTACAGATCACATCCTAAAGCATTGATTCTCATTGATGCTGTGTTGACCATGCTATATTGTATTGATAATATTATACTGTATTGATTATATCACCAAGCTGTGTTCTGCATGCTATTCTATTACAAGTTTCCCCCCAGATTCACTTACAGTTGTCCATGTTGGCCTGAGTCACCGGCTCACCATCCAGGACCACATCCTGGGTCACTGGAATGCCGTCCAGAACCAGATCCTGCCACACTCCACTGTGGGCCTTTTTGCCCCTGAGGAGACAGCAGGCTGCAGAACTGGCAGTCTTGACTGGTATGCTGCCTACAAAAAAACAATGAAACACACACATAGTCAATCACAGACCACATGTCATTTGTTGATTATACTATATCATATTGATAATATATTATATTTTTTGCACTGACTATATAACCTAGCTGTGTTTTTTGTGGTGATCTATTACTATTTTCCCCCAGATTCACTTACCGTTGTCCATGTTGGCCTGGTCCACTGGCATACCCTCCAGAACCAGATCCTGCCACTTGTCGCTGTGGGCCTTCTTGCCCCTGAGGGAACAGCAGGCGGCAGAAGGGGTGGCCTTGACTGGTATGCTGCCTACAAAAAACAATGAAAGACACACATAGTCAATCACAGATCACATGTTGAGCCATGTGTTGATTATACTATATCATATAGATAAAACGTTTTTTTCTGAAATATTTTTTCATGGACTATATCACCTAGCTGTGTTCTGCATAATATTCTATTACTACTTTCCCTCAGATTTACTTACTTTTGTCCATGTTGGCCTGGGTCACCGGCACACCATTCAGGACCACATCCTGGGTCACTGGTATGCCGTCCAGAACCAGATCCTGCCACACTCCACTGTGGGCCTTTTTGCCCCTGAGGGGACAGCAGGCAGCAGAAACGGCGTTCTTTGCTGGTATGCCGCCTACAAAAAACAATGAAACACACACATAGTCAATCACAGATCACATCTTAAATTATGTGTTGATTACTATGTCATACTGATAATATTATACGTATTATTCTACTTTCCCCCAGATTCACTTACGGTTGTCCATGTTGGCCTGGACCACCGGCTCACCATCCAGGACCACATCCTGGGTCACTGGCATGCCGTCCAGAGTCAGATCCTGCCACACTTCACTGTTGGCCTTTTTGCCCCTGAGGGGACAGCAGGCTGCAGAAGGGGTGGCCTTGACTGGTACGCCGCCTACAAAAAACAATGAAACAGTCAATCACAGATCACATCTTGAGTCATGTTTTGATTATACTACATCATATTGATAATATATTATATTTTTTGCACTGACTATATCACCTAGCTGTGTTTTTTGTGGTGGTCTATTACTATTTTCCCCCAGATTCACTTACCATTGTCCATGTTGGCCTGGGCCACTGGCATACCCTCCAGAACCAGATCCTGCCATTTGTCGCTGTGGGCTTTTTTGCCCCTGAGAGGACAGCAGGCAGCAGAAACGGTGCTCTTGACTGGTACACCGCCTACAAAAAACAATGAAACACACATAGTCAGTCACAGATGACATCTTGAGCCATGTGCTGACTATACTATATCATATTGATAATATGTTACATGTTTACACTAACTATATCACCTATCTGTCTTCTGTGTGGTATTCTATTACTACTTTCCCCCAGATTCACTTACTCTTATCCATGTTGGCCTGGGTAGCTGGCACGCGCTCCAGGACCACATCCTGCCCCTGTGGTTCTTCACTGGTCTTGGGATCCTCAGTGAATGCCACAAGCTCCACCTGGTTGGTGATGTCCATGGAGTGTGGTCTGTGGGCTCTCTGCCCTCTGACCCTCTGAGCCTTCCGCTTTTCCTGAAAGTCCAGGAGGATTGCCTTCAGTTTCTGCTGGAGCTCCCTACGAGTCACCCCAGGGTCCTCACTCCTCTTCTTCCAACCAGAGGCCTCAAGTTGAGCTCTACGTGTCTTCCTTTTGGTGGTCCTGGCTCCCATTTTGACCACATCCATGTTAGCCATCAAACCCCTGCCCTTCTTCTTGCTCAGCTTTTTGATGGCCTCCATCTTTGAGATGCGATAATTTCGCTGCCTCTGCCTTACTCCTTGTTGCTGAAGCCTCTTCCTGAGGCTGGCAAAGGCTGCCCTCAGGACATTGCCAAAACATCCAATACAGGTAGACATTTTTAGGAGTCCTAAGACACTCTAACTCTGTTGTTTTCAAAGCCAGTTGTTTTGTGAATCAGCAGATGTTACAGCTCAAAACTACAACACAAAAATCTGAAAACTGAAAACAGAAAATTCAAAGGGAAATATTCAAAAATCAGGTAATTGCTAGGAGAGTATGCTTAACAATGCTGCCTCTTGCTCAGTCAAAGTCAAAGTGACTTGTTTACTTCCAAATAACAATGCTTAAAGTAGAACACTCAAACTAGAATGTTCAGAGAGAGTAGAATTCTTAGCCACTGTTGATGCTGAGCTGATGACCAGCTCAGATGTGATGAATTCTATTGGCTGTAGCCTTAATTTAAAAAACAATAAATATAGCCTATATCTATGCTGCTGATGCTCAGCTGATAGCAGACATGTTTTAATTAAATAATAATAACAAGTATTATTATTTTTATTATTGATATTGTTATTGATGTTATTATTATTATTGATATTATTATTATTATTATTATTAGCCTACATCGTATAAATTGTATAAAATAAAAATAATAGCCAAATAAATGCATACATAAGTAAATACCATCATTATCCTAGTGGCCTAAACAGTCTTTTTTGGATATCAGGGAGAGAGGAAGATGATGTGTTACTGTAACTTTGCTCGTTTCCCTGATAAGCTGTAGACAATTCTTCACGGCCTTGAAATAAGCACAACTGACAAACATTGCATTGCAGCGCTAACAAGCATTGCTGTCCACCATTGCTGTTAGACCTGTTGCTGGCCATGGTGCTAAAATTTTGTCACACAAGTTCGTTTGAATATTTTATTGTTGGTAACTGAATCAGCAGATTATCCACACGGATCTGGATTTACGGCGGATATCTCGTGTGAATAGCCGAATCAAACGATCATCCAGTTCATGTTTTGAAAATACTGCCCGTAGTTCTCTCCGTCTGTCAATGAACGTGTCACAGCACCGGTTACTTCTTTAGTGTTCCTTTAGTGAGAACTGCGATTTATTAACTCAAATATACTCTAACTTATAATTTTGTGGATAACAAGTTATCTATGTATCACTCACTAATTTACCATTAAGCTAAACCAATTAAGACAGAATATATCTTTAAATCATGTATTTACTTAAAAAACTATTTACTCTGTTAAGCCCTCTGTTAACCATTACTCTATTAAGAGTAATAAGAAGAAAACCTCTCCTCTTCTCTCTTAATGTCTTCTCAGAAGACAGTTATTGTGCTGCTACCAAACGCTGCTTTGCTCTCAACTGGACAGTAAATATAGTATAGTTTAGTATTTACTATAGTAACTAGGCCTATGCAGTCGTCTTCGACTGCTAAAGGGATATCCCCGAAACGCGATGCTTCAAAGCCCCCAACATTCAGAATCTAATCAGTTCATGAATCTACCCTAGAACATTGAAACACCAAATCTGGGACAAATCCATCCAACTGGTCAGAAGTTATGGGCCAAACCAAAATTCAGCCATCTTGAACTCAGCCATCTTGAAAGTGTTGGCCTCCAAACTCGAATAAGTTCATGAACCTACCCTAGAGCATTAACACACCAAATCTGGGAGAAATCCATCCACCCAGTCAGAAGTTATGGGCCAAACAAAAATTCGCCCATCTTGAATAATTCACCCATCTTGAATTCAGCCATCTTGAAAGTGTTGACCTCCAAACTCGAATCAGTTCATGAACCTGCCCTAGAGCATTCACCCAAAAAATTTGGGACAAATCCAAACATCCGTTCAAAAGTTATCGCGTTAACACGAAAGACCTTACGCGGCGGACGCGGCGGCGGCGGCGGCGGCGGCGGCGGCGCACGCAAAACCATTACATCCCCGACGCTCCGCGTTTCGGGGATATTATCCCCGAAACGCGGAGCGTCGGGGATGTAATGGTTTTGCGTGCGCCGCCGCCGCCGCCGCGTCCGCCGCGTCCGCCGCGTAAGGTCTTTCGTGTTAACGCGATAACTTTTGAACGGATGTTTGGATTTGTCCCAGATTTTTTGGGTGAATGCTCTAGGGCAGGTTCATGAACTGATTCGAGTTTGGAGGTCAACACTTTCAAGATGGCTGAATTCAAGATGGGCGAATTTTTGTTTGGCCCATAACTTCTGACTGGGTGGATGGATTTCTCCCAGATTTGGTGTGTTAATGCTCTAGGGTAGGTTCATGAACTTATTCGAGTTTGGAGGCCAACACTTTCAAGATGGCTGAATTCAAGATGGCTGAATTTTGGTTTGGCCCATAACTTCTGACCAGTTGGATGGATTTGTCCCAGATTTGGTGTTTCAATGTTCTAGGGTAGATTCATGAACTGATTAGATTTTGAATGTTGGGGGCTTTGAAGCATCGCGTTTCGGGGATATACCTTTAGCAGTCGAAGACGACTGCATAGGCCTAGTTTTACTGCAGTATTTACTTATATAATTATATAATTTAACTTTATAATTACTATAGTATTTACTATGGCAATTTGACTATAGTATATAGTAAATATGTGGTATTGCTACTATAGTTTACTGTAGTATACTAGTTTACGATAGTGAAGTTACTATAGTAAGGTTCATAAACACTATAGCCTACTACCGTTTATTCATATGTTCATATGTCCATATTAGCAAGCTAATGTCATTACATGAGTGTGGGTAGAGTTGTTATAATGTGCAGAAGAAAAAACGTATGAAAAATATATGGCTCAAAATCAGCAAGAAATGAAGCTACTTATAAATGCTTCAACTGTTTTTTAAAGAGGTCTTATGCATTTGAGTGCACAGTGGTGCATGTATGTGTTTGTACGCATCAGTTACGAGATTGTGTGTGTGTGTATGTGTGTGTGTGTGTGTGTGTGTGTGTGTGTGTGTGTGTGTTTGTCTTAGAAATGTCATCATCCTGTATAGAAAATGTGCAATGTAAAATGTTTGATAATGACTTGTTAAACATTTTCCTTTTATTTTTCACTTCAAGCATATATGTACATAAATGATATGATAGTAAAATAGTAAAAAGGTAACTTTACAAACATACAAGCAACAGTCCCTTTGAGTGATTAGTTCAAAGTAAACTAAAAGTAACAAGCACAGTGTAGGAGTAGTGTTAAGACTCTCTCAATGTCTCCATGACCTTTCCCTTTCTTTCTTTCTTTCTTTCTTTCTTTCTTTCTTTTTCTCTCCACCTAAGCCTCATTTCCTATCTCTACTTTTCCATCCTTTTCTCTCAGTGTGTCAACTTCCTCTTGTGCTCCTTCCGTCTTCTCCTCTTTGCCTTCCCCAGCTTCATCTTCATTCTTTTCATCATCACCTGTCTTTTCCTCTCCTCCTTCCTTCTTTTTCTCCTCACGTTCGTCTCTTCTCTTCTTCTCGATCTTGGAGAGGTGGTGACACAGCGACTGCACGTAGGTGAACACACACATGGGGTCAGGGTTGTTCCCCATCAGGATCATGTCAGACACCTCCAGCAGAGGGCAGCAGTCTGCAAGGGACCTGGGGGAGAGAGAGAGAGAGAAATAGAGAGAGAATTTGAATTTCAAAACACCTTTATTACAGTTTTTGAAAAGAATACAAGAGCAATACAGTTGCGCTATTTGTTACAACAAAACTGCAAACAAATAAATAAATACATGAATAAAATCACATCTTAGCCAGGCGATAAAAAATGTGCAAAAAGCAGTTCATCGTCTTTCACAGAACACAAAGCACCATTATAACACCACATTTGTTGAGAGAGAGAGGGAGAGAGAGAAGAGAAACAGAAAGAGATTGATAAAGAGAGAGTAAGTGAATGAGTGAGTGTGAGAGAGAGATTAGCCTAAGTCTGATTTACTAGGCAGGGGTTAGCATTTGGGGTTGGCATTTGATACTGTAATGAGTGTTCGGCACAATCCTTGTACAGAGGTCACCCCTGACCACTCCACAATGGCTTTAATGTAGGATGGGTCCAACTCAATAAAGAACCAGCTGGTGTCACCAAAGGGAAAGCATGCAATGATTTTTACATGCGTGGACAAAACACAAGTAAGTAAGACACAAGAGATGGAGACCTCAGAAAAACAAAGAAAATCTGACTTTTGGTAACAATCCCTTTTTTGCACTTGGGATAAACTACATAATAATTCACTCAGCAGCAATAACCAGTCTATTAGCACTAAGTTGAGAAGACATAAATGACCCCATGCAAACCATGAGGTGTAATGTTTAAGACCCTAGAGGTGGCACAGAATATAAATTGTTCTTTTTAGTAATGAAATGTAACAGATGACAAGTGTATTAACACTGTGTGAATGTGTGTGTGTGTGTGTGCGCGCGCGTGCCCATGTATGTGTGTAAATGACCCCGTGCACTTGCTTAGGGAGAGGCTTTGCCCCTACCGATATAGCAGCGAAACATCCATCATCCTTCCTCTATCAAACCATTGTTAAATATCTAGCCACCACAAGAGATAAGAACATAGCTGGGTCATACGTTCAGACAGTAAATGACTGCTAAAAGAACCAGCTTCTGTTTATGTTTCAGAATACATTTGGTTGAAAATGTTAATGTTGAAAGGGGGCTTCTGATTACTGATTTGTGTCTACACAATTTTAGAATTTCTATTATTAGTAGCATAACCCCTTGGGAAGCAACATCTTGTTTTCGACAGGGTCCTTCAAAGGACATAAAAACTAAAAAAAAATACTGGTGCTTTATCTGGCATGTCTGAACTTATCTGCACCGCACTACACAGGTTACATCTCTGTAGGCACGCACACGCGCACACACACGCACACACACACACACACACACTTACTCTGCTGTGCTGAAGGCCAGTGTGAAGTTCTTCTCCCTCTCATTGGCATTCAGGGAGGAAAAATCAAATGCGTCAGGGAAGAACCGGTGAATGAGGGCACAGAACGCCAGACCATCACACCAAGATGAGGAGAAGTTCTCAATGCTCACTCCCTATTGGTTGGCGAGGGAAAGAGGAGATCAGTCAACCAATCGATAAAATGGAATGAAGACCTAGACCCCACCCAGACCTTGTCATCTGCTCACCTCATAGTGTTGGGTTTTGTTGTGACACCATTGGAGGATCTTCTGCTTGATTGAGCCGCCACCTGACACACCTACTGATGCACGCTGTACTTTGAAGTTCCGCTGAGCTGGAGGTCTAAGGTGGACAGAAGTTAAACACACTGTTAAACACACACTGCTAATGACCAGCAACACACACTCATACAATAAGTGCAAAACAATGTGTAAACAAACACACACACACACACACGATTCACAATGACTCCAAAATTTTAAATCCACAAACGACTTGTACACCCATAAAACAACACCATACAGTCCATTTGATGACTTTGCCTCGTTAGTTAAATGCAACATCACATAGAAACACAAAATATGACAGGAACAGATCTGATTTCTCATGTCTCTCACTCACTCTCATTCACTTGGTTGCCACAAGTGCATTTGTAAGCTGTCCCCTCATTTTACTAGGTGATGAATGATGATGGTGATGATGACGAAGAAGAGGATGATGAATTTTACTTACTGTCCCTGTTCAAACTTGGCCATGGCATCTCTTCTTGCCGACGGGCGTGCTGGTAGTCTTGGTCGTGGCACTGACACAGAGGCTGTGGGCGTGGTTCTCTTCTTCTCAGTGTCATTGCTTTTCCCCTTCTCTTTCCCCACCTCCTCCTTCTCTTTCACCTGCTTAGGTTCGTTCTTTGACTTCCCCGATGGTTTCTTGTCCTCTTTTCCTTTCTGCTTTTCTGATGGCTTTGCCTCTTTTTTAGACTTTGACTCTTTCTCTCCTGTGGTTTTCTTCTTGTCTGTTTTACCCCCCTTGCTTTCCTCTTTCTCTGTCACATTAACTCCATCCACTACCCCATCAACTTTGGCCTGCTTATCATCTGATTTATTGTTTTCACCTGTTGTGTTCTCTTCTTTCTCTCCTTCCCCCTTTACAGCAGTGTCCGCATCTACATCCCCACTGCCATCTTTCTCTTTCTCATCATCCTTTTTTTCTTCATTGTTGCCTGTTTTGTCCTCCACCTCTGTGCAATGTTCTGTGTTGTCATTTTTTTCTCCCTCACTCTTGGTTGCCTCTTGATCACTGCCCGTCACAGCCTGAGACTCCTCCTCTCCACTGTCCTCATTGGTTGTCTTCCCCTCTTCTGTGTTTCCATTCTCCTCCGTCAGGTTGTCTGTGATGGTGTTCTTCACCGAATCTTCTATCTTCGAGGTCTGTGGAAAGCAAGAAAAACAGAGATAATTAATCTAGTCACAAGAGTTCACAGTCATTTGTGTCATGCTAAGACTGAATCCTTGATACCCAAAAACCATGAATCAGTTGCTTTGTATTCACATTTTTAGACTATATTCTAACCAAGCTTAGATACCAATCCAGCTATGGTATCATCTTAAATAGAAAGGTCAGGATCCAGAGGGCAAGGTCTTGCGCAGTGTTGCCAGGCAACATTATTGACAGATGTTGTTTGGGCACTTACCCACTGATATTACGTATATTATAATAGGATTTTGTCTGGACATTTTAAATCATCAGCAGGGAAATGTTCATAATCCATAGGAACATTAGGAGACTTTCATAATGTTGCTCAACAACATTGCTGAAAAGGTTTCCCCATGTATCGCCACATGAAGAAAGACCGTGTACTCGAAACCTGTACTCTGGCACACAGTGAGTGCTTTGCTTTGAACAGAGAGGTTGGATTGGAGATCAAGACCCCATAAGTCTCACGCCTCAGAATCCCTTTTTCCTTCATAGCTCTCTTGGTTTATGGCCTCACGACAAGGTTCAAGGACTGGAGCCTAACTATAGCTGAGCTCTCACCGCCTAGGAAACTACTTCACACCACTGTTCAATAGGCCTGTTAAGCACTTCAGAGCGACACCATGAAAGAGGGCTCAAATCACACCAAGCCTGAGCCAAAGAATAGGAGATGTGATGTTCAAGAACCTAGAGGTGGCACAGCATATAAATTGTCTTTTCAGTAATGAAATGTAACATGACAAGTGTATTAACAAGTGTGTGAATGTGTGTGCGTGTGCACATGTATGTGTGTGTGTGTACGCGCATGCTTTTGTATTTATGTGTGCGTATGTGTGTGTAAGACAGACCAAAAAAATAGAGATATAGTGTTTAAAAACTGGTTATCGACTGTATTTATAAACATGCACATATATGCGCTGTTATGGGGTGAGAACACCTCTGCTTATCCTGTAGTTGAAGATAGTACTAACAGACCATGCAGTAGCCTTCTAGTGTAGTTCTATTACTCTGTTATATGAACCATATGCTGGCATCAGTAGCAGCACTCACCGTGTTGTTGTTAACCTCTGTAAAGTTGCCAGGTGAGTCACTCTCGCAGTCCCCCATTTCTCTTCTTGACCACTCTGCACAAAATGAACAATCCGTTGGCGATCCGTCCCAATTTCACTCACAAGTGACAGCATAAAAAAAGACACTCTTTCTCTCTGTCTTACTTTGGTCTCCACTGTTCTGTTTCTCTCTCTCTCTGTTCTTTTCCTCTCCTATCAGCCTTGCTGTCCACACTCGCTCTGTGCCCACCACTCAGAAACACACACTCTCTCTGTCTCCCCGTCTTTCCTCTGTCTGACCTTTTGAAGAACACAGGCTCCCGAAATAGGCACAGTAGTACTGGCTCAATCAAACCCCGCAACAGCTGCTACCAGTAGAAACCAACTGATACAAGCATTACACACACACTCACACATGTACACACGCACACTCACACACACACACACACTTACACACACATGCGCGTGTACACACACATGCACACACACGTACACACACACACACACACGTGTGCACGCACCATACACACACACACACAGCAGCATAATTGTTTTACAGGGGCAACTGAAAGGGAAGCACGTCATTAATGAAGTCATGCAACCACAGCTCAGTAAAAAACCCAGTGGCAATTTAACTCTTTCTCAGATACCCTCATTAGTACACATGAACAAGAGTAAAGATGTCCGGGACTTATAGTGGCTCACTCACACTGGCGCTATTAATAACACACATACATACAGTACAGACATCATCACACAGATAATTATTTCACATGACTAATACGTTCTTGTCACTTACCTTCATAAATCTGTTAAGGTCCTGAACTTGACTCTGTGCCTTTGAGTTTGTGTGTGCCTTTGAGTCTGCGCACATGCGCATGTGTCTGTGTGTATGTGTGTGTGTGTGTGTGTCTGTGTGTGTGTGTAGTAGTGTGTGAGAGAGGGCCATCCCTTTTGATCCTATTTTATGTATACACACACACTAATCCCTTTCTCAGAACTGTGTCAACGTGGGCCAGTTGTCTTAGCACCTCTCTTTCATTGAGTCTCTCTATCCTTCATCCTCCTGTCTTTCATGGAGTCTCTGTAGGCTTTATCCTCCTCTCTCGCTGCTCTCTCTTCTCTATCCCTTAAGAGCTTTAGTGAACTCCCTCTGTTCCCACTGTCCTGCCATTCAGAGCCCAGCCAAAGTGCTGTGCTGCATACATATATGAATGTTTGCACATGTGTGTGTGCGCGTGTTTGTGTGTGTGTGTGCATGCGTGTGCGTGCGTGCACTTGTGTGTATGTTTCTGTGTTTATGTGTATGGGTGTGGGTGTGGGAATGGGAGTGGGAGTGTGTGTGTGGTGTGGGTGTGTGAGTGTGCGTTCTCTCTGTGATCTGTCCTCTTGCTCCTCTGTATCTCTCCCCTCCTCATATCTCTCTCTCTGCTTGTGTTGTGTGTGTGTGTGTGTGTGTGTGTGTCTCCGTGTGTCTCCTGTCCCCCTGTGTGCTGTGGTGCATCTTCTCCCTCAACACAAAGCAGATGGTTGTAAAAATAAACTGCTATCAGTCGTCTCCCCATTATCTTCCCAGCGTTGCCTTCTTCTGCCTTTAACAGCTTCTTCCCGCTCCTCCATGACTCCCCTGTGTCAGCACCTCCATGTGTTGGTGTTGCCCCCTCCCATTTTGTTATGCCCCCACCATGATCTTGCGAGCTTGCTGTAGATTCTCAGAGCTAATGGGTCAAAACCTCAGAAGGTGTTGTGTGAGGGTGGGGGAGGGGAGGTGGGTGCTTGTAATTGTGTGTGTGTGTGTGTGTGTGTGTGTGTGTGTGTGTGTGTGTGTGTGTGTGTGTGTGTGTGTGTGTGTGTGTGTGTGTGTGTGTGTGTGTGTGTTGGTGTGTATGAAGCTGTAAGAGTGGCAAGAGTGCTTCTATCAAGACCTGTTTTATCTCATCTCTCTGTCTCTCTCTCTCTTTCTCTCTTTCTCTCTCTGTGTCTATCTCTCCCTCCCTGCCTCTCTCTCTCTGTCTCTCTCTTTCCTTCTCTCTCTAACATGAATGCACATGAGACCCAAACTATCTCCACATTCCTAACTCACAAACGGCAGTCTCTACTTCTCCTTAAATACCCCATGACTTGATCTCCCATTCTCATTCTTTTTTCACGCGGAGAGAAGGGAAGGCATAAATTATGGCCAACCATTACGTAATTGGAAAACAGCAGGAAAAGGAATATAATGAGTATGTGGTTATGCTTGTCTGGTCATTACGACATATGAGATATTTATTAACACAGGTCTTGGTTTCTACAGTGGAGAATATTGCCTCATGATACTAACTGTAAAGATGATATGACATTTTGTGGAAGACCTCATTTGGCCTCATGTGGATGTTGAATTGTTTTTCTTCCAACAATTTCAGTGAAATCCCATGTTTCAAAGTATTTCCACCATATTTTTAGACTGTATGAGCTCAACTGAGTATATCCTAGCATGCTTTAAAAAATAATGTATTAGCTAGCATTTCCTTAATGAATGCCTTAGTCAGCAAAACTGGAAAGCTCTTGCTAATTATTTATACCTTTTGGCATTTTTAAATGCTTTCAAATGAGGTAAGTTTTAACTGAAATTTTGATAATTTAAATAAAGTAATGTAACTCTACACAGTAGAATTATGCTGACAAAAAGTACTTTTTATACATGTTTTAAAGAATAAATGCACATATTTTATTTTACAGTTTTATTGTAATTTAAAAGTAACTAAGCAAGCATAAAAATGCCTAATCTGAACCTTACAAAACATAGCACAGAAATGCAAAACTAGTGGAAATATGAAGGGTAGGTTGTATGTAATAAATGTTTTATTTAAAGTGGAGACATTAAATGGAAGTCTTGCCCAGGGAGAGTCCCTGCTGGATTGTGTGAAGCATGATGTGTTGTTTTGGGTTGAATTTGCATCTGAGGTGGTTAGGCCTGTGGTGTTGAGAAGTGAAGTGAAAATGAAATTTAAAAATTGTAATGTAATGTTTTAAAAACAACAGCAGAGGTCACTCTCCACAAGTACGGCATTCTCAAGTGCGACATATCTGAATCGATCAAATATGCATCAGAGTGCATATTGTCGGTCCAGATTTGGATTGAAGATTAGCTTAATTCTGTGAACAACAAATTATTTCTTATTTAATAATGTTCCTGTGTAGAATTAGACAGAGGTCTTCACCATCCTTCAGGCAAAAGAGAGAGCATGAAAGATGGAGAGCTGGGGGACTAACCTCCTTTTACATATTAGGCCTACATACAATTGTGTTGATTTTTGCAATGTTGATCCTCTAAAATCTAAAGTATTTAGATAATCATATAGATGTTCGTATTTATAGGGTTTTTCACATGGTTACCCAGGACCTCAATACAAGTGTTGGGTCAGTGTGTCACTGGGAGGCTGTTGCCATGGCTCTGTAATAATAATAACAATAATAATAATAATAATAATAATAAAAGTTGTCCTGTTGGACCATGATATGGCTGGGGTGGGGCCCAAAATTATTTTCTTTAAGGCAGCCCACAGTCACTAGCAGCACCCCTGCTCTGGGCAGAATGAGAAAGGACACACTTTTAATTCTCATTACAGAGTTGACATCTCTTTTCTGCAGTCAACCTTGCCGTCTGCCACATCTGAAAAAAAAAGAGCTGGCCACCCCAAAGTGATCACATTGTCTTTCAGTTTAAGCCTCATTGAGTTGCTGGCCATGTCCTTACCCTGACCAGCAGGTGTCATGGTTAAATATGCATTCTCTGCCAGGGCTTTGTGTCTGTGAACACACACACACACGTGCGTGCGCACACACACGCACACACACACACACTCCTCAGATGTTTTGCCAGGACACGTCCTGTCCTGTCTGGTTGTTTTTTTAATAAAGTGATGAAAGTGTCCTGGTTTTCATTGTCTTTCATTTTATCTGTATTATGCATGTATCCTGAAATTATATAACAGAATTTTTAAGAGAAGTTATAATATAACTCTAAATGTTTGATAAATTGGATGCTTGTTTCCTGAAAATGATGCATGCATGTGTATCAGAGTCTTATATTGGATTTGGTTTGAATGCAATTGCAATGCAATTAAATGTTTTAAAATTTATAGGCATCTTTGAGTAAACTTCAGGTATCATTTGAGTATCTCATTGCCGGGGCGAGCGTCCTGGTTTTAGGTAAACAAAATATGGCCATTCTGCATACCAGTATACTGTATGTGTGTCTGTATGTACACACACATAACATGCCTCTGTGCTATGTCCAATTCATGTAGGACACTGGAAAATCTGTGCAATGTATAGCTGATTTTTGGTCAAAGGGCTTCTGCTTCGAGCAGTGGCATGTTTGTTTTTCCCCCTCTCTGTAACCGTTACCGCTTTGTTCTGGCACCGGCTGATGAATGGCTTGGATGAGAAGAGTACAACCAGCAGAAGCAAACGATTCCCACGGACGCGGATGCAGAAAGATGACAGCAGAGCCGTGCGAAAGCTGAGCGGAGGGGAAAAACTGGTGGGTCCATCTGAATCCTTTGCTATCTTTACCATTTGGTCAAAACAGTCGAGCTTTACACATCCAGTATGCTAACAGAGAACGCGAGATTCGACACCAACAGCAGGAGTCAGTAATGCGGACTTTAAATAATTCAACCAGAACATGAACACCCATGGAAAAACGTCCATGATGGAACGGAAAATGTAGCCTAAAACCGTCTCCATACTATTCTAAAATGTGTATTTGCGCGGAATAAACGCATTTTATTAATACACAACGTCTGCAACCTGGTAAATGTAGATGGCCACGTCTACATTTCAGCTGTAACTGTTTTACAGTAAAAACAGTCTCTTCCCGTGTCGGAATCGCGAAATGAGCATTACGATACATCACGTTTTAACACTGTTGATCATCTCCGTTAATTTGCAGAAGTGTAGGCCAGAGCTGTTTATTTGGTTGAGAGTATGATCTGGCTTTGAAATAATGAGGTGTCTAGTTATGAATTTGCATTGTTCATAGAAGCCCTAACAGATATTTAGTAACTAACCATACCTATTGAAAAAATGTAAGCGTCCTAGCCAACGATGAAAGAAGACAAGATGCTTTAAAAAAAACTAAGCGAAACACCATATTGTCATCTACTGTGCCAAGGTTCGTGACGAGCCTTAATAGAGGATTCTGAAATATTATATTTGATTGAGACCCTTACATTTCAACCCAGTTATTGAATTCGATTTGAATGTTGCAATAAAGTAGCACGTTTTGACTAGTTTACGTTGTATTTTGACCTGAGAAAGCAAGGGATAGGCTAATAGAGTTCGAATTTTGCAACACATCTAGAGAACAGGGAGAGCTCGTCACCAGTTAACCCTTTCTGTCCACTGCAGCTCTGTAGTAAGAGTACATAATATGCCCAGAGTTGTATCACAGCTGTTTGTTTTCATTGCACTTCAGAAGAGTTAAATCACCTTGCAGTAAACAAAACAGGATCAAAACGTGGCAGATGGAATGATACCAGAATCCAAGAAGTAGCCAAGTTAACAAACCATCTTACACATTAAACAGGAACACGCTGCTGGAGGCAGATGTTTCTACAATGATGTCTGTGCTTGTTGTGTAAGTTTGCATGTATGCTGCTCCCATATGACATGTGCATGTGTGTGTACGTGTGTGGTATGTATATTTGTGTGTGTGTGTGTGTGTGTGTGTGTGTGTGTGTGTGTGTGTGTGTCTGTGTGTGTCTGTGTGTCCCTGTTTGTCTATGTGTAAGAGGTCTTATGATCCTGAGTGTGAAAGTGCCATTTTGAGCCTCTTATGCCATGTTCAGTTGCAGCAAGGTCATGAGTTGATAGTGGGGAAGCCCTACAATGAAGGAAGTCAGGAGATGAATCTACGTAGATTCCCGTTACCACAGTTAGGGTACGCACATACCACACAATGGACACACACCATGCACACACGCATACACACACACATACATACATACACACACAAGCACAGTACACACAAACACACACACACACACACACACACACACACACACACACACACACACACACACACACACACACACACACACAAGCACAGCACACACACACACACACACACACACACATAGACATCTACCCTAATAACATACTTGCTGCATACATACACACATGGCCAGACACTGATATACTTGAGAGGAGTCCAACCTTTGCTCTCCTTATGTTTCATGTGCTTATGTCGCGGAAAATGACCTCAGAGTGTAGGTTACTCATGGACACTGTCTTATGACAGCCTGGCATTTTAGCAGTTTCCTGATTTTTATTCTTATTTTGTTTCTTTTTTTCCTTGTGTGTGTATGTGTAAAGAGGAAGCTGACTGACTGACAGCTGGTGATTATATTTTTGTCTGAAAGAAAACAGATTGAAATCAAGCATTCTGGTCAGTCCAGTATTTCTGCTGAGTTCCAGAGTATATTTCTTGAAGGGCGATGTTTGTGTTATGGCTCTACCAAAGACTCCTTGTCTCGTTCCATGTATAATCACTGTGCCTCACAGTCAGCCAGTTCATACAAAACTGTTTTATTCAAATATCCGTTTGCTTTGTGAAGAATCTGCTTACTACTCAAAACCAACTCAAACGTGTTTGTGTCTTATTTATTGTCTCACTTGTGTTACTGTAATAACGTAATGTGTAATGTAGTGTCATGTAATGTAATACAAGAAATACAAGTGAAACTGGATACTAACACAAGCAACTCATAATGACTGCTTAAACAACCATGTAACAGGCAAATATAAAAAAGACTGAGGGGATATCTGACAAAAATCAGCAGCTGGCATTTGGTAGGATGTGCTAAGCTAATTACTCAATTTCATACAATAAATAAATGTATATAAATCATATAAAAATGTATTATTCAATTTTGTGTCTGATCTCCCCTAACTCAGCCCTTTCCGGAAGAGATTGCAGAGTGTATGCATGCCGCAATAGTACCCTTCCATTTGTAGGAAATCCTGCTCCCCTTGTCTGTGTTTCAATCTAGGCACACAACCTGGAGGCCTTTTCAGTAATGCAGGGTGTATATCACTGTCTGCATTCCAGAAAAGAACCTGTTTGGTGGTGCAACCCAGTGTTGACTGGTTAAGCCCAAGACTGACTAATGACATTACAGTAACCACAACGCAGCTTAGGAAAGATGATCATTAATTACAACATTCAATGTTGCAGTCTAGTTAAAGCAATGTGGCACCAGTGAGAGTGGAATTGGCACGGGATATCCCCACAGATGTGAGTCAAAAGTTCATACAACCAAAAGCCAGAGAGGCTATGGATGTATTTGTTCATTTAACTGTCTATGTTAATCAGTAAATTTCGCCTGTTCGCATCACTACTTACTTAGACTCTTCACTCCTAGTTCAGGTGTATCAATCATTAAGTGACACACTACAACTAGAAGTGAAGAGTCTAAGTAGTGATGTCCTGTGACTATGCAATGCCTGTTGTCTAGTCAGACATGAATAGATCATTTAACTGTTGAATAACTGTTTTCCAACTGCATTGCCAGCAATCTCTGAAAGTCAGGCTGTGCTTTACTGTGTTGTAAGATGAAGTGAGGTAAAGGCTGTTAGTAGATCTTTATGTTTGTTATTATGCTTCTTTTGTATGCCAGCCAGCAGGCTAGTGAAGTATTTGGCACCACAAACATCAGCACGCTTAGCATCTTGGATCCCTCCATATTGACAAGTGATATTGTTGAACCTCTGGCTTGGAGTTTAAGTCCAAGTGTGTCACAGTCACAAAGTAGTTCTGTCGCTGCATTAAGTCCAGGGTGCTCTACAGTGTCATTGACACACAAAGCCTAAAGGGAAAGATTGCCTTGCGGCTTCTGTACATGCTGTTTCTAAATCCCAATGGAAAATACACTATTGTGCATGGTCATATGGCTGTAAATGTGTGTGTGTGTGTGTGTGTGTGTGTGTGTGTGTGTGTGTGTGTGTGTGTGTGTGTGTGTGTGTGTGTGTGTGTGTGTATGTGTGTGTGTGTGTGTTGTGCATGTGTATTGCCTCCCTCAGTGAGCACCTACACGAATGCGTTTGCCATTACTCAGCTGTGTGTGTGTGTGTGTGTGTGTAAAGTAGTAGGTCAGGTATATGTGAAACATACTATGCAAGTGAGAAAAAATGTTTGGAGTAACAACAGACAGACATTCCTCCCTCTGCACGTGCAAAACAGACGAGTGTTTTCTTTTCTATGAGGTGAGAGAGGAAATGAGGCAAGGCAGAGAGAGAGAGAGAGAGAGAGGGAGCAAGATGAACAGGGAGGGGAACTATATAAGGATGAAAATGAGTGTGTTAGTGTGTCAGTGAGAGAGAGAGTTCAGTGAGTTTGTGCATGTGTGGAGTAGATACTCCAAACAGGGAAAGTGACAGATAGACAGACGAAAGATAGACGAAAGAATAAAACCACAGAAGACAAAGCGACACAAACCAGAGAAGTATTTATATACAGACCAAGAGGATAAGTGAGTTCATATTGTCCCTCCATTATCTATCTATCTATCTATCTATCTATCTATCTATCTATCTATCTATCTATCTATCTATCTATCTATCTATCTATCTATCTATCTATCTATCTATCTATCTATCTATCTATCTATCTATCAGTCTGTCTGTCCATTAATTTAATTCTTATTATCTTTCCATTTATATTATTCTGTGTCCTGAATATAGTCTTGTCCCCTTTCTCATGTGTACTTTGCTTTTCTTTTCATTTGTTCTCTTCCAGAGCAAGCCAGAGGATCCCCAGAAGCCACAGTAGCCCAGCAGAGTGTGTGTATATGTGTGTGTGTTTGTGAGAGAAAGAGCAGGTGGCCAAAGTATGATTTGATTGCTCTGTGTGTGCATGCGTGCTAGAGAGCTTGTTTGCCTGTGTATCTGTGTGTGTATGTTTGCGTGTGAACCCCTGGGCTGGTGTGTTTGAGAGTGTGTGTTTACTTGTCGGTCTTTGGCCTTGTGTGTGTGTGTGTGTGTGTGTGTGTGTAGGTTTGTTTGCTTGTGAATCTCTAGTTGTGCGTGTGTCTGTGTGTGACAGAGAGAGAGAACCCCTGTGCTTCTGTGTGTGTGTGTGTGTGAAAGGGACCCTCTGTGCTTGTGTGCTTGTGTGTGTTTGTGAGCGGCGAGGATGCTGGCCTGTGGAGATGGACGGCGCGTGCGGTCCTGGCTGACCTTTGGCACGGGCCTGTTTGAGTGTCTGTGTTTCGCCGGCGCCGTGTTTGGTTGGGCCTCCCTCGTCTTCGTGCTCAAGAGTGACGGCTACTTCAGCCAGCTCTGCGTCAACACCACCACCAGCAATGGCACCTACACCACAGGTCAGTATTATGTGTATGTGTGTGCGTGTGTGCGTGTGTGTGTGTGTGTGTGTGTGTGTGTGTGTGTGCGTGTGTGTGTGTGTGTGTGTGTGTATGTGTGTGTGTGTGCACACATGCGTGCGTGTGTCTGTCTGTGTGTGTGTGTGTGTGTGTGTGTGTGTGTGTGTGTGTGTATGTGTCTGTCTGTCTATGTGTGTGTGTGTGTGTATGTGTGTGTGTGTGTGTGTGTGTGTGTGTGTGTTTGGGTGTATGGGGTATTGACTGTTGAGCATGTGCTTAAGTTCTGTTATAGGTAAGAACACTCATGCTACCTTGTAGCTAAAGATTGGACTGTAAGTCAGTGAGTTGTGTCCATTTGTATAATGTATAACTAACTATATGTATACTGGACACTCTGTGTGTTTTGTAGATTGCAGTGGACAGGATGAGAAGTTCTCGCTCATCTTCACCATTGCATCCTTCATGAACAACTTTCTGACACTGCCAAATGGCTTCCTGTTTGACCGTTTCGGCACCATGGTTACCCGTCTGCTTGGAATGTGAGTCAGAGTTTATGCAAAACTGACCAAGAATGTGTGTGTGGGGGTTTGTGTCTGTGCACGCAGACATGTGTTTATAACAGGTGTGTGTACACAAATGCGAGATGGAATTGTGTGCATGTTGTGAAGATTGGCATTGTACTTCTTCACTTCTTGTCAGCATCTGTGTGTATGTGTACATGCATGTGTGTGTCTGTGTGTGTACATATTGTGAAAGTCAATGCCATACCCCTCCACACTTTTCAACATCTTGTGTGTGTATGCGTGCATGTGAGTTGTGAAAGTCAGAGTCATTTCCCTCCACATGTGTCAGCCTGTGTCAGTCCGTGTCTGAGGGTGCGTGTGTGGGTGTGTGTATTGTGAAAGTCAGTCTCATTATAAAGCTCTTGTGTGTGTGTGTGTGTGTGTGTGTGTGTGTGTGTGTGTGTGTGTGGGTGCAGCGTGTGTGAATCTTTCTTGCTCCTTGTTATAAAGCTCTCCTGGTGCTACCTCACAGCTATTGTGGCTACAGTGGCCCATCTTGTTGTGGCATCGCAACAGTTTTGGGTCATTTCCTGGTCCCACCACACCCCATCTCTCCCCCCTTTTTTCTTCTATCAGTCTTCACTGTCCTATCCAAACAGGCAAAAAAGAGCTATTTGACTCATGTCATTCATATTTTGTAATATAGACTTTGTAACATTACAGTACATTAAGGTTAAAAATTCCAACATTAAAAAACAAAATAGTTAAACAATTTGGCTAAGGAAAAGAAGTAAAAGCAACCACGTGTACAGTTTGATGATGGCATTAACGGATATTGTGCAAATGATGTGCTCAAACTGTTATTTACCAAACTCTTTGTTTACAACCCTGGAGGCAGTTACAGTACAATCAGACAAGTCACATTGTAAGAGTAACCAGCCTATGCTCAAAGGGTTAGGCTTCCCTCTTTTACCGTCTGATCAGTTAGTTCAACATCAGGAGGTACTCCACAATGTAAAAAGTACTGCATAGGACCAACTTACAAAAATGCTGCAGGGGTGGTTTTATGTTGGTTTAACTTGCACTGTTTTTCAAAGTATCATTAACATGTTAGTGAATTAGTACGTGTTAAGGCAATGTAAAAAAACATTAATGTAGCACAATGCCTTTTTCTTATTATTATTATTTGTTTTTAAAAGCATTTAAAGGCATTTTAACTTGGTTCTACTACAGTAAAAACCTTACTTAAGCAGTTAATCTAGAAATTGTTATGGTTTGCGCTTCGCTTTTTCCCTGTGTACATATGAGGAAGCAATGCAGATCAACCTCAAGCTTGTTTTGACTGTAATAGTTTCAATTCTTAACTGACACAACCATAATTGCTGGACCATACAACCTCCCAGAGTTGATGTTGATGTGTGTGAGAGAATGGAATCTCTGAGTCAGAGTGGAGAACTCTAATTACTAAGCCAGGCATAATTAGAAAGATAGTTGTCTTTGCAGTCTTTATGATGATCTCTACTCCTTTATCTCTCTTTCCCTATCTCTCTCTTCCTCTAGTCTCTCTCTCTCTCTTTCTCTTTCTCTCTCCCTCTCTGCTTATCTCTGTCACCCCATCCTTCATTTCCTCTCTTTTCCTCCTCTCCTCCTCCTGTCTCTCTGCCTTGCACTGACAGTGTAGTGTGAGGTCAAAGGAATGTGGCACTGGACATCTTTCTCTGATGAGAGGGCCAGTTCCATGAATTGTAAGGATAGATGTTAGCAATGACCCTGTTGACCCCAACCACTCACCCAATACACGCCTCAAGGAATCAGGATAACAACAGTTTACACAGGAGCAAAGCTGAGCATGTCCAAAGCCAAAAAATGGTGTGTGTGTGTGCGTGTGTGTGTGTGTGTGTGGGTGTGGGTGTGTGCGGGTGTGTCTGTCTGTATCTTCTAAAAAGATGACAAAAGTAGATGAATGGCTTATATTTCCTTATCTGACTTGTGGTAGTGGGTGCAGGGGTTTATAAGCTATTTAAGGTCTGAGGTGCTGTTAAAAAATAATATTTATCATCCCAAACGCCCTCAAATTCCTGAAGGTGCGATAAGGTAATGACCTCTGCCTCTATTTGAATCAACAGTCCCCCACCTAGGGTGGAGTTCATGAGAAGATGTGTAGAGTTAATATTGGCCTGGCTCCCAGAAAGGGTGTTTGGGTTTATAAACAGAACCTCTGCTAGCTTGAAAGTTTACTTAAGAAGCTGTGAAATAAAATAAATTACACAGCATGACCGTTATTGTTTTATTGCATATGTTGGATAAGAGTCAACGTGCTTGGTCTATCAGGGAAATACACGCACGCTGCCCAGTAAAATGATTGACTATTAGCTTCCTCTTTTTTGTATGCATTGTCTCTGACAACTATGTGTCCAATGTGGTCTGACGTCTTACTCAAGTTGTAATAAAGATAACTGTATAACTGCAGAGCTCAGTAAAAACACCTACAACAACTATTCCATCTATCTATCCATATGTCTGTCTGTCTGTCTGTCTGTCTGTCTGTCTGTGTCTTGTCTGTCTGCTGTCTGCTTGTTCTCTCCTTTAACACCATTTCCAGCTGTTGTCATGTGCTGTTACCCCAGAGGAGAAAATGCCTGTGTGGGTGTATCTATTTTTGTACGTGCTTACATATACAAGAGAGGAGTAGAACAACATAGGAAGAAGGAAAAATCAGGAAGAGAGACCATAATGAAGAAAAAGGAGAAAGGGAAAGGAAGAGGATTGTGATGTGAAAGGGAAGTTAGAGAGATAATTCTACCAAAAAATATGGGCCATTAAGAGTGCATGCTTGGACACAACTTTATGTTTCCCAAGAAACAGAGTGACATTTGGGGAGAGAGGAATGTGTGTCTGTGTGTATGTGGGGATGGGTGTGGGTTGGGGCTGCTTGTGTGCTTTCAGAATGTGTGTTTATGCAAGGTCTGATTTAGAGACTAATTCTTTCCAGACTTGACCAAATTGCCAGTAAAGTCCTTGGCATTAGTGTGTGTGATCCAAGGTAACAAACTCTGTCTGTTTTCGCTGAGGAGAAAAGGAAATTAAAGGGAGGAGTAACAGGGATTGGGGCGGTAGGAGAAGGCGTGAGAAAGGAGGTCACGTTCAACATTCTGTGCTTTTGCCATATCTGATATCTCCGTTTATAATCTCTTGTTTCTTTTTCATTAGATCCATATACACCACAGGGACCTTGCTCATAGCTTTCTCAAATGCAGGTAAAATATTCGGTTGCACTCTATGGAATTCTACTTTGTGTGGTGGAATTCTGTTGTCTTCTGTCATGTTTTTGTTCCATTCTTCTGAGTTCTGCCATTCCATTCTGTTGATGTCTCTCTCCTGGCTTTGGCACAGCAGGTGTTTGGCCCGAACCTCTTTTGAATCTGTGTTTCTGAGTTTGAACTTAAACAAAGATAACACCCTTGGGCCTCCTGTTCAGAAGTCCTCCTTTTCTCCCACTCATGTAGGGGGTCACAAAAAGGGAAGAAGGTACATAAGAGGCAGCTAGTTAGTTTATGTGTTTAGTCCAGGTGAAAATATACAGTGTAAGAAATGACCTCAGAGACTGCTCAGCAGTTGGTGTGTTTACATGACCCTGTTACTCCTGTTATTGGCCTGTTACTCCATCAGAATCTTGCTCACAACCAACCAACCAGTTTGGCAATCTTGCTCACAACCATCTGACCAACCGTCAGTATGATAAGGGGAAGTTATTTGGAGAATTGAAGTGGCCATCAAAACATTCTTAAAAGTTCTTCTTCAGTAGCGTTTACACCAGGGAGATGGTCACTGCAAACAGTGTCAGCTTTTCCCCCTGTATTCATCTACAGGAAACAGACACAGCCCCACTTCCTTCCCCCCACTTTACCAACACTTTTTTGTGTTTATGCTGCCATAAAAGCTGATAACATGGTGGTTAGCTGACCAGTGTGTTAATATTGTCACCATGTTTGTACAACAGAGAAACAAAGACAGACACACACACACACACACACACACACACACACACACAAACACGTTAATTCATGTTTCTCATTTGTATTTCTAACCCTTAGCCTTAGTCATTTGAAAAATGTAAAAACATTACACATTACATTATAAAAAAGTAATGTTTCTGGAGTATGTGATCCAGTCTCTCTGTCTCCCCCTCTTTGGCTGCCTGCCACATCCACACAGCCATGCCCATCCTGCTCTTCCCTGCTCTCTCCTGCATTGCGGTTGGAGGCATTCTCTTTCTGGTGACCAACATGCAGGTAAAGTATAAGCCAACGGGCGAGTATACTACAAAGGTTAATAAGTGACAAAACCTGGTCAAGTTTACCCAGAGGTAGTTGTAAACCTCTTAATTTTCTTATCTAAACAAACACCAAGGGGGCTCACATACGGTACATACACTGCTCTTGTATTCCATATCTGTCTCTCCCTGTCCTCTCTGTGTCCAGGTGGGGAACCTGTTTGGGTCACGACGCTCCACCATAATCACGCTCTACAACGGAGCCTTTGACTCCTCCTCCGCAGTCTTTCTCATCATCAAGGTAAGACCCAGTTCGGATCCTGCAGATGGGGGGGGGGGGGGGGGGGTCACACCGACAGGAAGTGGCAATAGTTAAGAAAACATGGGCTATAGGTCTAAGACATATTCTCATGGTAATACTATATTTCAGAAATAATGATGATAATAGCTATTACAACAATAACAACAACAATCCTAAAAATAATGATGATAGTAATACTGATGATGATGATGATTCTAATGATGAAGATGATGATGTGGGTGGTAATAGTAGCTCTGTCTGTCCTAGTTGCTGCATGAGAGTGGGGTGTCTCTGCGAGCCTCCTTCCTCTTCCTGTCCTTCTGCAGTGTGGTCCACCTTATACGCACCTTCCTGCTCATGCCCCGAAAACATATCCCCTACCCACTACCCGAGGGCTACACTTATGGGTACACAAACACACACACACACATACACATGCACACACACACACACACACACACACACACGGGCTACACTTACGGGTACAAACACACACACATACATGTGCGCACACACTCATAAACACATCCTCTACCCACTACCTGAGTGCTACACTTACAGGAAAAACAAACACACACACACACATACACACACACACACACACACACACACACACACACACACACACAGTCATAAACACATACCGTAGCCACTACCTGAGGGCTACACTTATGAGTACAAGCACACATGCACACCCATAGACACATCTCCTATCCACCAGCTGAGGGCTACACAAACACACACGCATAAAAACACACACTGGCTGACCCAAAGTCTCTCTGCTGCAGATTGAGCTGTGGCCAAAACAAAAGCTACAACATCGAGGCGAGTAAAGGGAACATACAGAATTCTGATGCCACAGAAGAAACCGCTCTTAAAGAGAACACACCATTGTCCCAAGACAAGTCAGGTGAGTATATATGTGTGTGTGTGTGTGTGTGTGTGTGTTTTTATGTGTGTGTGTGCACATGTGTGTAAACATGGGGTCTCCACACGACCAGTGTTGCAATATCCCATTTAGTGTCTATTTATATTGTGCTGACTGTCAGGGAATGATAGTTTTGAGTTTGAGGAAGAACAGGAAGAGGAAATGAAAGCCAATCTGACGTGTATTTGCCAGACACTTTCTAGCCACAGGTTCCCTGTAAACCAGATGACTTTCTCCTCCATTGTCGCAAATGACATCTATGTTTTGTGTGACTATACGATACTATACTGTACTACGTATAAATATACTCTGTTATGCTGCACTACACTACACAGCAAACATATTATAATTTATTGTATCCCTAAATGTTCTCTCTCTCTCTATGTATCATCCCTCTTTCTCTCTCTCTTTCTCCCTTTCTGTGTGTTTTCTGTCTTCTTTTTGGTAATCTGTCCATCCCCAGAGAGGAGTTTTGGGAGCTGTGTTCTGTCCTGGTTCTTCCTGTGGCATCTGATGTGGTTGTCAGTCATGCAGCTGAGGCACTACCTCTTCATCGGGACCCTCAACCCCATGCTGACCCGCCTTACCGCAGGAGAACCTGCTTTGGGTACACACACGCACACACACACACACACACACACACACACACACACACACACACACACACACACACACACACACACACACACACACACACACACAGTTTGCATTTATATCCTTATCCTTATGGGGTACTCTCATTGACTCCCATTATACTAAAGAACTAAAGAAAAGTAAACCAAATATTACACCAAATCTATACCTAACTCAGTGAAGTGTTGTTTTGGTGATTTGTGTTTCATCAGTAACAACAAAATAACAAAAAAAACACTCTTACTCACATTTTGTTACCCACGTATCAACCATCTTTTCTGGTTTCCCTATCTAAGTGGGGAAATTTGTGCCCCCTATGTGTACGTTTGATTGGTACACACACTTTCTCTCTAATATATATTCTGTCTGAAGGACTACCACTCTGAAGTTAGAACACGCCATCTCTCCCTTTTTACAAGACACAATATTTGTTTTCTGTCTTATTCACAAAGATAAGTATTCTACATTCTAACAGGTGTGTGTATGTGTATGTGTCTGTGTCTGTGTCTGTGTGTATGTGTGTGTGTGTGTGTGTGTGTGTGTGTGTGTGTGTGTGTGTGTGTGTTGTGCATGTGTATTGCCTCCCTCAGTGAGCACCTACACGAATGCGTTTGCCATCACTCAGCTGTGCGGAGTGTTGTGTGCTCCATGGAATGGCCTCCTCATGGATCGGCATAAGGGACGTGCCAGAAAGCCAGGTCAGACTCACTGAATGACACTGCTATAGAAACAACTGCCAGAAAACATGTGTACAAATAGAGGGCATTCAATGTGTGTGTGTGTGTGTGTGTTTGTAAGTGTATGTGCGTTTGGGTGGGGTGGGAGGGTGAGATAGGCAGAGGCGGAATAGGGGTTGGTAGAATTCTCTAGTTACTTTGTCGGAGGCATCCTGTAAAATAAACGTTTTATTTGTGTCGTAGGTGAAAGTGAGCGGGAAGCGGACCTGCGGGCGGCCATCTTGTCCCTGGCTCTGACGGCACTGCAGTGTGTGTTGTTCTCTGTGTGTGCGGCCACACCTGTGCTGCCGCTTCAGTACCTCACCTTCATCCTGCAGGTGCTGAACAGGTCCTTCCTCTATGGGGGAAATGCGGCCTTCATCAGCGTGGCGTAAGCACACACACACACACACACATGCACACACACACACAGACAGACACACACACTACAAACACATATACTCACACACACACACACACACACACACACACAACATGTACTTCCTTTATGGGCATAACACAGTGTTCATAATAACACACCGTACCTTTTTTGCCTCATTGTATGAGTCTTCTATACACACAAATGTAAAAACACCCACCATACTTGTGTATGTACAAGCACATATCATACAAACAGTGTATATAGATTATTAACAGATTGAGACTTCTGGAAACGAAACACATATACATATATTATCACACACACCGGTCCCTTTACCACACCATGATTCAGCCTTGTGTGTGTTGTTGTTGTTGTGTGTGTGTGTGTGTCCAGGTTCCCAGCTGCACATTTTGGGAAGCTGTACGGTCTGGTGATGGCTCTGTCTGCGGTGGTGTCTCTGCTACAGTACCCCTGCTTCGCTCTCATCAAGGGACCTCTAGGGGGCGACCCTCTCTATGTGAGTCCACTAACAAACAACCACTCATGCTGCTGACCATACATGTCATTACTGTGTTGTTTCTGTGTGTGTGTGCGTGTATGATAGCCTTGGACATGTCCCTTATGTGTTAAAGGGTTGTAAATAGCTGGACTTAATTCAAAGAGCTTGAAACAGTTAGCAAAATACTGCTCAGCAATCTTAGGCAGTTTGCATTTATGGAGAAGACATTGTCACCTGTATCCCTGAAACACTTACACTCATATGTGGTTGTATGCTAGCACAGTCTTTATGTTAATGTGTAAGACACGGGATGCTTTTTGTAAATATTTGGGTGCTGTGTTGCTTTTGATCCATCCAAATAAAATAATCAAATGTGTGTGTGTGTGTGTGTGTGTGTGTGTGTGTGTGTGTGTGTTTTAGGTGAATGTTGCCCTGACCTTGTTGACCTTACTGGCCTTCATCCACCCTGCCTATGTCTATCTCCACTGCCGTCGCCTAGCAACGCAGAGGGACAGGACCACGAACTAGCCTTACCAGTTCACAGAAAGAAGGGACCAACTTAGGCATTAACCTATAGATTATTTTGTTGTTTTAATTCAGTACCTCTATATATATTTTTTTTTTTTACAGACATTTGGGTTCAAATGTGAATATAACAAATGACCTTTGCTTTTTATATATTCAGGAACTTCACTTTAAATCAAGAATACAAATTTAAATGTTTTTTCAAATAAATGGTTAGGTGTTTAAATGGAAAATGCTCTATGAAACCACAGAGCGGGCAGGAAATGACTTATCCCTCACATGTGACATGTGAATTTACAGTTTTTTCAGGGAATTTATATGACTAGAACATTTAACATGTTACATTATGTTCCCAAGCAGTCAGCTGAAATGACATGTAATGTAATGTAATACAATGTAATGTAAGTTTGCATTGTACATGAGCCTATGCTGCTTTACTTTATACTGTGCTGATTGTCACACACATTTCATCCACATTTAGCTGCAGAGAGGCATGCAGGGCATTTTGGGAAAGAAGCAGGTTTTAGAGTGTGTTGTCACACCTGCCTTTCCCTCTGACCCCTGACCTCTGCATGCGATCAGCTGTCCCATGTCACATGCACGTTTGCAGCCACATCTTTACCCCAAAACGTTTGCACACTCAAAATGGGAATAGGCATGTATGCACGCATACACACACACACACACACACACACACACACACACACACACACACACACACACACACACACACACACACACACATTCATTCCACAGTATGCTTTTGATTGCATAGTGACGGAACAAGCCATAAGGGTTTTCCTGTTCAGAGATTTTTAGTAATGAAGTGATGTAACCTGCTTTTCTTGCTAATTAACTATTTAGCTTTTTGTTTTAAAGTCCATCTTTCATACAAAATAAATTAGAGGGGTTGTTCATCTCTCTTATGGCTAAACTTGCTCTATGGCAAATGAGGATATGCTGCACCCTTTTGGCCAAATCAAGTTACTACTTACTTATTCATGTAACACACAAGAAGTTGTTTTACCTCATAGTATTGTTCAGAACATTAATGGTTTAACCTAACAGTGCCAGTATTAGAATTTTGTATCACTTTTATACAAAGGATGATCTGATACAATTAATAAAACCAAAAGGCAGTCAAAGAACTCTTGTCCAATCTTGTCTTGGCTTGTGTTGTGGTGGGAATATGGAACTGAGGTGGTATTGCATTCACTATAATTGTTATTTATATGTTTTTTATTACATGACAATTAATTACAAAGCTACAGTGTTTTCACGTGCATTCTTATTTGAACTTTCATACAAGATAATCAAGCTGCTGCACAATGCTGCCAACTAGTGGCTAACCACTCGTTTTGTCAAGAATAAAATAAATAAAACGGGCTCTTAGATTGTCAAGAAATCATACTTGTGTTTGTGAACTCAGTTTGAAACACCAGAATGTACAAGCTAATTGACCAACAACAAAAGGTTTCAACCAGGTTTGGTTCAAAACACAGACTGATTCAAATCTATGATCCGATGATCACTGACCAGTATTCGCGACAAGACGTAAAATGATTTGGATGTTTTACGACACAGTATTACCCTGTGTTTACGGCGTCAGATACACATGTGCTGCACATTCCTGTAACGCTGCATGCTACAACAGTTCGCCATTGAAGTCCCTTACTAAATTATCTCGTGAAAACGCTCCATTAAACGTGTAAGGTATGTGTGGAAATTAATTCTAAAATAATAATCGTGAATTTTACGCTGTAAACAATTAATATTCTGTCATCGGAATGAACTTTGAAATACATTTTAGGAAGTGCTAACTTGCTAGCGCAGAAAGTTGTCAGAAACTGAATGGCATAGAAAACCACGTTGTATATTAATATAAGTAAACGATTACTTTGATGCGTTACTGTGATGGAATTGATTCAAGTATGTCTACCGTAATACTGCAGTAAAGTAATACGACCGTTTAAAATACTGTGTGACAGTGAAAATATTAAACTATGCTCTCGTGTACTTTCTGGTGAAAACCAACGACTTAGCTAAGCATTGTCTACCTAGTAAGGTCTGGTACTGTTAATGCTATCGCCCTGTAGATTTGAAGATACCATAAGTAAACCGCTTTCAAGGTAAAACAGTCTGGTGTACATTCAACTTCATTGAGTGCCATTTTCCTGTTTAGGATGTCCTTTCGAGGGGGAGGTGGAAGAGGTGGACGAGGCGGTGGTGGAGGATTTAACCGTGGAGGAGGTGGAGGATTTAACCGTGGAGGAAGAGGTGGATTTGGTGGTCGAGGAGGGGGGAGAGGAGGCTTCAACAGACAGCAAGATTATGGTCCTCCAGAATATGTTGTTGGTATGATATAAGACAGAATTTGGGCTAAACCACTTCTCCTTGATCATTTACTAAATGCACTATGTATACAAATTCCTCGCAGGTCATCAGATGAGATGTCAAATTTAAAGAAGCCCACGGTTGTGTAAGCGTAGTGCAGTTCAGTCTTTCAAATTGATAAAATTGTGTTATTTCTTTTCTTTACAGGTCTTGGGGAGTTTATGCATCCATGTGAGGATGACATTGTGTGCAGGTGCACAACAGAAGAAAGCAAAGTGCCTTATTTCAACGCCCCAGTGTATCTGGAAAACAAAGAACAAATAGGAAAAGTGGATGAAATATTTGGAAATCTGCGAGACTTTGTATCCTTTCCCACTCCAAAGATTTTGTGGTGTTCACTTGGTAGCTATTCTGTGTTAATCAGTGTTTATTTGTATACATGCTTTGGGTTACTAGTACAAGTTATCCTGGAAAGTTTCGTATACGTTGCCCTTAACTGAGCCCCAGTATTTTTCGGTAAAATTATCAGAAAATATGAAGGCGTCATCGTTTAAAAAACTACAAAAGGTTGGTTGGCCTAATCACAACACTGTCTTTACCTCTCTACCCAAATGAAATCACAAATGTAGGCAGCCTTGGGTTGATCAGTTAACACAGCTCATTTTTGTTCTGTCCCTCAGTTTTACATAGACCCCGCAAAGCTTCTACCCCTACAACGGTTCCTCCCACGCCCCCCAGGAGAGAAGGGCCCCCCTAGAGGAGGTAGAGGTGGTAGAGGCGGCGGCAGAGGAGGTGGCCGTGGAGGTAAGCTCACCGCTTCTCCTGTTGTCCCTTCACAACAACTGACAACTGTGTTTGGATGATTATGGAAACATCTTGTTTATCACTTTGCATCCAATGTCTCCAAATTAACATTAAAAAAAGAACACAAAAGTGGGGGGGTCCATTGGCCTTTTGTCTTCCTGCTTGAGTGCACAGCAAATTCCCTGAAAATGTAGATGGCATGCATTGTTGCACTGCTTTTAAATAACAAACTATTTAGTAAAATTAATTAGTCAACGCAATCCTGGCTACATGACTAAATGTGCTGATAAAGTAGGCTACATTATGGGAAGGTAAATGCTTTTGTACAATATAGACTACCATGTTTCATGAATTAGGCTACATTAGTTAACAATTCTCTGACAATACTGTGCAACTGGGCACTCCCTCTGAATCCACCTCAGTTCCCTTGCTTTGGAGCTGCACTCTGTAGTAGCAAACAGTAATGGGGCAACTCGCAACAGAGACGCACCACTAGTTGGATGAACACTCTCTGTTTTGCAGTTCTGTGACTTAAACATCCTGTCACGTGTGGACCACGTCAATAACTTTGTGGGCGTTTGTGCCAGTTACCTGTTGTCCCTTCACAACAACTGACATGACTGTGTTTAGATCTTTATGGAAACATCTTGTTTATCACTTTGCTTTTGTAGTTGTTTTTTGTCACATTCAGTTTTAATTGCCATACAATATGGCAGGGCTGTACGTTAAGCTTTTTCACTAGGAGCACTGGTGCTCCTAAATGAAAAAAATTAGGAGCACAGATAAAAATTTAGGAGCACTGTGAAATTTCTTGATGGAATTTTATTATAACGCAAAGACACATAGCCTACTGTACAAAGGGTAGCTTTTCCACACACGCACATTTAATAGGATTGTATTGGTGTATCTATTTAAGCTTTTACTTCCCTTTTACATCTGCCAAGGAGGTAATGTTTTCAGTTGTGTTTGTCTGCCTGTCTGTCAGCAGGATTACTCAAAAACTCATGAACCACAAAACATAAAAATAAAACATAAAACATAGAACAAATGCTATAAGTGCCACATCTAGAGTCATAGGTAAGCGCCGAGGGATCCCACATCTATGTCATTACCCTCACACACGGATAATGTCTCTGTCCCACTGTTTACGCTCAGGGCGCCTGCTACGCTTAGCGTCACTTATCCAGCGGTCTACAGCAGGTTTTGGAATCTTTTTTGAATTGTTTATTCCCCGTAACGAATACCGAATTGCCTGCCTGCTTCTGGCCTCGGCAGTATTTGCAAAACATCTGTCCATCTTCATGAACAAGCCACGGGAAGATATTCATCCACTCGGATCGGAACTTGTGGATTTTAGAAGTAGTGGAGCTAGTTGTAGTCGTACTACTACTGCCACTGCCTGTGGCTATCACCTCATCCTCACCGTCTTCATCATATCTCCTGTTTGCCTCTCCTGGTTCTTTAGGTTTTCGTTGAAAGAAAGATGTTATCATATTTTCCTCACTAACCGTTCGTAGCAATGGATCATTGAAGCTATTTCTAAATGACGACTGAAGGAGCAAGCTAGCTAATCGCAGCGCAAGCCAAGACCGGTCCGTAGCAGCGAAACACTACTTGTGCAGAACTTTTTTCCCATATGCGTTGAGACGTCACCGCGTCATCATGACAAGAACAAAGTTCTTCCTGCTCGATCACATTTGACAAGGGAATGAGAAAAAAAATCAGGGAACATTGTAGACTCTTGTCGATTGGAATGTTTTTATTTTAATTATTATTATATATTTATTTTTAGGAGCAAAATGCGAATGAAAGGGTTGAAATACATAATCGCACAAGTGCGCCCGTTTTATTTTTCTTCCTCGCACAGTCCAAAATTTAGGCGTAATATGCAACCAATTGGTCGCAATGTACAGCCCTGTATGGATGTGTTCTTGACATGTATGTGGACCGATGTGTGTTGCTACAGGAGGCTTTCGTGGAGGTCGTGGTGGAGGAGGACGAGGAGGTTTCGGTGGAGGCTTTGGTGGAGGCCGGGGAGGTGGAGGTGGCTACGGAGGAGGCCGTGGTGGAGGATTCAGAGGAGGAAGAGGAGGTGGTGGAGGAGGCCGTGGCTTCAGAGGTGAGTGGAAGACACCACAAAGAATCTCAACGGCTTCAATTTTAGCATTATAAAACCTGTTTTGTGTAAACTTTTTATTGAGAAATTGGTTGGAGGGAGGTTGCCAATATACACTCCTTCTCTATTAATATCATAGTTAGTGTTCTTTACTTATCTAGGCTATAAAGATTGTAGGTTGAGTTGATAGCTTATTTTAAATCCTGAAAACGCTGATGGATGTCTGTTTTTACTTTTGTAGGAGGAAGATGAGGACTCTGCAAAAACTGACTTGAATATCCCGCACCAGTGGAAGATCACTTTAGGAGATGGAGCAAAAAGACTATTGAGCTCAAACACTCTTGGAGTTGTTTTAGAATGAGACAACGGGTCCTCAGATCTTGTACCTTTGATCTGCAATACAACTTTTTACTTTTTTATGATGATTTGTAATGTAAAATGTGTGCATTCCGTCATTTCCCTTGAATCTCTCTTGGCTATACTAGACCTGGGTTGTACATGTGCCATAAAAAACACAGACAAAAGTAAATATGATGCTTAAGGTATAGACGAATATATCTCTTTCTTAGAAGATGCTTTTTGATGGCTAGAAACCTCAACATAGTCCTTTGTCTGACGACCCTTCCCCAATACAGTATCTACCAAAAAAAATGTCAAACTTAGTTATGTATCTGAAGTCTGTCAAGTCTTTGGTTTGGGTAGCTTTAGTATGGCACAAAAACTGGTGGTTTTCAGGATTTCAGAGACTGAAATCATGCTGTGCCAGTTTCTGAAATGAAAAGACATCTGAATATTTTGTACAGCCCTGGTGACCCATTAGTGTGCAAGTTATATGTGAATAAAGAGGCACCTGGTAACCAGCTGCTGATAAAGTCTGTGTGTCCTGCTCCATTCATTGGTTATGCTATGACCTTATGAATTAACAAGCAATTATTAAATTAATGTAACTGTTAAATAACAGAATATGAATACAATATCATAGCAGTATTTGAAGGTCACCAAATCATCCTCAACATTTCTAATTGCTCTGCCATTCAATCTTTGGTTGGGCAACTCTTGTAGTGCGATAAGTAACCGCGACTTAATATGATTGGCTGACTGGAATCTGGTGCATTCAGCTGAGCAGTCATCGAGATCACCGCGTTGTAAAGTATCGTGGAGTAGTCTCTTCGAGCAAGGAATCGACCTTTTGATTGGCTGGGATAAAAGTGTCATCCACCGCCCCCATTTGGTTTCTCGCCCCACTTCACTGGTAAAAGAAAGACCATGGACACAGCTGGGAAAGTAAGAACCTTTGTTTTTTTGGAAGTAAATGCAACAAAAGAATGCTCAAGTTTATTTTACCAACGTGTCATCCATACGAGGTTTTACCAGAAAGTATTAGAAGAATGAAGAGATTCCGAGGTGCAGCATGCAAGAATGACTGAGCACGCGAACTTGCAGCTAGCTGAGACCCGCTAACTTCCAGCCTCGAGAAGTTGCACGGTCCGTGCATGCTACAAAGAAGCATTGTGTGCGTGCCAGCAGGCCGGCTGAAATATTTCCCACCGGTGCATGCTTCTTTATGTAATCACTAATGAGAAAACCAGTGAGCGGTCTTTGTCACTCGCTGGTCTTAACCCATGTCTGAGTAACATGCTAGCGTAGGGAAGCCGGATTGGGCATACAGTATGGCGGTCGCGGTTTGATTTTATGTAAGATTACATGTGATGGTCAAAATGTCACGCTTCTTTGTGAACTAACTGCACACAGTCAAAACCAGGGAGGACTGTCCTTCGTATGTTGTTAGTTTTGCACAGTTCAACTTCAGCACCACGTGCAAGCACAAGAGTTTAGTCTGACGTTAGTCTTCATTCTTGACCAGTAACCTAATCTTTGTTTTCACCCACGCTTTTGAGTCTAACCAGTATTTAGCGTTGTGTTATAAAAGTAGATTCAGCGTAAAACTAATAACTACTGAGCTTCCTTTGATATTGTGTGATGGTAGTCCCGTAGAATAACTGCACCTGCGCTTCTCCCACAGGTGATCAAATGCAAGGCAGCAGTGGCCTGGGAGGCTGGAAAGCCCCTGTCCATAGAAGAGGTGGAGGTGGCTCCACCCAAAGCCCATGAAGTTCGCATTAAGGTTAGTATGTCTGTTTTAACAATGTCCTTTATGGTCTTCCTGGGGTGAACTGAAGCAAAAGGACAGAGAAAATCATCAGAGTCACTAACAATGCTCTTTCCCACAGCAGTGACTTATTTTTCATTGTTTTTGACCGACTACTGAAGAAATTTGCAATGGAGATGTCAACGGAAACAACTGCATGATTGCAGTTTCATGACTGCATGAAACTAGGTCTCTGCACGGTGTTCTCATATGATGCTGTTGCATGATGGGGTATTGGAGACTGGTGCATGATGGGATATTGTAACAGCTGGATGTGCTCTGGCAGAGAACCCACTCTCCCGTCACTGAAAGATTTAAGAGAGCCAGCTGCGCACAGCTACATGCAAGCAACCTCACTGTGCTTTCTCAGTTATGCAATTATTCACCATTTACTTTTTTGTGTGATTTATCAGTGTATTTTGTAATGTTCCGTGTGAGCGCTTCAGTTTCATTGGGATGAATTATTTAACTGTTCATTGACCTCATCCAGTTGACAGTTGGGATTGTGGGACACTGTGCATATTGCATGTTCATCTCATTAGGATCATGGCATACTGCAATATCACTCCTAGTGGATAAGGTGGTGATGTTTCGGATTGGCATCAGTACCTACACACAGCAGGGAATGCAACCACCAGTTATGATTATAGATCTTCTTGCCAGCATAAAAAGGGATCCTTTTTGTAGAGATTTTAAAAAGTGAACAGATTTATACTTAAAGAGAAAGTAGGCCTAGGTTGGCCATGTGTGACTGGCTTAGTAACCGGTATAAACAAGCATTTTCAAGCTCTACACAAACATTCACAAACTATGCACAAGCCTTTTCAAACACAGACTATACACAGGCATTGCTAAAAACAGCCTATACACAAGCCTTCATGATGAACAATGAACAACCAGTCACAAATACAAACTATAAATGACCATTTACAAGCTGTAAAGGACTTCACAAACACAAACTATGAAAAAGCATTCACAAACGCAATCTATAAAACGGCACTCAGAAACCCAAGACTATGAACAAGGATTTACAAACATAAAGAGAATCCTTGTCCATTATTGCTACATGTGCTGTTACTCCAGATCCACTCGACTGCGGTGTGCCACACCGATGCCTACACCCTGAGTGGGGCTGACCCTGAGGGCCTCTTCCCTGTCATCCTAGGCCATGAGGGGGCTGGCACCGTGGAGAGTGTGGGAGAGGGTGTCACCAACTTCAAACCAGGTTTGACATAGATGGTCTATACTTTATTTTGGTCTTTTTGCATGGTGTGTGCACCATTTTGCTCTTGTATTAGTATAACGTACATCCAAATGGTCTGTGCCAAAGTAATTTTATAAAATAATTTTTCTATAGTTTCTTTTTTTCCCCCCAAATCTTTGCTCAAAGGGTCCATGATGTAAAGCATTATTGTCAATTATGAATTAATCAGGAACAGTGGTGTCTTACATCTATTATTCGGTGTTACTATGAATTGTACTTAAAAATGTTGAAAGAAATTTCTCTGTTTTGAATAAGGTGATGTGGTCATTCCCCTGTATGTGCCTCAATGTGGAGAGTGCAAATTCTGTAAAAATCCAAAGACCAATCTCTGCCAGAAGATTAGGTAATTAGATTTTGTAATCTTAATTCTTGTGTAATTTTAACACTTTTAATAGGCTGGAATAATGTTTGAGAAGCATTCTGTGTAGTATAATGTTCACACAAAATGTTGAGAAATCATTTTCAAGCAACTATAGCCCTGTCTAAAAATCAAAGATATGTTTCTGCCTTTTAAGCATTTTATAGCCTAGTGTGATCATACACATGATTTTCACTGTATCTATTTTATAAAATTAGAGCCTATTTTGTATGATATTGGCTTATGACATGGCTAGATTATACAAGGCAGTTGATAAAATTCTACATATATATTTGTCTTTTCCAGAATCACCCAGGGTCAGGGACTGATGCCTGATAAGACCTCCCGTTTTACCTGTAAGGGCAAGCAGGTGTTCCACTTCATGGGTACCAGCACCTTCTCTGAGTACACCGTGGTGGCGGACATCTCCCTGGCCAAGGTGGACGAGAAGGCTCCAATGGATAAAGTGTGCCTGCTGGGCTGTGGCATCTCCACTGGCTACGGAGCTGTCCTGAACACTGCCAAGGTAAAAACACTAAAGGTGAACTGCACATAGCTGTTGGTGCACAGGCTGGCCCATTACTGACCTGCTCCAATACTTGTATACTTGTATATCAACTAGCCAATGAGCACTAATGACCTTTTTTTGCATTTACATACTGAATATTTCGAAAACTAAAGTAGAATAGAGTTAAGTAATCCGGCACATGCACTACTTGCCAATATTTATTTGGCATATTCGGCTTTCGAAAACCTAAAATGCACATAACCTTTACAGAAAAATTAATGTGACCTACTCTAAACATTTGAATGCACATGTCCAACAGTGCTATATGTCAGGACTTTTGGCACATATCGCTGTTCTCTAACGAGGAGCTTAATTGCAAAATTCGCAACAGGTGTTTGATCCATGAATTGACCAATACATTTCCTTGTTTAATTAGTAGTAGTGTATTCACTCTTGATTTGTTTACCACAGAAAGTATGTTTATCTCACATGGAAATCTGATTGAATCTGATGAAGCTTAGTAAGCTGTAAGTGTCCTTGTCCAGAACTAATGTTATTAGTATATTATTTTTGCCCTTATGTGTGTCAGGTGGAGGCTGGCTCGACCTGTGCCGTTTTCGGACTTGGAGCTGTCGGCCTTGCTGTCGTCATGGGCTGCAAGGCAGTTGGAGCATCCAGGATCATTGGCATCGACATCAACGCAGAGAAGTTTGAAGTGGCCAAACAGTTTGGGGTGACTGAGTGTGTGAATCCCAAAGATCACAGCAAGCCCATCCAGGAAGTGCTGGTTGAAATGACTGATGGGGGGTTGGACTACACCTTCGAGTGCATCGGCAATGTCGGGATTATGGTTCGTTTTTTAAAATGCCATCCAAAACACCATTTTAAGCATACTGGTGAATGTGTACCTTCTGCAGCAGGGCTGTTGATGCAGTACATACACAAGGTTTTGCATGCCTTTAAGTTAGCTGGCTAGTTTTGCACGAAAAACAACTTACTGCTACCTTGAAATTGTATTGGATGTTATCAAACTCAAGAGAGTTGGTGAGGCTTGTGGCCATACTGTGTTTAGACTGTAATGGAGTAGACCTCTTCATAGGTTCTGGTTCTCTGTTGATCGGACCGTGTGTTGCGGTTTCAGAGGGCTGCACTGGAGGCCTGTCATAAGGGCTGGGGCACCAGTGTGATCATCGGAGTGGCAGGAGCCGGGCAGGAGATCGCCACCAGACCATTCCAGCTGGTCACCGGACGTACCTGGAAGGGAACTGCTTTTGGAGGTCAGTGCCAATGTTTGTGCTTGAAGGGTTTAGCGTCACCTGGTGGTTGTTCTTCTCAGCAGTGATATAAGGAGACACTGAAAACTAACTTCTTGCCCTGCCAACTTCTTATTCTTGCCCTGCCAACTTCTTATTTCATCAAATGGCTCATCTTGTAGAGATGTACACATGTGAATGTTGTATATTTCATGGTAGTGTAAAAATGTAATGAAGTAAATCAATTTGGGAAAAGCAATTTAAAAGGACAGATGTAAAAGAAAAAAAAAAGTTTTTGTTGTTAAATTTTATGTGTTGGCCTTTGTTGAGAGTGGGTTATTGCGTGTGAAATGAAAGTGTTCTTGAGGGCTGTTGAAGTTAAAGCAATACTAAGTAGCTTTCGTCTTCGGTCGCCCTACAAGTTGGAAGCGAAATTGTCTCTAATAGAGAACAACAGAGAGACGGTCTGCTCCTCCAAACTTACTTACTGCGGTTAAAGCCTATGGATGGCGGCAAAACAAATTCAGAAGTGCTCTTCACCCTGTTACAAGTTGATGAACCACTGAAATGATTTTGGAAACATTATTTTAAGGTTGAAAAAGTACAGAAGCTCTGAAGGGTTATGATTCTCTACCCCCCTCCAGGCTGGAAGAGTGTGGAGAGTGTTCCAAAGCTTGTGAATGACTACATGAGCAAGAAGCTGAAGGTGGACGAGTTTGTCACACACACACTCCCCTTCGCTGAGATTAATGAGGCCTTTGATCTCATGCACCACGGAAAGAGGTAAACTTATCAGAGTTAAAAATAATGAATGTTTTTTTTGTCTTGTTTGTTACTTAATTAAGTTTTATGATTTTAACTTTTGGTTGCAGAATGGGTTTAGGCCGTGTTCAATGTCAGACCTTTGTGCATCAATAAATTAGAATGACAGTTCTTATATACGTTGTTACGTAACATTGTTATATAACATACTGATTTTCTCATTTCAGCCTCCGCGCTGTCCTGAACCTCTGAAGTGCCAACAGACAGAGACCGGTGTTGACTGTCAGCCTTTTTTTGTTAGTTTTGGTCCTGTTTTACATCACGTAGCACTTAACTAGTGTGCAATTAAGATGCCGTCCTTTTGGCAACTATCTTTGTTTCTTTTTGTTTAATGTTTACATCGGGGCACAGCTGTTACAATCACGACCGATTAAATTTGATCAAGAAAAGCAAAAGTTTTTGTTGTCTTTTGTAATGCTGTTGGCTTAAGGTGGACAGTATTTGGTACAATAAAATATGCAGCAGATGTTTGTTTATGTTACCATAGTGAAATTAAGATTTTTACACCACCTTTTAAAGTTAGGAGGCAAAACACTCCTCAAAATGTTTAAATAAAAAAAAAACGACAAATATGGAAGGAACCTGTGCCGTTTATCTGCACTTTTCTATGCTACTAAGTTTTAAGAGTAATACAGTGAGATGACGCATGCAAAAGGTTGGCAACAAAGGCTGAGTTGTTTGTAAAATGAGCATTTACAGCCAGCATTGATTTGCAGGACACGCAGTCCATTACAGAACTTCAAAATGCACAGTGCTGCTAGGTCAGTATACTTGCTTGTAATGGACAGTGCGTTTTACAGGACATAGTGCTGGTCATTATCCCTTTCATTAGAATAGAAGCACTTTTCCATTGCTGCTACTGGTGCTAGATGACTGTTTGGACAAAAGTGGCCAAGACGCGTCATTGCACGACCGCCTACTTCCTGTGGTTGCCAAAGTTGCTTTCACAAATGTCTTTTCGAGTTAAGATTTTTTTCTCATCGTGAGAACACATTGTGTGGGCTTTAGTTTCGGAGCTGGACGTGAGAAAGCTGCTTTGGACAGAAGATATCTGGACTAACCACTGCCACTGATCTAAACACATATTTTGCTGCTGGGTCTTTGTCCACAACCTAATACTGTAAGAGAAACAAAAATACCCTCTGTTTAGAACTCCAAGGTAATATCACAACAAAAGAAATAAAAGGCAACCACTGTATACCTTTATATGTGTCTGATAGCGTTTAGGAGGATTTTTCTCTCAACCTGGTAACATCACACGCCCAGGAGGCGGGCAATGTCTAACAATTATGTACTTTATTAACTTGACGTATAGTGAACTTGAGTGGTTGTTCCGGGGCATTTACAGGGCGTAGCTGGTCTCCCTGCAAGAACGAGCTTACATTTAGTCCAAACCTTCGCTGAACAAGTACATTATGGCAACTGCGGGAAAGGTAAGGGACCTTGTGTCCTCTCTTTGGTCGCTAACTTGCCTACGATGGTGTTTATGGGTATACACATACATTAGAAAAAATTAGGCCATGTGAATAGCAGTAATGTGCTACAAGTCAAAGTTTAAGATGATACGAGACATTGCAAAATCTTTGTAGCATGAAATGCCTGTTCCGGTCTTTTCTTCTTTAGTGCATAATCTGTGCGGTAAAGTTATTACCTCCATTGCGCCCGATTCTGAATGAATGCATTAAGGCTGTCACGTGTGCAAGGGACTTTAGCACATCAACGGGAATAAGGACAAAAAAAATAAAAGTGGGGATGGACACTTGCGGAGTTGTGCGATGTTGAGCTGCAGTGGGGCCAGATTGAGTAGGCTATTTGTAAAGGCAAAATGTAAACTATGTAGCGACCATACGCCTTTTTTTTCAAGGCATGAGAGCAGAGTTTTGTGATAAGCGTTCAAGTTCGCTCCTGTCAGTTCTGGCTTGCATCAAAGTCAAACTTTGAGTTATGGATTAAAGGTCATGACGGACTTCAGTCTCGGCTGCAGAAAACACAGCTTAGAACAGTGTATGGTAGAATTGGAAAAGTTTTAGCTTCGTTGTTATCTTGTAGCCTGGCAATTGTAAAGCTTAACGCACCCACCAAACACACCCACTTCACGTGTTTGTAAAAAGCTTAAAAATAGGTGGGGAGGATAAGATCTCTTGGGGAAGAACATGGATGTTGGAGGCATGTTATGTTATGATTTATAGTAGGAGCAGGCTTCACTTAGAGCATTTTTACTTACTTTTAGAGTGCTGGCCAAACGTTAACACAATTGAAAGACAGGAAAAAAGGGCCGCACATACACACCATTTATTCACACAAATGCGTTTCGGGGTTCTGCCTTCCTCTATATGTTCAAAATACAACAGTGAAGAAAAGGTCTCTAATACCCCACACCTTTTACACTCAGCCATTATCAACCAATGACAATACAATAACGTTTAATACAATGGTAATAATATAATGATTTAACAAGTGTACATGGTCCATCTCATACTGCACTTCAGTTGGTAACTTGTGATAAGGAGTCACTACATTTGTGTATCCTATGTCAGTGTACTCTCAGTAACCATTATTGTCTTGAATTGTCTGTTTTGGTGCATTTGAAGCTGTGGATGGCAGACAGCTATTTTTAAGCTCTAGAATGCCACACAATGTTTTTAGCCATAAAAGCAGTTTTTCGCTGACATTAAAACCGTTGTATGTCCTCATGCCAGCCATATCACTAAGTCAATATCAAGCACCACTTCTCATAATGTGTCTGTTTTTATTACTGCACACATCTGTGACACTTTTTGAAATACATTTGCACATAATGGATTATTTAACTGTATTGCTTCAAGGTGACCAAATGCAGGGCAGGGGAGGGGAGGCCTGTATAGTAATTGCACATGTGCTTCTCCCTCAGGTGATCAAGTGCAAGGCAGCGGTGGCCTGGGAGGCTGGAAAGCCCCTGTCCATAGAAGAGGTGGAGGTGGCTCCACCCAAAGCCCATGAAGTCCGCATTAAGGTAAATGTGAACTTTGTGCTAATGATGACTGAATGACTAATCACTGGTCTCTGATATTTTAGAGTAAACAGTGGAGTGGTAAAATATGGGTGGATTATCAGGTAGAGATAATAGAGAGTATACATTTACCATTAAGGGTGCAGCACATACCATGGAAAAGTACAAAACACATAAGAGACCAAGATATCTTAACCATTCATTTGACTGGAATGAATATGTGTGCATAGATACAAAATACACAGACAATTGCTTATATACTTAATACAAACAGACCAATGTTGTATGCAAACATTTTGTGTAACTTTTCTCTGACACATCATCAAGGCAGATAGCGTAATATGTACACAGACAAAGATTTCTCTTAATATCAGTAATGGCGTACTGTCACTTAACATAGACAAGCATTCACAAACTGAAAATGTACAAACACAATATGTGCTGTTACTCCAGATCCATTTCACTGCGGTGTGCCACACTGATGCCTACACCCTGAGTGGGGCTGACCCCGAGGGCCTCTTCCCTGTTGTCTTGGGCCACGAGGGTGCTGGCACCGTGGAGAGTGTGGGAGAGGGCGTCACCAACTTCAAACCAGGTCTGACTTCACAAATAAAAGAATGTGTGTTACGTGTAATTGTACAGAATAAGGAGGGCCATTTTGTTCATTGAAGGTGTTGAGAAGCTGTTTGAACAAACAGCTGACAAAAGCGAGATGATAATTGTCACCAGAATAGTTTCATGTGTTACCAGATTGAATAATTAAAATTTCAATAGCCTGTGTTTGACAAATGCATTTCCATTAGTTTGTTTTATGGGTGAGGTAGATCTGTCTGTTGTTGGAGTGTAGCTCAGACTAAAGAACAGATAGAAAAGAACAAACATATATACAGCAGGTACAGTATGAATGTGGCACAGCATAGAAAAGAGCAATTGGCATTCTACAAACAGTGTAGCCAACTTCTGAAATCAAAAACTAGTCAGCCAACACTAATGTAATCATAAAATCAGAAACATAAATCATCAAAACATCAAGTCAAAGTACACCATATGCAATAAAACCATAAATGAAATATTACTTATTTCTCTCTCTTTCCTTTTATTAACTAGGTGACACTGTAATACCTCTGTATGTGCCTCAATGTGGAGAGTGCAAGTTCTGTAAAAACCCCAAGACAAATCTGTGTCAGAAAATCAGGTACTTTTTTGTCAGATTATTTCCAAATTTCACTGTCGTTCTAAAATATATGATATATTAATCACTATAATTCTGTTTCTTGCCTCTAAATGTAAACTAGAAGAAAAGTCAGTCCACAACATTAGTGTTTATAAAGCATCTTAAATACCTGACAGAACTAAATCATGCTGGGACTGTCAGTATGGTCACTTATGAATGTTTCCAAATGACTATAGAACATTACTAACAGTGGTGTGAAGTTGTCCTAATAAGAGCCTCACGCCATCCCCACAGAATCACCCAGGGCCAGGGGCTGATGCCTGACAAGACCACCCGCTTCACCTGTAAGGGAAAGCAGTTGTTCCACTTCATGGGGACCAGCACCTTCTCTGAGTACACCGTGGTGGCAGACATCTCCCTGGCCAAGGTGGACGAGAAGGCTCCACTGGATAAAGTGTGCCTGCTGGGCTGTGGCATCTCTACTGGATATGGAGCAGCACTTAACACAGCTGGGGTCAGGAACATGTGGCATATTGGTTTATTACAGTCTTGTGTATTCTTCATGTTTCTTTTCTCCTTGTTGAAAACAATTCAGTGCACCTCCTTATTGTATTGTCTTTGTTTTAAAATTGTAAGGGGAAAGAAACTTAGCATACTAAAAGATGGCAAATGGGGAGATAGGAAATTAGCTAGTTTTCCAAAATAATGGCATGTTGTTATGCTTTATTAAATCTGTTAATAAGCTAAGGCATAATGGTCAGTCGAAGAATCACTCCTAATTTTGTCTAGTACCCTAAAATAATTCTGTCTTGCTGTGTTCTTTATGTTTTACTGAAAGGTTGAACCTGGAACCACATGTGCTGTGTTTGGTCTTGGTGCCGTGGGCCTCGCAGTCATAATGGGCTGCAAAGTAGCTGGTGCATCAAGGATCATCGGCATTGATCTTAACTCATCAAAATTTGAAAGCGCCAAAGGCTTTGGCGCCACCGAGTGTGTGAACCCCAAAGATCACAGCAAGTCCATCCAGGAAGTGCTGGTTGAGTTGACCGACGGAGGGGTGGACTACTCTTTTGAGTGCATCGGGAATGTTGGAGTTATGGTGAGCTGTCTCCCTTCTCAAACGCAGCCTAAAGATATTTACGTTGGCTTGTATTCACCCAACAGATACCTTTAACCATTGTCATGCCAGTGGCATGTTATGACCATGTCTGCTCTCCAAAATGTGAAAAGAACAAAAACGTCAATAATGAAACGATAATGGGCTTCTCCACCACATTGGGAGTACAGTTCAAACTCACAAATTGATCAAAACAATACATTAATTCCTCTGAATGAATAACAAAATGGTCCATGGGTTTGTACAGAAGTCCCATCTAAAAGCAAACAACTATTTTTTACGATCAATAGCAACAATGTGAATATGGTTGTGGTTTCAGAGGGCTGCACTGGAGGCCTGTCATAAGGGCTGGGGCACCAGTGTCATCCTTGGCGTGGCAGGAGCCGGGCAGGAGATCTCTACCAGACCATTCCAACTGGTCACCGGACGTACCTGGAAGGGATCTGCTTTTGGAGGTCAGTGCCAGTGTTTGTGCTTGAAGGAGGGTGTCCTATGCAGGAAGGGTCAATGGAGAATTGAAGGAAGTGAGAATTAGGCAAGCAAATATAGTGTGTTGTGTGTTGTCTAACAATAATGCAGACCTACTGAAAGAGGATGACTATACCACACTGCCAATAATAATAACTCACACCTAGCATTAATGAAGGCAAAGGAAATCATCTTATTCTTGGAGAGTGTAAATGTCATCATCTCAGACAAGACTGTGCAGTGAGTCTTTTGTCACTGAAGTTTTTGATGCATGGTATTTGATGAATATTTTTATTGAATGAATATTTTGACGTATATTTTTCACAGATATGTGTTTTTTTGTTTTCAATTTCATATAAAGATGGTGTAGATGATGTACAATGGAAGCATTTTCATTATGTTTCCTTTAATTGTCTTTACATACCAATTAGCTATGAATACATGTGACATGTATACAACAACAAAAACAAAAGAAAAGAAAATGATCTGTGACAATGACAAGACTCTAATAACACTGTCATTGCCTTTGAACCATCTGAAACCATTAAATGGCCTACCTACCAATCCAGATACCTTCCTGCTGTGTGATTCCTATTGCACATACTCAGCTCGAAAGCAAGGAGATGTCAGTTTTTTTTTCCAACGTATACTTTTAGAAATGATCAAATTCCTGCAAACCTTCCATCATAAAGATGTTTCTTGTAAGGTGTTTATGTCTTTTAAGGCAGTGCAAGTGTTATGTTTTAAAATGTTTTTTATTTAATTTAAAATGCTCAAAGTTCATGTATTAATATATTCTAGTATATTATTTATTTATTTATTTTTACAAGTAAGATTTTAAATTTAAATGAAATCTCAAAATGGAACTGACCTAGTTACATAAAAGTAAATAAATATATTTACTTGATATATTAAATAATAAGTGTATATGTGCTTCTATATGCCCCTCCAGGCTGGAAGAGTGTGGAGAGTGTTCCTAGGCTTGTGAATGACTACATGACCAAGAAGCTGAAGGTGGACGAGTTCATCACACACTCACTTCCCTTCGCTCAGATTAATGAGGCTTTTGATCTCATGCACCGTGGCGAGAGGTAAGGTTGTATAGTGGATCTCTATCGTTGAAATACACAATAATAGGTGGTGTTGGCAGAATTTCATATGCCTTTGGTAATGTACTTTGTTACACTGTTTTGTCATTAACGAATAGTGACACAGTCTTTTGTTCTGCCTTAGCCTGCGTGCTGTGCTGCAGTTCTGAAGAACGTGACACTGCCTGCTGTCAAGTCTCACCAACCTGTGGCAAGATTCAGTATTTTGTGAAAGTGAAAATGTTATACCCTTGCTGGTTGTACCATGTCTACTGCATGTCTAAAAACTATTAAAGAGAACCACTGTTTTGGATTGCAGCTTGTACCTATTTGTCACCATAGAATCTGTACTTTCAAACATTAAAATCCGAGTTGGATGAGGTGGATCAGATGCTGGGTTGGCTAAACTAAAACTAAACTAAGTTTGTTCTTGGTAAAAAAGCCAACAACAACAATAAAACTAGGCTAGTTCTCTTAACAACAAAACTGATTCTTCCTGCACATATTGGGATGAAGATGCCCTCTAGTATTACCTTGAAGTGAAATTGAATAAATCCATCAGAACTTGCCATGAGCTTACGTAAAGGGCAACTTTCTGAACGATCAGAGCATGACGCATATAAATGAAAGGTGTGTGTGTGTATGTGTGTGTGTGTGTGTGTGTGTGTGTGTGTCATTAATTAAAATGAATTAATAATAATTGACAGGAGTCCAAATGAATTTAATTATTATTATTAGTGTTGTTGTTATTAATAACAACAACAACAATAATAATGATAATATAATAATAATAATAATAATAAATTACTATAAGTACTTCAAGTAGAATAACTTTGGCCTAGCGCGGTCGGCCTCCCTCGCCGGGGAAAAAACTAAAGTCGAGTTCACTGCCAAAGTTGGGTTTGTCACGTTGAAAGGCGCAGTACAATCCTGGACCCCTGTCATCCAATCAGCTTTTATTTTTACGCCACAGTAGGCTAGTCAGATATTTAGAAGATGGCGACTGCGGAACCGGTGAGTATAGTCTTGCCTCTAGTGATTTTACTATATTATTTGGAAATCTTGTGTAGATTTTCTGTTACAACACGGTTAGGAAGCACCACAGCCATTAAAGTGTCCTAGTTAGACAGACGAGTCAAGCAGCCATTGCTTGAAAGAAAATACTTTCTGAAGAGGCGTAATCCAGTTCTTCGTGGGCTTCGGCTGTGGGCAGTCATCCACCGTAGTATGAAGACCTGACAGTAACGTTAGCTAGTGTAGCTGGACCATTTGTACTTTTTGATCGGCAAAAGCGATTCATTTTAATATGCGAGTTGTTGGTTTGGCCTTAGCTAGATGGGAGGTTGGTAATCAGCTAGTCGTAGTAAGATTTTAATTCATTCTCCGAGTTCAAAACATAGTTAAGTAACGCCTGCTAGCGTGCTAGCGCGTGCTAATCTTTTCCTTATGTTGTGTCAACAGATGTGTCATTGATCAGTTATATCCTTTAGTTACTTTAGTTAGCCTTCTTGATTGATTCCACACCTTGCTTAGGGTGAAAATGCCTAAGTACTGTTTTTGAAAGGTCACGGTTGGTTCAAATTGGGCAGTGCAGTACTTTTGAGATGTGGAGTTGTTCAAATTAGTTTTTCTTTTAACCGTTGTAAATTGGACATCAAGTTAGCTGATCTCCGTCGGAATTTTATGTTACAATGTAACATGCATTAATGTAAATTACTGGAAGTACTGCTTTGCAGCATCAGTACGACTAATTTGGTCCACTAACGTTATTTCGGCAAATTATTAACCAAGGGCACACATTGCTCAATATCGCAAGGACACGCAAGCTTGCTAATAATATAGAGTGAACACCGATTATCCTTCTACACCTCAACTTTATGTAACCTGTCTCTACTTTAACTCCATTTAGTTAAAGTAGAAGTATGTGGCATATACCATCAAACTGGCATAGTTTTTATCGAACTATCCACCGAGTTTGTGTTCGTGGCAGTCTTGGTGCATGCATAAGACTGAATACAATGACTAGTGACTACACTGCTTAGTCCATTTACCCTTACTCAAAATTCACATCCCGAAGTAAAAAGTGATGGAAGAAACGAGCTACTAAACCGTCCCCGCCCCCTTTGAACCACTCACTTTGTAGGTCTGTCATAACGCGATTTTTATGGCGTGAGAACCGATGAAGGAACATGTGTATTGCCTAAGGACCAAAGCACTCATACTTTCACACATCTGATCTGCAAACATAGCCATTCGGTACATTTTTTGGAGAAGTTATAGAACTATTTTAATTAGGGTCGTCTGTTTTTTTGCCCCAACAGGAAACCATTTCTAATCCTTCAAATTCCGAGGAAGACAAGAGTGAAGTAACTGGACAAGAAGTTGTAAATCCTGAAGATTACATTAAGCATCCTCTGCAGAACAGGTTAAGCACCTTCCATTTCCTCTTATGTCTTATGCCAGCCCAGCAAACGGCAAAGTGGCTTTGTTGCCGTAAAGCTTTTTGTCGACCTTTTTAAAGTTTTTTTTTTCAGCACATTTTTCACTGCATGTGAAGGAAAAGCTTTGACTTATCTTTTGCCAACTTGCCCATTTGTTAAATTGGTTTCATTGTGTGTGTTGGCTTGCAAAAATGCCTCTTCACATTACATCAACACTCCAGTCCTAGCATTCTAATCCATGACCATGCAAAGTTTATTTTCTATGACAAGTTTGTCTTGTTTTGTTTTTTTCTGACAGATGGGCTCTTTGGTTCTTCAAAAACGACAAGAGCAAAACATGGCAAGCCAACCTGCGTCTCATCTCAAAGTTTGACACGGTGGAGGATTTCTGGGCGTAAGTGTCATCAGAACTTTAGCTTCACAGCTGTTCCAAATGAGAATGTGACACAGACAGATGGAATCCCTCTGACCAGAGTTGCACTTGTAGTTCTGTTTGAATTGTGAACTGTGTAACTAGCCTAGGATGTCACAGTGAAATCAGATTGTAGAGAAACGAGTACAATACTGTTATACCCCCCCAAGTCTTCCTTATTATTTTATATTTACAGTAGTTCACTTAATTTGCATGTACAGTTTAGTGATTTTTCCATTATCAGTTAACACCATGCAGTAAACACTCTTAAAGTCCTGTCATTTTTCTGCTTAGAGAATGAACCTGTGTTATGAGCATGTGAGCCATTTTTTTCATTTGTTTATCATCATTATTATTTAGGGAAGGGGCTGGTTAAAGTGAAAAAGTAAAAGTCGCTGACTCCTAAAAACCTCATGAAACACCAGTAAAACTGTAGCCATGGTAACACTTTTGCTTGAAGTATACCTTTCATTTCGGGCATATCTCAGGCCCTTAACATAAAGTGAAGTGTACGGGCTAATTGTATAGAAGAGCCTTCTTTAGAAACCACTGGCTATTAACTTGGAAGACGGCTGATCGCTCTGCCTTCATCTCTCCCCTTTAGGCTTTATAACCACATCCAGCTGTCAAGCAACCTAATGTCTGGCTGTGACTACTCCCTCTTCAAGGTAAGCATCGATGCTTTCCACATCAGGAGCACAACAGGTCTCATGAGACTTGGCATTGCCGTGTCCAGTGCCATCCATACTTGAGCGCATGTCCATCCTATTGGAGGAAACGCTTCAGCTCTTTGCAGCCTGACTAAGGCATGCCTGCCCACCCAAATTAACTGCCCTGTAAATGAGATGTGTTTGTACACAGACAACAGCGTTTGGCACTAGTACATGTAACAGATGATAGTCACATGATGGTGGCAGGCTGGATATTGGGCAAATGTGTCACATGTCCTGAGGTCCGTGCAGCTTCCCTTTTCTGTAGCTGACACCCAGTCACACAAACACCTAAGTAGTAATTTCTCAATTTGGCTGCCAGTGCAATCGAACACCACAATGTTTATGATGCCAGCACCCTTTCTTACAGTCATTGTGTGCATTTTCTGTTTATGTATGCAACTGTTGGTGTATGTGGGGTTCTATGCGTTGCGTAGCAGGAGTTTTGCAGTGGTTGCAAGTGGTGCTGCCTTTCAGGGCACAACCCATAGGACTTTTTTAAAAGCCGGGCTAAAGGTCATGAGTTTTAGGTTTCTGACTCCAGCCCGAGGTCAACATAGACCCCCTGCAAGAGCATGAGGTGCATGTCATCGTCTGAACCATTTACCTGCTGGTCAGAGCTGGACATTTTTAATCACAGGCCAACGACCAACTAACGTATCCTTCTTGCGCGATGTGTTCACCAGCCGTGGACGGATGTCAGGGCTGCTGTTGCCGTAGTAACGGCTCATAAGGTGACAGTTTTTTGAGACAGTGAAAAAAGGTTCCTAAGCAACAGCATGGTTACAGTGCAAAGCTACTCATGAGGTGGCACACTCGGTCATAAAAGACACTGTCTGCTTGCAAGACAAAACAAAAAAAAGGAACATTTCTCATTACAGCGTGCGAGTGTCTCGTTGGAAATACTTTGTTTAAAACACAGAACATGCCCACCAGGAAAATGTTGTTCTGTTAAAGAGCTGGAGTCTAAAAGCTTTGGAATTTAATAGTTTACTTGTCAGCAATTAGGCCTATACCTCCCAAATCTTTGTAAATGTGCTGATATTTGTTAAAAGAAAAAGGTCCAAACAGATGGGCATAATTTTTTTTTTTTGTTCAGTCAGTGTGTGTAACTGCACATGTAATGTGTAATTATTGCTGTCACACCAGTCTGCTAGACAGGAGTGAAAATGATCATCCCTTTTGAGGTAGAGTAATTGCAGCCCTTCAGAGGAGATCTTTAAAGGACTTGTTGGTGTTACGCAGCACAGACCATAAAGAAATGGCTGTCTTTCTGGCACCAGTCTCTGGGCGGCAAGACCAGACATGTAAGACATCCTAGCCCCCATGTGTGAGGGGACTAGTGCCGTCTGTACGGCCATTTGGTGCACATGTATAGAAGCAGTGCTGTCTGTGTTGACTCATGCAGACCGCATGTGTGGGATCACTGCCGTCTGTCTGTGTTGACTCTCGGGGCCCCTGACCTCTCACCCCTGCGTGTAGGACGGGATCGAGCCCATGTGGGAGGATGAGAGGAACAAGCGTGGCGGCCGCTGGCTCATCACATTGTCCAAGCAGCAGCGACGCGCCGACCTGGACCGCTTCTGGCTAGAGACGGTGAGGACACACACACACACACACACACACACACACACACACACACGCACACGCACACACTGCATATACACATGCACACACACTGCACACAGCTTTAGATGTGCATATGCGGACTTGGACGATCAGCAGACACAGTCATCGTATGAGCACAAACATACACACACACACACACACACACACACACATACAGACATTCAGTGAGATGCACACAGAAGTGCAAACATATGTGAGTGCTTATATATGCAAACCCATTTACCCACACACCCCACACCCACAGTCAGTATTGCTTTAACCTAAATACACTCACCACATGTTTAACGTAATGTGGTTCAGATTTACACTTGCTTTCCTTTCACTTACATGTGACTGTAAGGAGGCATGAATGGACCCTTTATGAACTCACACCAAACCTTTTCCCTTCTTTCCATTCCTCCCCCTTCTTTCTATCCATCCCTCCTAATCTTATACACACACACAAAATGTTGAAATGTTGAAGCACTGAGTAAGAAGATCCTCTCCTCTACTACTCCTCTGTGAACAGTCCTGTAAACAAAACCATTTGTTCTGTGCTCTTCCTTATCTTAAAAAGTTCACCGAGTTAGTTGGTGAAAACCAGTGTAAGGAATTATAGTTGCCCTGCCATAGACAAATGTCGAAACAGCCACTTTGAGATGGTGGCCGGCCTACTGATAATCCCATTATGGTAACAAGAATGGTCCACAATCACCCAACAGCAGAGTTGACAAAGTCAACTATGTGAAAGCACCAAGCAATTGTAGTATGGCTTGTGGAAATAGGCCATTGAGAACCATCACAGGAAATGTGTCAAAGTAATTATCCTACAGGGAGACACACAGTCTCCCCAAACCTAGTTATCTGATCAACTTAGTTAATTTACATCAAGGACATAGGAGGAGTCTTAACTGTATAAGTAACTAGAGTTTTAGTTGCTTGTGGTTCAGACTTGCACCGCTGAATCCGAAGTATGGTTTCCATGCTTTGCCACTGCTTGTTACTGGAATAAAGTATGATTGCTGCATCAACAAAGAGACCACGCACCCTTTTCTTACACCAGCCCCTTGTACTACACCACTGCATTTCGTACAGAGGGTCTGGCTGTGCTGTATTGATAAAGGTATTCTTACTGGAGGTGTAGACTCTGCTGAAGTTTAAAACCATTGGATCTGCCTTTACCCAATCGCTAATGTCTGATCGTGACTTATGCAATTAGCCTGGCTATAAGCCTGCCTATGCACTACAATTCAAATGTAGCACACAAAGTTAACATCATCACTCGCAAACACAACCTCTGTTCACTGATTGGTCCTGCAAGATGCTGCCAATGCAACCACAGCCAGACTGAGGGGCTGGTTTTGACCAGGCTATGTTTGTCCGTCATCATCTTCAAAATCTCACTGTGTCAGTTCTGTGTGTCCCTCTTCAGCTCCTGTGCCTGGTGGGCGAGGCCTTCGACGATCACAGCGATGATGTGTGTGGAGCCGTGGTCAACATCAGGACCAAAGGAGACAAGATTGCCATCTGGACAACAGACTATGAGAACAAAGAAGCAGTGACACACATAGGGTGAGCTCAAACTGTGGAGAATATTCTTTTGGAGAATTTATACATTGCACAATCAGAAAACGACTAATTTTACCATGTATATCTAATCTCTGCATACATGTGTGTGTGTGTGTTTATATAAATATTAGGGATCATGTGAGTATAGAGAAGGTAAATATAGTGTTATAAACTTGATGTCATATTCTAAAGGGGGGTGTCTTCTGTGATGCTGACAGACCACTTGTACATTTTCCACTTATAACATGGCTTTCTACAACTGTCTATATGTGAGCAATGAGCTGTTGCTCCCACCCAAGTCCTTTTGAAATGTACTTTCCTAGTAACAGCCTCTGTTTTTCTTGCTGCCCCCCTTACCAACAGTCTGCTATACATACCAGTGGTGTATTACACAGATATGGCAGACCTGTAAATGCTAGGAAAGCCCAGTCAGTTCATTGTAAATGACTACACACACACACACATAATGTTTCATAAATAGTGTTGCTATAACCTTGGTTAAAATGCAATAAGTCAATCCTGTTATGCTTACCGTAGAAAGGAAACATAGCCACACTTCTTGGTACAGTGTGGAGCAGAATTGGTGTTGAGAATAGTGGGTCAGGCTTACTAAAAATGGCACTATGAAACACTGTGAGTAAAAAATGTTCAAGTCTTTGGCTCTTGGAGCACCGCAAGCCCAGTTTGTTTGGTCGGTCACTATGTCAGCACCAGTGAGTGACCACAACTCCCCCTTCCCTTCCCTTCTCTGTCTGTCCCCACAGGAGGGTATACAAGGAGCGGCTGGGGGTCCCTGCCAAAGTGATCATCGGCTACCAGTCACACGCAGACACAGCCACTAAGAGCGGCTCCACCACCAAGAACAAGTTTGTCGTCTGATGGAGGGAATGCTCAACCTGCCAGGCCCTTTGGGTTTTTGATCTTTTTCACTTTCAGTCGAATGGATTATTAGTGCCTGAGAAAGTGTGTGCGTGCGCGTGCGTCTATATGTTTGTTTGTATGCGTGTGTGTGTACACATAGGCAGAGTCTGTGTGGCTCGGTTACATAGTGTTCAAACAGAAACTGAAATGTTGACTTTTACGCCCTAAGTGTAAACCAAAGGCAAACAATGGCAAGACTGGATCGAATGAACAACAATAATGATGATGATGATGATGATGATGAAGATAAAATAATACTAAAAATAATAGTAATGTTATATCACACAAACCAGCATTTCATTTGAACAAAATAAATAGATTAATTACAAAGATAAGTGAAACGAGTGCAAGGAAAGGAGGAAATTACAGAAACATCACAGCAGCATTAGTCTCAGAGTATGAACAGCTGTATGAAGTCTTAAAACGTGAACAAAATCCCAAATGATCAGTAAGAGAACACACCACCCCTTACATCTGTTTTTATTTTTTTATTTTTTAAATTTGTACTTTTTTTCTAAAGAAAAATATATGTCTGCATATGGTTCAAACTGTGTAGGCTGACTGTACAGTTTCCGAAACATCAGCATTGCTCAGTATGTGTTGGAAAATGGGGAATATAACCGTTTTCCCTCTCCAACATCAATATAATCATGCTTCAGTATTGTGCTTTGCTGGGAGCATTCACTGTCTGAGTGCAGTCTTAATTTCAATGCCTTTTTATTTGGAGTCCTGGTCTCTTTGATCACAACTCCTATACCTTTAGTGTAAACCTAAGTTATATTCTTTTTACCTAGTTGGTCGGACTATGGCTGACTTTCCCCTTGGTTTTATTTTCTTATTTTAGGTAAGAAGCATTTCCTTTTAAGTTTTAAGTCTTTCTTTGTTTTTGTTTTTTTACAGAATCAGTAACACTATCAGCATTTCATGTCATGATGGTCTTGTGGCTGTCCAAACCTGTATATTTCATATATCTTTGTGTGTGTGTGTTTTTTTTTATTTTTGGTGCATCTGTTGGGTTTAGTTTGGTGTTTACATTCCCAGCTGAAGACTTATGTTACAGCATTGACTCTGTGTGTGTGCGTGTGTGTGTATGTATGCGTGTGTGTGTGTGTATGTGCGTGTGTGTGTGCGTGCTCATGTATGTGCCTATGTGTGCGTGTGTTTTGAGAAACCTATCGGGTTGGACGTGGGAATGTGGCGATGAAACACTCCTCAGCCCAGCTCCTGCTGACATGTACAAAACATTGAATGTAAATAAACTTGTACAGAGCTAGTTATTGGTGCACCGATTTACTTTTCTGAATCAAACTGTCTCCTGGCCTGAGTATTCTCACATATCCTCTTTACTCACACAGGCCTGATACAACCGTGATGTTGGAATGGATTGGATGGATTGTAATAGATGATCCTGAACATCAGAGGGAGCACTTTTGGCCACAAAAAGAAATAAAACCAGCCAAGCAAAATTTTACAATGTGGCATATCTTTAAAATGCCCAGCAGGAACTGTGATGCATACAGTCAGTCCAATTTGTTAATTCGACAAAAAAGGCATTGGACACTGGTGTAGTGCTATTGTAAGTGTGTTGCTCTGATTGGTCGTAGCGCTATCCTGCTGCGTGCAGAGGCACTTTGAAATGCAACTGTTGATGCCGCCCCTTAAATTGTACCTGGCCTATTCATCATGGCTAGACAACACAATTTGATGTGGGCTGCCTTGTCAGGGTAAAAGGTTGCAGCGATATATGTAAACTTGACACTGATAACTCTCTGACACTGTCACATTCTAGCCCATGTCTTCAGATGCAGAAACTGACTTGTCCCTGTAGTTCCATTCTACCTACATTATTACAAGTTAAAGATGTTTGATTTTAGACAACTGTTTTTATAAAGATAATATCAAAACCGAAGGCCTTCTATTCATGCCACTGATGTACCAACACATTCAGCTGCAAAAAAAGGGTGTACTATTGTACTTGAGGTGTATAGAAAACCCCACAGTCCATTTCAAGACATTGTTTATCCTTGAAAATATAAAAATCCACCATCTTAGAAATGTAGTAGTAATCAATATTAAAATAGCTACTATTTAATGTGTGCATTTGTGTTTCACAGATGTAGAAAATAAGAAATCCCCTTTAAAGCATTAAACTAAGCAGTGCCTGTGAAAATCAATGTTTACTTCATGACTTCTCCAAACTGAAATCAAAGTAGAGGCCTCTGATCGATGATCCTTTCCAGCTTAAAAGGAAAGCAAAAATGCTGCACTAACTATCCATCGAGTAACTCTGGTCCACAATTACCTTCTACTCAACTTGAATCACTTACATTGATTTTGACTAAAAACTGTAAACCCTCTGTCTGTAAACCAAGTCATGGGGTCACAATGTTGACCAAATACATTTGACAAAAAACATAAAGAGATAAACAAATAAATAAATAATGTCATCTTAACGGTGAATATTGTGCCTCAGAATAAATACATTGGCAAGTTTATACCATTTTTACTGCAAGCCTGCAGAACATAGGATTATGCAAATAATACACAGTTTGACCCATTACTGGGTCAATGTTTTGAATAAATAACATAAACGAAGGAGTAGGAAGACAAAACAGAAAATCTGTGTGAAGAGAATGTATGACTATGCTCAAACTCTTATGGTCTAAAACCATAGAAGTCTGAAATGTTCACATTCCCATAAGACTTTGAGAGCAATTTTCCCAACCATGTTAATACAAGCACCATAAAAGCCAACATCTAAAACATATAGTCACAATCACGAGTGCTGTGGTTGCTCAGGTTACCTTTGACCACATTAGGACTGAAGGGCCTTATAGGAGATGCTTGTTGTGTGGGTGGTGGCCCTACTTAGTAGGTGTGGCCTAATAGTTAGGGAGTTGGTCTTGGCCCTTCAGCAAGGCATCGAACCCCATGTTGCTCTACGGAGACTTTCTATGTACTTAAGTTACTGTAAGTCATTCTGGATAACATGCAATATCATGTAATAACTACTCAGTAAAATGCCATGTGATAACATGCAATGTCAGGTACTCAGGTAACTACTTAGTGTGGTTAGGAGGTTTGGGATAAGTACATTCACTGCTCCTCATTGCCACCATTGGGGTTAGTTTTAGGGAAGAATTTTGTGCTATCTTGGTGACTAACATGGTGAGGCAGCCAATGTCCTTAAACTATTTAACACATAAACTGCACATTAACAACGTAAAATCTTTTTTTTTTCTTTAAATTTTCATTGCTCAAAGGAGGTATGTTTTGAACACTTGTCAGGGATTATACCTTTTACAATGGCTGCACATTCTACTGGACATAATATTCTCTAAATGCGGTATTAAAATGGTAAGGATTGCACACACCTCACACTCTAGGACATCCTAGCTCTTAATCCGTCCACTGAAATCCTCAGGAGAAAATTCTGCTGCTGGATGATGATGACTTCACTTCCAGAGAGGGAGCAGAATTAATTCCACTAGGGGGCAGCATAGCTCCAGTTCTGAAACAGGTAGACATCCATGCACTGCACTGCACTGCACTGCCTGTACATTGACTCAGTTTGCCCTACTACAGTTTGGACTCTTATCTGGCAAACTCCATAGATCATTACAGGAAAGGTGGGGTGTGTGTATGTGTGAGGGGGGAGTCTGTAAATAGTCTTTTTCCCTGTGTTTTCTTTGCCCTTTCTTTCCACTTCCTCTACAGTGCCTCTAGCAACTGTCAACTTCGGGGTGTGTGACACAAGTGGTATCAAGAGAGAGTCGCTAACCTGCAAAGCTTCCTCACTACCGATGCTGCTGTTGTTGTTCTTTTCCCCCCTTTTTCGTCTCTGACATTCTTATTTTCATTGCCTCTCTCTGGTCCTCTTTCTCTCTCCCTTTCTCTCTTACCCCCCCCCCCTCTGTCTCCCCCACCCCTATCTCTCTCTTTCTCTTTCTCTCCCTTTCTGCCCCCCCACCCCATCTGTCTGTCTGTCTGTCTGTCTGTCTGTCTGTCTGTCTGTCTCTCTCTCTCTCTCTCTCTCTCTCTCTCTCTCTCTCTCTCTCTCTCTCTCTCTCTCTCTCTCTCTTGGTGAATGCAATGTTCTCTAATCTCCACTGAGCCTGTCCTGGAGAGGCTGAGATGTGATCTCTCTCTCTCCCTGGGGCCCAATTACGAGCTCGTCCAATGCTACCATGTGGGTGCACACATAGGTACTCCAGGTGTGCTCTTCCATCAGGAGAGAGCGCGTGCAGAGAAGCCAGTAACATTTGATCTTATACTTTGATCTTGCTCGGTTGTGTGGATTTGCCTGAGAGATAAAAGACAGCTATTTCATCTCGGCAGCAAAGGTCACCAATCATAGATGAAATGAGAGAAGAGTACACATTAAAAGGAAGGTATGTATGTCTCTTTTGCACCCAAATCCCATAACCATTTCCCAACCTCTCTCCTCTCGTGTCACCCCCCTTTTCTGAGTCTGAGTACCTCTGTTCCCCTCTTCCTCTTTTTCTCTCTCGTTTCTCCCTGTCTGTTACTCTCTGTGTCGCTATGTGTGTGTGTGTGTGTCTGTCTGTCTGCCTGTCTGTTTCTCTCTCTCTCTCTCCTTCCCTCTCTCTCCCTCTCTCTCTATGTCTCTCTCTGTCTCTGTCTCTGTTTCTGTCTCTGTCTGTCTGTCTGTCTGTCTCTCTCTCTCTCTCTCTCTCTGTCTGTCTCTCTGTCTCTCTCTCTCCCACACACACAGAACACATTTACCTGACACACATACTCTGCAGTGAGTGTGCCTGTGTGGTGACTTGAGGAAGAGAGATGGGATGGGGGTGTGCAATAAAAGAACGAGAGAAACCGCTGAGACAAATCCTCAGCAATTAGGCAGCGCCATGAGTGTTCTGTACTTCTCTGAGATAGAAAATGTGAAAAAGAAAGAGAGTAAGTAAGACAGAGAGAGGCAGACAAAGACAGAGAGAAAGAGAAAGAGAGAGAGCAAAGAGAACAAGACTTTGCCGTCTTTACCTTCTCTGTGTGAAACCCATTTTATTCCTCCTTTGCTCCTTATCCATCTCACACCTCCCCTCAACTGTGCTCGAGATTCTTGACCCACTTTCCTGGCCACATCCATACAGGCTCATGGACACAGGAAGCCCACAGCACAGCACAGCGCAGCGCGGCCAGCCCACACTCCCAGCCCCCCCGGCTCACACTTAACACACTATTAACACACAGAGCGTCACTGGTGCGTCAGTGCACTTTTTTCTGCAGGTTGAGACGAGGCCTTGGGGGGCTGCGATGAGTATGAGTGTGAGTAGGAAGGAAGGGAGAGATGGAGGGAGGGATGGAGGGAGGGATGGAGGGAGGAGGAGAAGAATGGAATTAAAGAATAAAAGATGTTGGGTAGAATGAGAGAAGTGTTTTTGATGCCCAGCCTTAAGCTCATCAGCTCCTCCAGCCAGCTCTCACCTGTCAGCCACTGACATCCCTGACCATACATAAACACACACATACACACACACACACACACACACACACACACACCACACACACACACCACACACACACACACAGACACACATACACACACACGCGCCACCACAAACAAGCAGACACACTGCCACACAGGCACACATGCACAGACTCACACCTACACACGTGATTGAACACTCACACACATGTACACGTGCATGAAGCACAAACAGGCACACACAAGCACACATGCAGACACAAACTTACACACATGATTACACACACACACACACACACACAAACAGACACACACACTAGTACACAGGCACACATACACAGACTTACACTTACACACATAATTATACACACACACACACACACACACATGGACACACATTATGCACAAGAACACTACCACACCCTCACATGAATTCACACATACAGACTTACACACACACACACAAACACACCCACACACACATGAAAATGATGAAAACGCACCGAGCCCTGAGACACTGCAGGGCTCTCATGTCCAATCACGTGTTCATCTCTCTCCTTTTAAGTGAGCACTCTTCAGCAGTATCACCCCCCACCCCCCATCTCCCGTGTCTTAGGCACAGCCACTGCAAGGCCAGTGCACTGCTGCACAGGTAATAAGGATATAGTCACGTCCCAGCGGGAGAAAGAGCTATAAGTGTGGGAGCGAGACGCATCTGGTTTTAATTTCTATCCTTGCGAACACATTCTTCATCCCAGAAAGCCTGTTTCCTGGGTCATCAGAGTCAGCACGGGGAGAGCAGAGGAGGAGGATGCTCGGTACCAGGTGCTCTCCTGTTGTGTCCCTGTGATTTCCTGTGTTCATTATGAAGCAGACCAAAAAGAGCCTTCTTTTTGTCAATAGGCACTAATGGGTGGGCGGCACGCTTGCTACCTTGCCATTTCTGATAGTTGTGTAATTACACAACACAACACACACAAAACACAGAGTCCTGGATTGGCCACGAGATTTCTCTTTCAGTCTGATTAGAGAGAGTATTAGTGGAGTGTGCCTCTCTGTCTGTCTTCCCGTCTCTCTCTCTCTCTCCCTCTCTCTCTCTCTCAGACCTCCACCGCACCCCACCCCACCCACTGCTAATTTCTGATCGATGGTGACATATCCTCCATTACAGCCGTAGCTCCTGTGGCAAATTATGGATTCCGGTCGGGGCTCTCAGCTCATGTCGGGGCTGGCTCCACTCCCCTCCCTGGGTGTGTGGTTGGTGTGGCCCCCTCGCAGTGGTCAGCGAGCGTGGGATTTAATTGCACTAGCGCGGAGTGTCTCCCTTTGTGGCCTATTGATTTCCGGGGGCCTGTAATTCCCGATTGTGACAATGGTCAGTGAGATTGGGGATAAAAGTGGCAACCTGGTCTTTTAGCTCAGTAATGGGGGTGGGGGGTGGGTGGGGGAGTGAGGGTGAGGTAGGGTGTGGGGTGTTTGAGAGAACGCGTGTTAATGGTCCTGGACGGCTGAAAGTAAATTAATTATTGATCGTTTTTTGCACTTCTCCTCTGTACTTACATACCCTTACAAATCCCTTTATCTTCCCCGGGCGTAAGTACATTTCCTCTTTCCCATAATTATGCAGGCGCTGCTGCGTGTGGCTAAACACCTCATTAGGCCTCTGAAAGGGGTTTGTATTCTGAAGTTGTGTGTGTGTGTGTGTGTGTGCGTGTGTGTTTGTGTGTCGTGTCTGATGTGTGTGTGTGTGGTGTGTGTGGTTTCATAGAGAGAGGGAGAGATTTTGTGTTTGTGTATTTGAGTGTGAGAAAGTGAGCAGGGGGGAAGGAGAGTTTAAGTCTGTTTGTGCGTTTCAGAGAGGGAGGATGGAGAGACCAAGCTGGATTTTGTGTATTTCGATCAGTAAAAAAGAGAAAAAGAGATTGTGTATGTGTGGGTTTGTCAAGGGCTGTGTGTGTGTCTGTGTATATGTTTTTCATAGTGTGTATGTGTGGGTGTGTGTGTGTGGGTGAGTCGATGCTAGCATACTCATGTGGACTGTCTATGCTCCTCCCTTTCATCCGCATCTCAGTGCACAGTAGATGCCACGAGCAACTCCCTCTGCTTCGTGCCATTGTTTGCCAGAGAAAGGCAGAGAGAGAGAAATAGAGAGAGAGAGAGAGAGAGAGAGAGAGAGAAAGCAAAGAAAGCAGTGGATGAATATAATCAGCTGAAGAGGCAGACGGCAGCGGCATCTTTAACGGATGGGTCTGAATGCAAAAGGGGGTGCTGGGGTTGACTAGGCCTGCATCATTACGCTCTCTATTGATTTCTCTGGCTCTCAAACACACGAGCCACACACCGCTCACCTCCACAGAGAGACGCCGCACATTCACAATGAACTATAAACAAAAGTATTCCACCATCTCACACTGTGTTTGTGCAGCCCCTCTAGCCCTTAGAGTGCTTGGATTAGAGCTTTGTGTGTTTTTGTATTTTATATTTGTGTTTGTGTATCTGTGGGAATTTGCTTAAATGTTGATGTGTTTGTGTATGTTTGCTTTTGTATTTTGTTCTACCTAGGTGTCTAAATATGTGTTGTACTGTTTAAGGTAGATTTAGGTGGAGGGGGTTGTAGCTTTAGTTAATCGTGCCCTTCTCGTGATTCATATGATTATTCTTTACCTTTTTTTTTACCCAGAATGCAACACCATGGAGAAAGCTGCACCACAATGTCTTTACCCCTTTCAGTCCTTGTGGGCTGAATTTAGGGGGACATGACCGGTCCTTGAAATGAACAAGAGCACTAATCCGTTACTTTTCTAATCTGTTTTCTACAATACGCTGAGGTCCAGTCAGTGCGAAATTTTTAGGGGGTGAAATAGATTTTCCGGACCATAGGAACTGGATGCTCAACCATCATGTCCACCTTCATTCTCAAGCATCTGCAGCCACAAACAACCAACAAACAACAACCAATTATAACTGAGAGCTCGAATTCTTACTTGATCTTACTCTTTTTCCACAGCTGAATCAAACAGTGTAGTTTCTCACTATCCACTACCTGCCCTGAGAGACTGACGCCCTACATATACATGTCTCTGGACTGATAGCAGAAAATCTCATCTTTGATGAGATGCCCTAACAGCGTAATATGTGGCCATTTGTCTCTGTGGAAATGTGATGTCCTTTTTTCCCATTTCTCTACCCCCCCCCCCCCTTTTCCCACCTTACCTCGCCACCACCACCCACACACCCACCCACCCACCCTGCCTCTAATCCCTCTACCCTTCCAGCGCTTTACCCCACCCCACCACTAAGCCCCACTCCTACCCCTCTCACCATGCACATTACAGAGATTGCACTCCCGGATAGCACCTATACATATAAATGGCACTGTGATTACGCCAATGCTGGTCTTTGCTACATTCATTCCATATTTCCTCCAACACCCATGAATGTTGTGCTGAATGTGATGTGTTCATGTGTGTGTGTGTGTGTGGGTGTTCATGAGTGCATGTGTGTGTGTGTGTGTATGTGTGTGTCCGTGTCTGTGTCTGTGTGTGTCTGTGTCTGTCTGAGTTCTATTAGACCACTCATCTTCTGCACGTAAAACAGCACTCACTCCCGACTGTCATTACTGCCCCAGTACTGCCCCCCCTTCCCCCCCACTCCGACCCCGCCCCTACCTCCACCCCCACCCCTCAGCAGCATCCATCATCTATGAGGCTGGAGATTAGCCACCTCAGCCCCTGGCTCCAGCGGAACCCAAGCTGTGTCACATCAGCTGCAGCAGCTGTGCTAAGGGCTGGGCACGGGCCCCTGTTTAGTGAGCTGGCCACTGTCTCATCTATTCTCAACTCTCTTAGCGCTTGTAGAGTGATGCTTCCTAGTTCTTTTAGTGGTTCTAGAGTTATGCTTCTTAGTTTTTTAGAGGCTGTACAGTGATGGTTCTCAGTTGTTTTAGAGGCTAGATTGATGGTTCTCAGTTCTTTTAGTGGTTGTAGAGGGAGGGTTCTCGGCCCTTTCAGTGGTTGTAGAGTGGTGGTTCTTTAAATAATTCTCAAGTCTTTTATCAGCTGTTTTCAGACACTAGGCCTTGTGTTGGTGTTTATTCTCTCTTGTTTAACCACTTTAAGTTCATTATGGTATTTTATTTTTACCACACAGATGAATTAGTTGCATCGTGGATGGTTGTATTTCTTATGTTGTAGTGTGTGCTGTCAAAAACAAGTGAAATAGCAAGAATAATTTACATAGCTCTCATTCACAAAGGTTCAAGAACATAGTCAAGAACATAACATTCATCAAGATTTATCGAAGAAATCCTCTGATGTCAGCATTTCTATCAGCCTGTCAGTTATTAAAATGACCATCTAATTAACTATAACTATAACTTTATCCAAGTTTGGTGCGCCTGTCATGTGGTCTGATGATTAGACAGTAGGCAGAGTGCACGGTCATTGGATTAGAAAGGCGGGGAGGCCGACTGCTTTGTGCTGCTTTGAGATTATATGCAAAGGAGTCTTTAGCTGGGCCGATTAAGACGGCGCGCCATTTGTGTGAAGGTTGGACGCTGGTTGTGAACGTTGGTTGAAGGTCGTCGGAGATGGGGTGCATCGCCAAAGGGCTGAAGGCTCTACCGCCTGCTTCTCGTTGTGGATGTGTGCTTGCATACTTTACTCAGTGTGTGTGTGTGTGTGTGTGTGCGCGTGCGTGTGTGTGTGTGTGTGTGTGTGTGTGTGTGTGTGTGTGTGTGTGTGTGTGTGCGTGTGTGTGTGTGTGTGTGAGAGCTAATTTCAGACAGAGGGGAGGAAGAGTCAGCATGATAAGCTGCCTCCTGTTTGAAAATGCCCTTTTTCATTTTCTTTTCATAATCCCTGTGTATGCATGTGCATTTACCTTTGAGTGTGTGTGTGTGTGTGTCTGTGTGTCTGTGTGTCTGTGTGTCTGTCTGTGCACACATATTTGAGGGTTTGTCAGCACACACAAACACATGTGTTTGCGTGTGTGTGTGTGTGTGTCCGTGTGCGTGCAAGCCCTAAAAGATAGCACCAGAATCTTCTGACGGGATAAGCACCATATTTGTCTCACGATGGTGTATCGGTTCATTTTCCTCCTGCTTTTATATCTGCTATCTCTAAGCTCTTTTGTGGTGGATGGTGATCACAACAAACACCAGAGAGTCCAACAGGCACACACACACACACACACACACACACACACACACACACACACACACACACACACACACACACACAGCACAGCACAGCACATGAGCGCAGCTTCAAGCAATGCTTCCGGATCCCTTGAACTTATGCAGTATCACTTCACACAAACCTTCTCGTTCTCCGTCAGAAGCCCCGAGTCGCTGAGGGGAGACGAAGTGATCGCTTCACCCTGTCAACAAACGCAGCCGAGCAGCAGGTGGAGCTGTGTCATCATCATGGTCGTCATGGTAATCTTTCCTCTTCCTCCCTCCCTCCCTGCCTCACTCGCTTGCTTGCTTGCTCCCCGGGTTTATTTTCCATCCTTTTCATCTCAGAGTGAACCGACTGCACTCATGTTTATCACATGGAATGTTTTATTAATGTTTGAGCCTAAAAAACTATATATTGACCCCAGTATTTGTCTATCGTAATCATGTTTACCCTTTTTTTCTCCCGACTGGCTTGTAAATAATCCCAAATCAGTTTTAATTAGGTGGGAGGTGAATGAATTTGCCTTTTTGTTGCCATAAGGCAGAGATGGTATTGTGGCAATTGTTATGATTTATTTTCTGCTGTGAAATTAGTACTATGTGAGCTTGGTTGAACTCTCTGATTGTATTCAGAAAGTGTGTGCGTGTGTGCGTGTGTGCGTGTGTGCGTGTGTGTGTGCGTGTGTGTGCGTGTGTGTGTGTGTGTGTGTGTGTGTGTGGATACGACCATGTGGGTGTGGAGTTTGTGGCAAAGGGGTGGGTTGAGATCAGGCAGAATATTTCGTAGGTTGAAGGGACCGAAAAAGAAAAGAGAAAGCCAGAGGGAATTGAGGTGGTGGTTGGGTCTGGAGGCTGACAGTTTAAATAACGCTGCAAAGCCAAAACACAAGCAGATCCAGTGGTTAACAAATAAGATGCAGCACTGCATACGGGCGAATATCCAACTGCCGGTCAAAGACCTGCAGAGAGGGGCAGTGTGGACTACACTCCAGGCAGCCAGAGAACCAGTCAAGCAATTGAAGAAGACATGTAGAGATCTGTATATAAGAGAATTGGACAGACCTTCTCTGACATCACACATACACTTTCTCACAGGCTGGATGAAGCCTAATTTGGAGGTTCTGGGCGCCACCATCTTTTCCATTTCATTATATGAATGTAAATGTAAATTATCTGGGGATTGAACTAATTGATTAAAAAAATCACCACACTCAGAGTTATCATGGATTCAAAAACTACAGAAACACACCAAAACCATTTTTAAAACCAGGCTGTAAATACATTTATTTTTGCTGTGCAAATTTACTTTTTACCATGGTAGTCTATGGTAAGTTGCTGACTTCTGCAGACAGCCCCTAATGGATGTGTGAGGTATTGCAACTTTAGAACGTTTTGGCTAACCCTGGAATGTTGCCACTTGGTAGCGATGTAGAAGACGCACATGCAGCCTCAGCAAGCAGAGAGGAGATACAGTATGGACAAAGGACAACGCACACAAACACTCATCAAATGACAGAAGAAGAGACGCAGTATATGGATGACCAAACATGGGCAAACACAATCAAATATGACTAACACTGAAGCATAGCTTCTGGCTAAGCAAAAGCAGGGGGGATGCTGTACTTACACACATACTGTCCGTTTCACTGCATAGACATATCTGACGCCAGGAGCGCATTCACTCCCAACAGAAACACTCCAGTCTTTGAGCCAACTGGCTGTCAGAGGTACTATCTCGCCAGAGTTTGATTAGCACCTCTAAAACATGCTGCGTGGCACTTCCGTTACGCCAGAACTGCTGTGCACAATTGTTTAGTCACTCCCTGCCCTTTATGCCAACTGGCATATAGGCCATTTATCCACTTACTCCCTTTATGTGACGAGGGCTAGCAACATTGAGAAATTGAATCCCAGATGAGTGCTTGCTCAGAGGTGACACAACCACTACTTCACCACACCTATCCACTGGGGACTTAGTAAGTGCTGCCATATACTACTTACTTGCTTACTTACATACTTGCTTAGGTACTTACACATATTAATTACTTATATCATTATTTACTTACTTGCTTACTGTCTTACTTTCTTAATCGCTCAGTTACTCACCTATATGCTCATTACCCTTAACGCCAAGAGGCTTGTAGAGCAGCAGTGAGGGAGCGGTGCTCTTATTGGTTTTGGGCCAGTGTCTTTAAAGTGGCCCTGGTGAGCTGCAGGCTTTTAAAAGTCTCTCCCACCACTTTATGACACCTGGTGCTCTTGGGTCGGCCTCTTTCCGTCTGGTGTCCACCGAAGTGTGATTATGCTGTCCATAGATGTCAACTGGAGATAGTACTGGGCCAAAATGTTCAGTGTTTGCTGTAGGCTTTTAGTGAAGGAGGTTGACAGCTTGTGAGGATTGCTTTATAACATTTTCACAAGTTCAGAGCCGAATAGCAGGGTGGATGAAGACACAGCTTGGTGTTTCTGGAGCACTGGGCTGATGTCCAGAGTTGGCTTGTGATGTCACTTCCTCTTTGTCCTCCTCCATTATATCTAACTGTTCAGATGCAAGCAGCTTTGTTTTTTTTCTGTTTGGATTGGTTAGAGGCTTTCAATCCATCAGTTTATTTTCTCTTACCGACCTTCATGCCTACTTGCTGTTTAGAGATGCTGAGACAGAATATTTGTTTCTAACTCTGTGTGTGTGTGTGTGTGTGTGTGTGTGTGTGTGAGAGAGAGAGAGAGAGAGAGAGAGAGAGAGAGAGAGAGAGAGAGAGAGAGAGAGACCAAGGCCCAGTTATTAGTTATTAGTGAAGTCTGAGTCTGTAAATTGTCCTGTGATGACAAGAGGGGTCATCTGATGTGTCTTGGTTGGTCCTCAGTGGTTCCTCTCATCATATTTTTCATGAAAATCCTTCTAAAAAAAACAGGTGCAGGCATCACATCACCTTGCCTCACATCTATCTTGACAGCGAAACTGTGTTGACTGTTTTTGACTTGGCATGTTGATATAGAAATTCGATAGAAAAGATGGAAGAAGTACGGGGTTCGTATTAGCGCCGGGGGCTGAGTGGGGTTGCTATTAGAGGCCTACTCAAAATCCACAAAGTTGATGTACAGTTCCACCTGTCATTCTGTGCATTGCTCAATAAATATCTGATTAGAGCATCGCCTACCTTTCAAAACCTTGTCTGTTCTTTATTAAGCTGTTGGTCTACTCCAAGTGAATTTATGACAATTTTGACAGCACCGTGTTTTGCTGGGGATAGATGAAATGGTGATACCATGCTAAATAGTACAACTGTATAGAGTGTCTTATTTGGGATTGTGGTAATAAGTCCTTTTGTCTAGCTGAGGTTGAAGCACTGGAATCAACGTTTGGTAGCACTTTAGAATAACTACTCCCTGTAAAGCATTTATTATGCAATTAACTAATTTCATTATGCACTTAACTAATTTCTTCATCTTTTGTTAAAAATTATTGTTTCATTGCTAAATCATCTGTAAACATATCTACATCCATCTCTCTGTCTGCTGGCTGTCCATCTGTATGTCAGAGGATGACAGACAGACAGACAGGCAGACAGAGAGACAGACAGACAGACAGAAAGATAGATAGCAGATAGCATAAAGACCAACAGACACACATACAGACAGACAGAAGAGCGTAGATATGTTTCTAGATAATTTATTGATGAAACAATAATAGTTAACCAATGATGAAGAAAGTGTTAACTAAGAGTTAATTAATTGCTTAATAAATGCTTTGTAGAGAGTAGTTACTCTAAAGTGTTACCCAACTTTTCAACACCTCTGCACTTAGCCTGTACCACCCAGGTGGTTCTCCATTTATGAAGAATTTTAAAAGCAGACATAAGTTCTTTATCTCGGCATAGAGGATCAATATGAACATAAAAGTCTGTCGGTGGTCTACTTATATGTCTACAATAAATATTAACAATTAATAATAAATAATATATTAGTTCTGAGTGCTCAAAGTAGCTTTGCAGGTTGGAATTAGGGAGTAGAGGAAGGTGAACATACAGTCAGGAGTGGAGTAATGAAGGGACCTATTGGGCCCAGGACCACACCACCACCCCTAACCCACACACTGTATGTAATCCCCTTCCTCAAGGGGCCTCATGTACCAGGCTCCATAGTGTATGTATGTTAGGCAAAACCCCCATAAAAGCTCTAGGTCCAGGTCCCCTTTAAGGGTAGCATACGTGTTGTGCCTATCAATCCTCTTCCTCTGGTGTAGGTGTGTTTGCATGTGATTGACAAACCATGCCTGTATAATACAGTCTATTGAGTTTGATGGTAATCTTATACATAGTCTCCCACTCTCCTTATCTGCCAACATCTTCTGCCTGTTACATTACATCACATCACATTTAGCAGGCACTGTTATCAAAAGTGACTAACAATTGAGGACGACAGTCAAGATTTCGTTATCATAGGAGATCAAAAAAATAAGTTTGAGAAGAACGGATCCTCTGCTAAGTCTTCAATGCAAACCCTCTATTCTGCTCCAACTTTTATTTTTTACTTCTCTGTTCCCGTCACCATACTCCATCTCCTGCGGGCTCTTGCACTTGGCTTCCGCAACCATTTTTTTTTTCAGGGTTCTGTTGTTGTCAGGGCTTAGCTTCGGGGGGTCCTAGGTTTGAAGGCTTTGCTACTGTTGGAGTATTCAAACTTCAGGTTTATTCATCCCATACACAGTTCTGTCCAAAGTGCACTGAAAGTCTTATGTAACTGGGGACACTGCGTCCGCCCTCCTACATTGTCAGCCAGCACAGAGGACTTGGTCTTTATTGACAAGACAAAAACATTTTTGGCATCCTATTGCTCTTGCCTTTGTGCACCTCAGTTTGACTTTCTGTGCTGCTGTTACCAGGTGGGGGTTCTTGCCCTATTCTAACATTCAGGAGTGATCGAGTCCAGATGCCATTGATTGTCAGTTGGTCTGATGCCTGTCTCTTCGATTAGGCACATGCATGAACACATTTTATCTACCAGGACAAGTCATACACCAGTGATAACATAAGCTGTTCTCTTTATTTCATTTCGTCTTAGTTTAATTTTATAAAAACTGTGCTTATATTAAAAATATTTCATTTTATTATTCATACAACGTCTAATTTTATCACTTATTTATACACTAGCTGGGTATTGTTTTTATGTTTTGCTTACCAAAAAAGCGGAACCGCGCTCGATCTTCACTGTGCAGCATGTCATTAAGTGTAGACGTGATGTGTGGATGTGTAGCTGAGAATAAGAAGTGATGATCATATATAATGCATTGGGCCTGAGGGAGATTGCAATATGAATGAGATTTGACAGAGTAACGCAAGCAAATAGTAGCCTAACAAGACAGGCAGTGGAGGGCTGGATCAATCGGTCAGTGGCTGAACGTGGGCGTCAAAGCTAAATCCGCCTTGACGCTCAGAGTAAAGAGATGAATAATGAATCCACGTGGACAGCAGCAGGAAAGGGTTCTAAAAAGCTGTTTAAAATGGCACTTTTCCCACTCACCTCCCTTTTTTTCTGTAGCTTTTCAGGTGCCGTGTGCTTGCAGGCATCTCTCTGCTCTCTTAAAAAATCAGAGCAAATTATTCTCCTTTGCCCCAGGATCCCCTGGCGGTGGGTTCAGTGTGCCGACTTCAGAGAAGAATAGGTGAGGAAATACTTTTCACACCCCAAAGCCCTGGAGTGATGCGGCTTGAATGTTCCTCTGCGCTTGCATCTGTCCCTGTCGGATATTCCATAGGTTGCTCTTTGCCACAGAGCATAATCTCATTTTAGGTGCTCCATTTTATGTTTTTCTTCAGCCACTATATCTGTGTCTGTGTGACAAATGGGCTCCTTCGCAGGCTCCAATGATACGTTATTAACATTTTATTATACCTAATGAAGTGGGTGATAGAGAACGTGTTGACAATAAATCAAATTCAACCCCCCACCCCACCCCCCCTCACGTGACATTGTCTTACTACTTCCACTTTTATGCTTCCTGATGCCTAAATAATTTTAAACAAGTTGGAAAAAAAGGTAGAGGAGAGAGGAGGACAACTCCTGACCTGTGGTTAGCTAAATGGAGAATCCACCACAGTCCCTGTACTGCCCAGGTGATTTAGATTACCTGGAAACAGTTTGTCGGAGCAGGACGCTGTGCTGGATGGAAGGTTGTGCATTACTCTCATGTCCGGGGGCGGAAGGGGGGCTGGCCAGCTTTTTTTACTGGGGAGTGCTGGTGCCAGAGGAGGAAGGTCAACACAAGAGCAATTGCAGAACGTCAGCCAGACTGTAACCAAGCCTATACCCGCCGCTGCCCGGCTGGATTTATAGTGACAACTGGAAATTGTCACAGCTATATGTTGTCCCCCCCCCCCCCCCCCACACACACACACACTTTCCTGGCTCCTGCTCTTGTTTCGGGCTGTCCTGGAAACCCAGCTTTCTGTAAGCTCTGCTTTTCAGGGCATTGCCGGGTTAGCACAGTTGCAAGCCTCCTCTGTCCTCTCTCTCGTGTCCACTCATGATGCTCACAGCTTAAGCTTGTCCCTTTTTTCATGTATTTTCAGTAGTTATTGTGCATGCAAAAGATGTAGTGAACTTTATTGGGTAACATGGAGCTGCTGCTCTTCTGTGTGCCAGACATCGCTGCAGGGTAGTTCAGCCACTTGGCTACAAATACTGTGTCACCAGGTGTTGACCGGACTCGAGTGCTGGAATGAACGTGTTTGTGTGTGTGTGTGTGTGTGTGTGTGTGTGTGAGTGTGTGTGTGAGTGTATGTTTGGGGGGTTTGGGTGGGTCTGTTTTAAGTAAGAGCCTTAGGGAAAGTCTGTTTTCAACATGTATTTAACACAATTATTTCACACAATGACAGTGATAAAAATTACACGCCACTTTGGGAAGTTAACCAAGAGCAAAGTCCTGCTTAGTGCACTGTTACACCAGGAAATAAGAAAATATATCTGTTCCTCTATTTTTTTTAGTATTTCTTAGTTTCTAAACCGTTATCAGCTAGGCTCTACTGAGAAGTGCCTCTATGTTTGCTACTCCTGATGCTTTTGGATCTATAAGGTCAGACACAAATGCTGACCTCCATTTCTGTGGTTTCTTATCTGATCCATTATATGCTCTACATAAACATTCTTACTACTGTATCTCATACAGTCAGAATATATCCTTGGCTGCTCAGCGCACTACGGCATCTTCGCTACAGAGCAGCTGTGTGGCAATACACATCTATAGCACCGGAATGATGCAACTACTCTACTGTACTGTACTCTACACCGGCAGTAATGGGCAACCTGGATTCAGAACCTACAGTTTAGTACCACATATTCCTCATCACCACATCACCTGGTTCTACTTTTGCCCTTCATACAGGTGATTTAAATAGTTAATAATAATGTTATATTATTATTATTATTATTATTATCATCAATAATATTAATAATACGTTTAATTTACATTCATCTGATTGCAAAGTGCTTACAGGATGAAAAAAAGCAAAAAGAAAATATATCCATTTAAAATGGGCCAGAAACACACTGAAACAGGGATTTAGAAAAGAAAACTGGGAACTACAACTTAAAAGAACTCAAAGTTAAATGTTTTGTTAAGAAGAACATTTTCAGTCCTTTTTTCACACGACCTGGGTGAAAGTTGCACTAAATAGAAACAGCTGATTTACTGAATGACTGGAACTCATACATGGTACTGGATTCCAGCTTCTGAAGTGAGGTTGCCAATGCATCACCAGCCAGCACTTCTGAGTGTCTTAGCCAGGCTGTGAGGCGTTGACTGAAGAGGCAGCATTGCTGCGCATGTCAGAGGGTATGTACATCTGCAGGTCTGTGCCCTCTGAGATGTTTCCTCACCATGCTGAGCAGTGGCATGTGGCTGGTGGTTGGTTGTTGACAGCAGCATTCCATAAGCGGTGCAGGAAGGTGGATGGTGAGCCCAGTGGGATGCTGGGACAGAAGCTGGCTGGGATGATGCATGGCTGCCCCTGCACCGACAGCTGCTGTGGAGAAAAAAAAAAACACGTCCCCAAAATGCAAATGTACCTACAGCACCTACACATGTTTGGTCTGTAGCTAGCGCTCTTAATTAAGAGAGAGAGAGATGGAGGAGAATTCAGGCAAACAAAAGGAGCTCTGGGGCTGCTTTGATGTGTGATAACAGGATTGTCTTGGGGCTGTAGCCAGGGGGCTGCAGTACTGCTGGTGGCTATACTTGTCTGAGCACTCATCCTGGAATCTTAATCAGGGCTATGTCTGGGCTGGAGGATGAGTCGTTATTGCCTCTGGTTCTTACCACACACACACACACACACACACACACACACACACACACACAAACACACACATGCATTCACTGAAATTCTCTTTTTCTTCTTCATTCCCTCACTCAAACACACACACACACACACACACACACACACACACACACACACACACACACACACACACACACACACACGTACACACACACACACACACACATTAAAAAAGTGGTTATTGTACTTATAATTGCTTTTAATTGCCCTCCTTTAATGCTACTTATATTTGCTGCTGTTTTTTATTTTATTCCACATTCCACTTCTACTTTATTGGAATCACAAACACCGGTCTTACAACTTGATTTTTAATTAGCTACACTTTACCTCGCCTAATCCTATCTAGAAGTTCTTGGGTGTAAGAGAACATCTTGTGCAGTTGTTACCTTGGAAGTTATTGATGACTGACGATCGTGGGCGATGCTGTGTGTGCAGTTGGCTTTCTTTAGCCTGTGAATTTTATTTGTGTGGGCGAGAAATTGACTTTATTAATTTACTAAATTTGCTTGGAGTTTTGATTACCTTTTACAGTAACACCAATATTGCCTTCTACTCTAAATCATTTTATTCAGAATTTTGTGCATTGAACATTTTGAACATTGTCTACCTCTGTTGAGTGTGTCCATGACAGTTCCATGAGTCATTTAGAATCCAGTTTATGACATTAAGGCCTGTTTTGTAACACCGGAGTCCTGTTGAATAATCATTTTCACCTTGCCTAAATAAATAGCAATGATATATTGAGAGATATTGCTGTATTTTGATGCTGTGCTATTCTGACTTGTGTGAAGGTTAAATCCAGGCGTGGGTAACCTTGGCTTCAAAGAGACAAAATGTATTATTGTATTATTTGTATTACTTCTCCCCGTGCACATAATTCAGGTGATTTCACCAACTGGCTCGTTTACCAGCCTGAAAAGTTGTGGTTATCAGAAATCAGGTTTTGTGAAATGGTTTTGAACAAATATGTGGTTTGCCCTTTCACTTTCTCTCTCACACTTGGTGGTCATTAGAGAAAAACATTATATTTCTGTGTGAGCGAATGCAGTAGCACCTTACAGGCAGCAGGGGCACAGGCGTCCAGCATTAGAGGTCATCTAATCATGTACTGACCTCCTCATTCTTCTGCATGTGAGTCAGGCTTTTTTGGCATCTCCCCTTGTGAACCAACACACTGTCACCTAAGATTCATTCGCCAGCCTCCCCTTTCCTCATCAACGCCATGGTGTTCCCTGACATCTCAATTCATATTTGCTCTGCGCTTTGGTGATTAGATTTAGTGATTATTCTCTCTCTCTCTCTCTCTCTCTCTCTCTCTCTCTCTCTCTCTCTCTCTCTCTCTCTCTCTCGCTCTCTCTCTCATATTGTCTGGTATATGTATATATAGCAGCTTGTCATTAGCATTGCAACAGTAAGACTTCAATGATCATCCCTCCTGGAGTCAGACAACTAATAATTAAATCAGACAATTAATCAGATATGGAGTCATGTGGCTTTGTCTGTTTTGCTTAGAAGGCACACAGAAAACTGCACGCTCCCCTTTGCATGCACTCTGTCCTCTCTCAAAAATGCTCCAAAAAGTGATTCTTCTTGTGATTAAAACAGTCATCATACATCATACAGAACAGTAGCATTCTGATGCTACAGATAAATAAGTAATAGAAAATGGAAAGAAAAAAACAGTGTGCACATCTAATACACAAAAAATACATATACTGCTTGGAGAGGTTTCAACAAGTAATATATACAGACAGACTAAAAAGATAAAGATAGAAAAACTGCAGACTCTTGGTTGATAATCCCACAAACACTTCAATTACACTGTACAATCTGTGCACATCACTTTCACACACACACACACACACACACACACACACACACACACACACACACACACACACACACACACACACACATACATACACACACACTACAGACAGATGAAGCAAATGAATCTAAAAGCATCGTTTTGTGATATGTGTGTTTTGCTGTAAATCCCCGGCTCTTGTACAGTGCATCTCTGAAACTTTTTTGATACAGTGTGGTTGCCCAACATTTCCCCAAACCTGCACTGTGAGCAGAATTGCAGAGAGAGAGAGTCTTGAGAGGCTTTTGAAACACTGTGAACCCCGACACTGGAAATGAGTGCCTCGGGCTGTGTATCCCCGAGCCTCAATTGGCCATAAACGCACAGCGGAGTCCTGTGAGGTGATTTCCTGCCCCTGCGCTGTCAGCCAGGGGGCCCCTGCCCTGCCCTGCCCTGCCCTGCAGTGGACAGGCGGGGAGAAAAGTGCTGATGCGGCCCCCTTCTCTCCTCTAAACTGCCCTCCATCTCGGGCCCCAGACCTCCCAAACCACTGTGACATTGACATGGGAGTGGGGGCACATGCTTGTCACTGGCTAATGTTCAATTTATTTCTGTGTTTGTGTGTGTGTTTGAGCATGTGTGTGTTTGTATGTGTGTGTGTGTGTGTTCATGCATGTGTGTGTTTGTGTGTGCGTGTATGTACGTATGTGTGTATGTGTTTGTGTGCGTGTGTTTTGTCTGTGTGTGTGTATGTGTGTTTGTGAGTATTTGGACAAGTACACAGTGTGCTTCAGTTTCAATATAACGACATGTTTGTCCGTGTGCACAGTTTGTGTCTAAATGACTGGTGTGCTGTACTTGTGAGTTTTTTTCCTGTGTGTGCATGTTTGTGTGTTTCTGTTTCATCTGGATTCATATGTGTGTACATGTACATGCGTGTGTGTGTCTGTGTCAGAACATTTATGATGTGTGACCATTGATGCCATTAACGCTACCTCTTTCTCTCCCTCTCTGCTCATGTGCGTGTGTGTGTGTGTGTGTATGTGTGTGTGCATGTGTGTGTGTGTGTATGTGTGTGTGCACGTGTGTGTGTAGCAGAGCAATGTAGCGCTGATGGAGTGCAGTGGGGTGGCCGGTTGCACTCACCTTGAGTCAGGGGTTGCTCTCGGCCCCCATAATCCATAAAGCGCCCATAATAGCTTTTCCCCGAGACATGACCCTCACAGCAGCCTGCCGTGAGGGATGAGAGGGAGCGCCACACGCAGGGAGAGAGCAGCGTGTTGTCATGGCTCCTTCAGGAAGGAGAATACCTCTCTCAGTACCACACCAGCACACCAGCACGGCCGCATCACTAGAGGTCTCAACATGCTTCCGCCTCACTGCCCACGGACAATTCCATACGTATGTGACACAAGACATAAATTGAAATGTGCTCAGATACGTGCACACACTCTCTCACACACACACACACACACACACACACACACACACACACACACACACACACACACACACACACACAAATAGACATGTGGACAAGGTTGGGCAATTCTCAAATGACAATTTTTTACCACTATTAAGATATTAAACTTGAATACAAAAATTCCCATAATGAAAATGTTAATCTCTCACATTTCATTTACATTTATCAGTATAATTCCATTAATAATAACAAGCATGTATGTAAAACCGTTATGTTAAATCTATTGCCAGTGGCTTCATTCTCAGCTGGTGGGCCAGTGTTTGCTTTTGATATTAGAAAGGCATTAAGTAAAAAGGAATCTATAAGAAACTGTAGATCGTATGTTTAAATAATGTAACAAAACAGGCCGTAAAAGAACAGGGTGTCCTTGAAATGTTCTTTACATAGACATACTCTGTACATTATGGCAAAGTCTATTATTTGCTCAATGCAGTACCACTGTCCAATCTGAAGAACCAAAGCACAACCAAAGAATGCCCAGCGGACAGCTCCTACAGCTGTCTAATCCATCACCACATACACTCAGATATTTATGTTCAACAAACAGACTAGAACCACCAATGCCATGAAAGACTTCGTGATAACATGAGAAGCATAAGATGTAGGCTGATTGTGACTAAATGTGGAAGAAATATCTTGGCAGTGAGGATAGGCCAAACACTAACACTGCCTTTGTTTTGAAGAATTAACGGGTTTGATAACATAATTTGCACCTTTCCATATATGGTATTTGCACCTGGGCGCTGTGCTAACGTAAAACCTGTGTTTACACCTTCATGGGTAGTGGCCCAAATATTTACCTCCAAAAACATTCTGTCCATGTCTTCACATGTACTGGCACACACGTTTTAACCTCAGAAGCATTGCTGGCCCTACTCCAAACATCCACCACTTCCCATGCAAGGCAAATCGGATGACAGTTCTGTTTTACTTGGTATATCTACCCAACAGCACATTGGCTAGGGAGACAGAGATGGAGATTGTATTTTAATTCCAATTAGGCAGCAACAGTGTGTGTGTGTGTGTGTGTGTGTGTGTGTGTGTGTGTGTGTGTGTGTGTGTGTGTGTAGGCAGCATATTTATGTATGTGTTTATGCACACTTGTCTTTATTTTCTTGCCAGTGTGTCTGGGCATGTGTGTGTTTGTGTGTGTGTGTGTGTGTACGTGTGTGTATACGTGTGTGTGTATGTGTGTGTTGTTGTGGTTGTGACTGAGCTGTGCTCCCATCTTCCCCTCCTTGAACAGCTGGCTAGCATCGGTGAGCTCATTAGCGGTGCAGCAATGTGCTTTCGGTGTGCACCAGGGTCGGTGTGACACATCCGTACACGCGAACAAGACTCGCCCACCCCACCGCACCCCACCCTATTTCCCTACCACAGAAGCGTCTCTGGCCAACCTGATCAGCCTTTTTTCTTTTCACCGTCCTCTATCTGATTCTGTAGCTTCATAATAAACCCCCGACAATGCCAGCGTTAGTTAGTTTTTTTTTCCCCCTGTGACTGTCAAGAATGCAGTCATTAGAGACTGTGTTTATTCTGCTCATTTACGTGTGTGTGTGTGTGTGTGTGTGTGTGTGTGTGTGTGTGTGTGTGTCTGTCTGTCTGTGTGTGTGTGTGTGTGTGTGACCATCTGTGTGTGTGTGTGTGTGTGTGTGTGTGTGTGTGAGTGTCACCTTGTGTGTGTGTGCCTGTGTGCGTGTGTGCGTGCGTGCATGTGTGTTTGCAGTGTGGAGAGAGGGGGAGTGTGCGTGTGTGCGTGTGTGTATGTGTGTGTACTCTTCTTTGGCGGGTTCCTTCCAATCCGTCGCTTCCACCTCCAGGGACCCCTCTCAAACAAATGGATAGATGGGTGGACAGCATAGCCTGCATAGCTCTATAAGGGGCGGAAGTTTAATAAGCTTCAATTCCTCTGTTCTTTCTTTCTCTGTCTTACACCCACTCACACACACACACACACACACACACTCACACACACACACACACACACACACACACGCCTGTGTCCTTTTCAGCACCCCCACCCCCCCTGGGCTTCAATAAAGAGGCCAGGGCTCAGCTCCTGCACACCAATCAAACAGCATTGTCACTTTATCATCCTCCTTTGGTGTCTCCCCGCATAAATAGGTGTCTAACATCCCCAAGCGTGGTGGAGGAGGCCGATAAGGGTGGACTCGAGGTTTGTGTGTGTGTGTGTGTGTGTGTGTGCGTGTGTGTGTGTGTGTGTGTGTGTAACAGAGCAATGTGTGTGTGTGTGTCTGTGTGTGCATGTTTGTGTATGTGTGTTTCTGTGTGTGCGTTTGTGTGTGTGCGCACGTGTGCGCACATGCATGGCTGTGTGTCTGTGTCTGTGTGTGTGCATGTTTGTGCATGTGTGCGCGTGCAGCATGTGTATGTGCATGTGTGCGTGCATGTGTGTGTGTGTGTGTGCGTGTGTGCCCTGTGTGTGTGTGTGCGTGCGTGTGCTTGTGTGGATACGTGTGTGTGTGTCTGTGTGTCTGTGTGTGTGCGTGTTTGTGCATGTGTGCGTGAGTGTGTGTGTGTGTGTGCCCTGTGTGTGATTGCCTTTGTGTCTTTCTGTGCCACCTCCCCTCCCTGCCTTCCTCAGCGGTATACTATGGCTTTGTCTTGCCAAAATCTGTTGGCAAGGTAGACCAAAGATGGCTCAGGAAGACTGTCCCCATTTCACCGAAAGCCCCCCAGTGTCCCACGTCACGTCACAGGAGTTTGCATGGCTTTGTAGTGACGGTGGCCAGCGAAGAACAAAGACGCCTTAATGGCACATTCAAGGAAAGCGCCCAGGAAATAGCTGAATGACATCCCAATGTCACTGAAGCAGAAAACTTTCTCTGACTGAACACTGGCCTGCCTCTCAGGGAGGTTCACACTGTTCTGATGGTTTGTCTGAATGCCCAGATGAGTGTGTTTTATCTTATACACCCCTGCTGATCCAAAGAATCTGTTTTTTTTTTAACACTTCCAAAAATGACAGGCCCACACACACACACAACCACAAACACAAAAACACACATTCGCACATACACATACACATACACACAACACATGCGCACAGAAAGACAAACAAACAGACAGACAGACACACAGACAGACAGACAGACAGACAGACAGACACCCACACACACCACACACACTCACAGAAACAAAAACATATTATCTTTTATACAGCTGGAGGCAGGGGGCATCATTAATGTGTGTCCTTAAAAATCACCATACTATAGATTTGCAAATGTCTAGCGACAGCCATCTAGCTAACAGAAACATGCTGTTGCAGAGCCCCCCCCTCTCCTTTGTTTTTTTCCACCATTAGATCATTGGCCTCACAGGCAAGTTATTGGAGATGAAATGGCTTCCCAGCCCCGTATAGGCTTCAGTGCGAATCAACTTTACATGAGGACACAGAAGGCGTACTCCTGTGGGGCCGCTGTCCTTTATGTACCTATATCACAGAGGCCACCGGAACCAAACAGCCTGATAGGGGCCTCTACCCCGGGGCCACCTGCTGAACCCTAATCGCTTTAGCGGCTCCATCCTCAGCCCGTCTTATAACTCCCCCCATCCGGGGTGTGTGTGTGTGTGTGTGTGTGTGTGTGTGTTGGGGAGGGGGGAAGCCCCGTGTGAAGTGTGGCAGCGCCTGTGATCTCTCTGTGTTTGTTTGGCTCCAGGATTAAATGTCATTGTCTGGAGAGGAGTGAAAGGCTCGGTGCTTTATTGCACATGAAACCATCGCCCACAGGTGAGAGCAGGGGACACTGACTAACAACATGAGCAGCTGTAGTTCAAACACAAACTCCAGCCCCAACCGCCTGTTGCTTTGGAGAAAAAAGAAACAACAATAATAGAGCCGCCTATAAGCCCGTGGATGTCTTTATCTGTGGAAACCATGGCTATGTGATATGGGACAGCTCCGGTGGCAGAGACAAGGCATTGTTCTTACCTTTTTCTTTGTTTTGAACATAATTTGTTCTCCTGGAAATATGACTCCATTTGTAATACTTTTATTTCGATAGTGAGAAAGCACTTAAGTGATATTCTTTACAAATTCTCTACGTGTTCCCTATTCTATTCAATAAACTTATGCAAACTGCTGGCTCCAGGGTAGAATAAGAAAACAGGAAAAACAAACATAAAAATCTTAATGTTTACTAAACGGTAATATTTGTGTCACAGACAGAGGTATTCAATGTTTTTCAAACCAGGGATGCTTGTTTTTCAAACCAGGGATGCTTTCCCAGATAAAGAAATATGGTGTATGGTCCTCCTCTTTATTGTTAAAAATTGCAAAACTGCAACATTGCAACTACTTAGAGATTTATGTGTTTACATAATGTGTTTGTAATTTTGCTTCATTAAAATAAATTAGCAGTACAGAGTTTGATTCTTTATTTTTTTTCCAGAAGTAAACTGAATAGGTAAAAAGTGAGTACTTTTATACATGACCTATAACCATGACCTATGCCCTTCTTTTGAAGATGTCAGCTCTAACATCTTTACACATCCTGGAAGATTTCTCTAACCCATTTAAAAAAAAACACAGGATGGATGGATGAAAGGATGAAAATTGCTTTTGTGTTGTCTTAATAATACAACACATCAAATGTAAAACACAGAAGATGTAAATAAAGAGCACTAAATGGAGCCAGTGCTTTAAGATTGGTTCTACCTTTGTATGGAATAATGAATATCTGAAAGGGAAAAAAAATCTGGAAGGAATAAAACTGCCTGAAATTGATTTGTTTTGCAGGATCAAGTCTTGACACTGCAGTATAAGAGATGGTGAATGAAAGACTATGAAAGGCGAAGCTGTCGGAGAGCAGATTTTATGTCTTATTCAGATGTTGTCTTGTCAACGATATCTGAAACACACAGATGTGATCTGTTGGGTGTGTTTATTTTTCCTTCGCAGATGAAGATGGAGAAATACACACAGACACACACAAACACATACACACAAATATCAAATACAAAAAGAGCTATTTATTTATTTAGTGTTCTTTCTGCTTTCACAAGAACTGTGGGGGAAATGTTGCCAGAATTAGCCTTCTTTCTTTGTACCACACTCTGTACCAAACATAAAGGTGTTTAAATGTTTTTTTAAATCTCTGGATACTTCCATGGAGAGTGTTGAACCATTACATTATGTGAAAGGTTCTTCACATTAGAAATGGTTCTTTAGAGACTTAGATCATAATGGGCTATGCTATGTCATATCGGTGGCAAATGGTTCTTTAAAGAACTGTGGTCTCGACGGTTCTTTGAAACACCGAAACATCGAAAAAGGCTCTTCTATGGGGTCGCTCTGAAGAACCAGTACTGGCCCCATTGCTTTTTAGACTGCATTTTAACACATTGTAAATGCACAGTACATCTCTCAAAAGACTTTTCACTCTTTCCAGACATAAACTATGCGTGTGGATGTTGTGAAGTGATTATGTACAAAGCAGATGACAGATCAAAAATGCAAACTTAGATCTGCACACTGTTGCAAAATAACTCCAACAGTTAAAATAAAAGATTGCAAAAACTAACCAAAACAAGTCTATTGTCATATACAGCAAGAAAAACAGGCTTCTCTATAATGAAATTCCAGGATCTATAAATCACAGCTGTCCTAACACCTAAAAAACTAAAACTAAGACTGAAACAAAATAAAAGTTAAATTAAACTACCCACTTCTCAAAATAAAAACTAAATAACTCTGCTTGACACAGACAAATTATTTGTCTTTCAATTGACTAACAGATTGATTGATTAAGGGCCCAGAGTACCCATCCAGATCATTATCCAAAACAGTAACACATGTTAGCCAGTAATTAAATTAACAGTGTTAAAACTAAACAACTGGGTTAAAAGCAAAAATATACTTGACTTACAAGCCCTTACCACATGGATAATGAAATATAATACAGAACAATACAATGTAATGCAGTCGAATCAAGCTATTGAGTTATTGCACCTACTGTAAATATATATCGCACAGTATATTGCAAAGTCCACTTGTAGACATTGCATGTGCCAGTGGAGAGTGCAGGTGATAGCATAAAATTAAATATGTTTTATGAAAGTATAAAAGGTGACGTGAAATGTAAACATTAAAACATAGATTGTTGTGTTTATGTGGATGGCCTGCAGGTTGAGGTCAGTTAGTGTTGAGTGTCTGACGACCATGTAAGGTCTTCCAAGGTACTACCCTCAGTCGATACTCTAACCTATGGAATTTGAATGAGCAACATCCATCTTGACACAATGACGAGCTGTCGCTGTAATGATGGAGCACGTTGTGGTAACTGCGGCTGACCCCATTAGCCTTTGGCAGGGACAGTGAGCATCTCCGCACTGACTGAACCCCAGAGGCCAGAGCCCAAGCAACGTGTCCTTAGCAGAGTCCATGACCTTTGCTCTCTCCTCTCAAGCCAACTCAATGACCTCTTCGACCTTTCACAATCTTCAGGGCCACCGAGCTTGCCTAGAGCCTCCATCCCCTTGCTTGTGATGTTTTTTTTTTAAGAGGCTGAGAAAAAAGGGAGAGAGAGGGAGATAAAGAGAAGGGTAGGAGGCTACAGAAAGAGGACACGGTGAGAAAGATAAAGAGGGAATGACAAGTGGACTGGAGCCACAAAATTGAGAGGCGAAAGGAAAGAAAGGAAAATAGGGAGTGAGGGGAAGGGGAGGGAAGAGGAAAGGAAGGGAGGAACTGAAGCAGAGATGGAATTGGACGAGGTGGGGGGGGCAGGAGACAACATTGGATGGATGGAGGACACAAGACAAGAGGACAGGAAAGAGAAGCAGAAGGGAGAAAAAGCAATCTGCACCCATCCCCTCCATGTGTCTCCTGTGCCAGTCATCAAGCAGAAGCTAATGCATTGCCAACAGCAAATGAAACAAACAGTTGCCTAGGCTGGTCTGGACTTGTAAAACACAGTGCACTTATTGTGGCTATCATTACAGTGTACTCACACATACGATATAGCTCTGCCAATTTCATTCTTTTATCTTTTCATTTCTTTCTTTCTTTCTTTCTTTCTTTCTTTCTTTCTTTCTTTCTTTCTTTCTTTAGCAGTGATTGATCAGAGGAGTCTCATGAGCCCTGTGTAGCCGTTAGGAGTCGTGGTCATACATGCTGACAGTCCATTCCATCTTTAGCATGACATCCGCCATGGCACTTTAGCATGAAGGTGGCTACAGACAACTGGCTTACCCGAGCAAATCAAACTGCCTGTGGTAAATTTACGGGGCTGTGGAGGGAGAGATCTGCGCAGGAGACATGCATGATGCAGTAGAGTAGCAAGGCTGGATTTTCCTGGTGAAATGGCAATGCATGGGGCTGGAGATGGATTATGTGGTTTCCCAGCTGTAAATGCGCTGAGGAAATGCATCATTACTTCCGTGAATACCCTCCATAATAGGAGCAAAATGTCACAATATGGTGATTCTGGCTTATGGTGATTCTGCATTCTGCCCAGACAGCTGTGTGGTGGGGGATCTGGTGTACAGCTGAGTATTGGTGCTCCTGTGTGGCTTTACCCCCCCTTAAACCTGTTAGTGAAAGTGAGTGAAGAGGAAGGGGCTGGGGGATCAACGCTGTCAGTCCCTCCTCTAGCCATACCTTAGGAGTCAGGGCAGACAGAGGAAGCACTTGCTTCAAAATGTGGCATTGAGGACAAAACAAAAAGCATGAAAAAATAAATAGAATAAATCAGATTTTGGCGTGACATCTGCTTAATTTTATTTATTTACTGCTCGGGATTCCTGCTAGTTTTAAAGAATTTAGGTCAGCAGAACAGAATAATAAAAAAAACATTGTGAAGTGCAGGAAGTTTAAGTCTGCTTCCAATTGGTGTACAGTTATGTTATGTGGGCCATCAATGGTAGTATTGGTGTTGTGTTGTTTCCTTGCCTGGGTTCATGTCAGTGTATTTTGTGGCCATTTTGTGTATTATGTGCCAAAGCCCTGCTGCAGAGTTGCTTGTTTATCAGTAGGTCTACAGATGAAGACGTCAGACAAAACCTCATTTTATATTTGACGCATTCTCATAAATATATGTAAAAATATGTAGTTTTTAATTCTTCATTCTTTGTGTCAATCAGCTGCAGCTGGGCTGTTTTGTTTTTTTTTCAGTTCATTTAGTTGTTCAATTATTCATTTTTTACATAATGAAAACAAACCAACTGCAGTTTGATTGATATAATTTGGAAAGTACAATTGAAATTCGGGATTTATGAATATTTGTAAAAATGGACTAACAGGTGTTGGCTTCTGAACTTTGCATGTGGGTTTTCTCCTATCGGACCATTTTATGCTATGCTTGCTTGTGCATATTGAAAGACACAACTGCGAAAGAAAGCCTTGCCAATGTTGATCATGACACTGGTGTTTGAAGTAGCACCATGCTGAGAAAAAGCAAGACGATATCAATAGAGGTGTCAATCCCGGGTTCAGAAAGTAAAAACCCTGCCACGTTTTCCTTCTAACACAAGTGGCTTCACTGAGTAGCTGAGCTACCTATCTTGAGTGCTCATTACAATTAGCTGATTCAGAGCTGGTTGGATGAAATTTGTGGCACGGTTGGCAAGTAGTCAGCGATGAAGTTTTTGTAATGATGTTTAATGTGTCTTAATAGAGCTAAACATTAAACTGTAAAGACGGACTGAAAACTAGCCAGAGAGTGCAACTACCCTCTTGAATAGCTCCCAGGCACTCTTACAGTCTGAGAAGAAGCCTGCGTGTGTGGTCCAGTATCAAAGCAGCACAGGAGATGTTCGACCTGTCGGTGCTGTTGTCTGGCATCATTGACCCCAGCAGCAGCCTTTGGGTCTTGGTCAAGAAGAAAGCCTGGCTCGCCTTGCTCCAGTGTCAACACAGCCGCCCCGGCCGGCTTAATCCTCTCCCTTTCATTGACAATGCACTCAACTACATCTTTGATTTCAGCTGGTTCAATTTTCCTGTTTTCCGCAGAGGCTGCTGCCAGCAGGAGCTAACCCTAGAGGCATGACCAGGGATTGTGTTTGTATTTGAGGTCAGCGGAGGACCAGCCACCCTGAAGCAACCGATGGAGAGAGTAGAGTGAGTGCTGGCTGCTGGGCTGGTGTTCCTCAAAAACACTGATTAGGTTATCCAGATGACCTCCTTGGGTGAGTGGCAGACTTCAAAAAACAACCAGGCTAATGTGCAAAAACACTCTCAAGCCAACCACTGAGCTGGCCTGTGTCTGTGCCTGTGTCTGTGCCTGTGCCTGTGTCTGTGTCTGTGTCTGTGTCTGTGTCTGTGTCTGTGTCTAGCCTGTGTGAGTCATTGGTGTGAAACAGGGGCTGTTATATAGCATCTCTGGTGCTCTTCCAGACAGCCATTACAGCTGCAAATTTGCTTCATTATTTTCACTGTTGCATAGTAACTAGGCGCTGGTGGTGGGTGCTTTTAGCTATCTACTTTCAACTGCCTGTTATCATGAACAAAGAGGTGGCTGTGACGTTTCTGTCTTCATTACACTGGACAGCTACAGTAGTAGAACATAACTTGCATTGCAAGTTTGTTTATATGGTATTAATGGTGTGATCAATACAGCAACACAGATACAAAATATGTGGTTCCAACTACACAAAATGTGTTATAATAATAACAATGATGATGATGAAGAAGACGAAAACCTTTTGCATTATTACCCACACAGAAATAGACCAGCATAATGTTTTGGAAATAAACCTCCCTATAGACATTAGTTTATGTATTAAAACGATAAAAGAATCTCTATTGGTCTATCAATATTATGTACATTCTGATATACTATTTTAGTCCCCCTGAAAGTGATAAACAGTTGGAAAAAATCTATGGTTTGCTAAGACACAAGACATCTGTCTTCTGCATGGACATTTGGTGTAAAATGGTCTGATCTGGCTCATTTTAATTTTTTAAATAAACACCATCTGTGTATCAAATCTCTCTGCCATAATTAATGAAAAATATATCAAATTGAAGTGAATCAAATTTCTCTGAGAGCAGATTTGTCTTCTTCATGCCCAAATACTATGTGTCTGCACTTCTGTCAGGAGTTGGAGAGTGTGGTGGTTACACTCACATTCACCCCTGTTATTTTTAAGCTTGTCCAAGGCCTTTGAATGCCCTTAACGTTCTACTGTACCTCATTAATTTCTGTGGATATAGGTCTTCCCTTCTCAATGCTTGAAAATACAAGAGGAACAGAGGTCACTCTCGAAGTGCCATTTCCTACATCTCCCAATCTATTTCAGGGTGATCATCCATCCATCGATCTGTGAATCCATCTATCCATCCATCCATCCATCCATGAATCCATCCATCCATCCATTCATCCATCCATTAACTTATTTATAAAATTGTTTTAGCATTTTAGAGTATCCACAACTACTTTCCATGATTCAGAAAGCTGGAGCCACTGTTCAATGATATCTGCACAGGTTTAATACACAACTCACTAGCCACGTGCCATATTATGCTGAATCATTCACCTCCAACCCCCTTCCTCCAAAATGGCTGCCCTTCCTTTGCTTGGCTTTGGCCAGGCCAGCCAACTCCCTGTCCCTCAGGCCACCCAGGATCTGCGCCTGTTCCAGTCGGCCTTTTCCCTGAGCCAGCTGGTGAGCTCTGAAGCCCTGCTGATCCTCCCCCATAAGCTGTGCCGCAGACTGGGGGACCTCTGTGATCCCCCACCGCTGGTGCACCAACCTGTGCTGAATCCGCAAGGATTTCTTTCGCTATCCGAGTGCTGCCCACCACATGTCAACTGGGGTGAAAAGAAACGAAGGGAGGCTCCTGCCAAAATTGGTCTCGTTCACCTAAACACAGTTTACCACATTCAGTTCCAGTTTACTGAAGGGAGGCATTAGAATGAAGATGAACACTGAGATATGTTAGATGAACCTGAGCATTTATGGGTGTTTCATATGTTTTGTGCAAGCTGTTCACCAGAGAGAGAGTTTCACTCCTCCAGATGACTCAACTATGAAAGACCTCAAGGAGCCCTGATATTGATGTCCTATTATATTGATAATATTGAACTACACTGCATGAGTTAGGCTGTCTGAATGCTAGTGTGTGCTCAGACTTCAGGTTGATCAAAAGCAAATTAAGAGAGTCTGCTTTCAAGTTTAGGGTCAGTAGATATAGGCGTGTGTACCTCAGTGAGCATCACAATCTCAGCTAAAATAGAAAAGCTAAGAAGGCATAATATCCAGGGCTCAGTTTTCGTGGCTCACTCCTTGAGATGAGGTACACTGGTGACTGATTGCTGGCATCCGGTGCCTGGGTATGATGGTAATTGTGTTTATGCCTGCAGTCATCAAGCCCTTGCAGCTCATATAGATTGCATTATCAGAGCTAGATGTATTCTGATGGCTGTGTGCTTTATTTGTGTTATTGCCTCTCCCTCTCACACTGCAATTCACTGAAGTGCCCAATCCTATGCATATCGGAGTAAAAAGTTTGAAGGCTGTGAGTATGTGGTCAGCAGAAAAAATCAGTGGCTCCTAACGAATTGATAACTATGCAATCACAACTATTTATTTATTTATGTATGTATCTAATTATTTAATGCTTTTTTGTTTGTTTGCATGCTGAGTCACATTTCAATATGAACCAGATGGACCATAAACTCTAGTATACATAAATGCAGATGGTGCTTTAAGGAGTACCAGTGACCGAGAATCACATGCCCACATGTTCAGTACACACAATGAATGATTCATAGATTCTGTTGAGTATCAGTACCAGGGATTTCATCGAGTGTGTCAGTACAGCCTTTATTTGTGAAACAGTTTCCCTATGACAGCTTATGACTTCAGCACTCACAAACACAGACAAGCCCCACTCAGATATCGGAATTATTCTCACCATACACAAGAGGGCCTTACACAAGTGGCAAGATTTGAGAAAGACTGACATATTCTCTGAGGACAAGTTCATTTGAGGACAAGTTACAAAGTTTTTAGTCACAGTGTATAATTTTGCAAGACTGTGACTAGCCTTCTTTGATGGCAGTAGCACTCTGTGTCTTGCTGTACTTTGTGGAAAGTAATCACCCAGTCTCTTTTTCAGCCCCGCCTTGTTAGCACTTGGGAGGTTACCCAATTCACTCACTCTGGCTCCTTGGATAAATAACACCCAATAAACTAAAGTTAACTAACTAATCAGCTTACTTAACCGACTTTGAACTTGCTCATGGGTGCCTCAGCGAGCTGGAGTCTTCCAACTGAGATGTGCGCCCCCAGAAAACACGGTGCTGATGGGCACATAGCGATTAGCTTTAGTGGCGCAGCTCTGGCCTGAGTCAGTAAGTCATATGAAGAGCCTGACAACACATGCTTCCCTGTGGGGAGCACATACATCAATGGCAACTGTGTTAATAAGAAAGCTATTGGATTTTTTATACTGTGAGGCACTTTGAAGTTCTACAGTCTTTGTGTTTGTGTGTGTGTGTGTGTGTGTGTGTGTGTGTGTGTGTGTGTGTGTGTGTGTGTGTGTGTGTGTGTGCGTGCGTGTGTTTCTGTGATTCTACATCTTTTTTTTAATAACATAGAAGGATGGATGGTGAGGTCAGATCATGCACACACACACACACACACACACACACACACGCTCAAGGCCAATGCTGTGTGAAGTTGGCAAGAGGGACCAAGCCCAAACAAGTCTCAAGCTCTCACTGATGCAGCCGTAGACAAACAAAAGAGATCCATGCACTCACCTCAAAGTCTTAATCGAAGCACAGAAATGACCACAGACTCCCACTTTTAATGGCAACCCACAGGCTACCCTAAACAGATCGAATCAATCAGTCAGTGTAAGTCTCGACAAGCTACTCTAAATTCACTCACAGCTTAGGCACAAGCTAAGCTGTTTACTACCACTATATCAAAGGCAAAACACTTCAGCTGCCTCTTGGTCATTAGGTCAGGTCAAATTTATCTATAGCACCTCAATGTTATATACCCATGGACATGTTTATTATAATAACATAGTGCATTTAAAAATCACATTATATACTTTAACTGCAGCATGAGCTAGTTAATTTAATCCACTGAAGACAGACTGTCACATTTATAATAGTAATGCTATTGATGAGGGAAGAAGACACAGTCAGTGTGTCCATGTAAAATGAATACGTTCATATTGTTTTGATCTGGGCTAACACAGTTCAGAATTAAGCCACTGGGTCTGCGTGAACTCTGCGCACCATGGTTAGACGACGCTGTCAGTCAAAATCTTCTTCCCCCCTTCATCTTACCTGTTCTTCACCTTGTTCTTCTGCTTTTTCTCTTCTTGTTCGCTTTCACACTTCTGTCAGGGTTTTTATATGCTGCTCTGGCTCCATCAAACACAGCCAGGAATCACAAACGCCTTCTGATAGGATCTGTCTGTCAGTCAAGGCACAGGGGCCTCAGACGCAAGACAAACAGCCCAGCTTCGCTCACCGACTAGGCTGCGTTACACAGAGAATGAATAAAACGAAGGAGTCTCCCCACTGCAACGAGCTGTCCACACATCTCCATGTACTGGTCAGTAAGAGGTATTGGGTGCAGAATGGTTATCAAAACTGAAGTCACAAAAAAGACATGGATTATTGTGTTCAAGATGGATTTTTATGGTTCAGTGAAGTGAAATGTAAAGATATAACTTTAGTGTATGTTACTGTAGTTTTTATCTATTGACAATTCTCCCTTAATAATACAGTTTGCTCAGTACCTTTTCATGTCTTAATTGCAAATATGTAAGTCTCATTTAGCATAGAACTTAACGGTCTTTTGGGTGAGAGAGAATCTCTGACTAAATTTGAAAGATCCTAGAAGAGAAACCTAAAGAGGAACCATGGACACACTCAAAACTGACTCTATTTTGGTATGCATCATCAGCAAGCAGATGTGCCTCCTCTGTCAGGTAGCCTTGGCTGGGCCGAGCTAAAGCCCTTAACAACAAGATGGGGCCTGAAATACTGACCTGACACATGGCTTACTAATTGAGGACAGAAAAACTAAAGTGTCACTCATAGGAGTGACACTACATTACAGAGACAAAAAGCAACTTCTAATAAATTAGCATTACAATCATACAACCCCATTTCATTATATGTGTGAATGTTTTTTTACTTTTATTGTCATTAGCCCATAAAAAAAAGAATAATAAAAAGTGTCAAAAGATCACAGAGCAATGGGATGCCAACATGCCCTGGAGTAAAGTGGAAAAGATGTTTTGGAAGGAAATGATGGGTAGATCATTAAGTATACTGGTTGCCCGTTAATGCATACTAATTCATTGGCTGCAAGCTCTTGATAGTTCCTTTGTGACTCAGAGAGATCGGTTGCACCTGAACTTAAATGAGAAAGTTTCTTTGGTTTCCATCAAATACAAAAATTAGGATGAAGTACCAAATAGCTTACTGGTACATGGAAAGAAAGAAAGAAAGAAAGAAAGAAAGAAAGAAAGAAAGAAAGAAAGAAAGAAAGAAAGAAAGAAAGAAAAAAAGAAAGAAAGAAAAAAAGAAAGAAAGAAAAAGAAAAAGAAAAATCAAGTTCTCAGTTTTGGTGTGATGCAGTGAAAAGTTACTGGTTAAGACTGTAGAAAGTTTTGAAAGAACTATTCCTTGAACCAAGCAGGTCATTGAATCCCAGACAAGCACAAAAAAAAGTATTGGACACCATCCATATTGCACAGTCATCAATATAAGGCCCGATGTAGCCTATTTGTGTTTGCTTTTCTACCATCTGCATATAAGGGATTACTCACAGTGGCTCAGTCTTGCACAGGTGGTTCAGAAGACCTTTAGCTATCCACCTGTGCATCAGGTTCAAGGCTTAGATACATCCACACGTACAGATTCAGAATAGAAAATGCTGCATAAGACTTTCCTGTTTTCATAAAAATCCAAGCCCAGCATTTTTTTGTATCCCTATACCATTGATTTTCTTGTATGTTATAAAACAATATCTTGTTGGAGAATGGTTGGTTTTGGAGCATACAGGCAGTGAAAAGCCTTAATCTGAACACATAAATATTTCAAGCTCTAGATTAACCAGGTTGTAGACAAACAGGAAAACTGTTTTTGTTGTTGTAGTTTTTTAGCACTGTTACATTATTTAAGTGTCTTGGCATGTAATCAGTGCACAAAATATATACAGTTGTGCAACTATGGCGTAATGATTAGGGAGTTGGTCTTGGGATCGGCGGAAAAATCAGTGGCCCATAACAAATTGATAACTATGCAATCACAACTATTTATTTATTTATATACTTATTTTATATACTTGAGTCACATTTCAATATGAACCAGATGGGATATAAATTCCAGTATACATAAATGCAGATGGTGCTTTAAGCAGTACCAGTGACCGAGAATCACATGCCCACATGTTCACATAATGAATGATTCAGAGATTCTGTTGAGTATCAGTACCAGTCTTGGCATGTAATTAGTGCACATGACATATACAGCTGGGTAGGTACAGCTATGGCCTAATAATTAGGGAGTTGGTCTTGAGATCGGAGGACTGGAGGTTCAAGTACTGTAACAGTAGGTGAAATGTGTGTGGGGGAGTGAATAACCAGTGCTTTCCTGCCCCCTCATCCATGGTTGAGAGCAAGGCATATAAGTGTGTCCTTGTACCTAATTCACTGTATGTAGCTCTGAATAAGAGTGTCAAATGCTGCTGTAACAGGTCATAGTAATCACTCTTCTACAACCCCAGCACCAGCACCACGCTACGCAACGTTATGTTAGCGGTGGTCATAAATATAATATAATACAGTATTACTGCATACTCCCACCTGATCTACATTTAGAAATGCTAGTTTTGTCTATTCTTAGTTAGCTCATATCACCTGGTCCTCTTTGGCCACTCATGCCTGGAAAGTAAACTCTGACTTTGTGTACTGATCATTCTACAATATTTTTTTGGCGTACAGCTCAAAGTCCCTTGTGGCAGATTGAACATTGTGAAATTGCTATACATGCACTTCTGCTCTCTTACTTTAAAAAAAAAGGAACTTGGACTTCCTGCGATGCAACGTTTGATATTTTTGTAATGAGGAGCCATTACTCACAGTGAGAATCCCAGTGGGGGTGTATCCTGGGATATCGCCACTCATGGAGTGCCTCTCCTCTAATCAGAAGTTAATAAATCGTTTCGACCGACCTAACTGCTGGATGAATAGCTTCGAACACATGCATGTCAGACTCAAAGCTGTTCCACTAAACCCTGAGAATCCATATACTGCAAACACCCAAGGGAACATCCAGGATGGATGTCACTAAGCCCCAGATCATTACAATCATTAAACTCAAAGACACAAAAACGCCTTAGGAGTTGGTTAGGACCCAATCAGATAAAATTGTTTTCGGAGCAGAACTTCCGTAGTTGTTGTGTTTTCGCAATGGAGCAAGACCTACCATTGAGTATTGTCATTTCAGTGCTGATATCTCAACTGACCAACAGTGTTGCTGTTGTAATACAGAATCATAGGCAGGGAATGAAAATGATCCTCCTCCACCTAACATAAAAATGAACAGAACAACAGAACAGAACAAATGCTCATCAAAAGCACATGTTTGCTCTTTGCAGGACAGATTATTTCCAACAGTTGTACTGATTAGGATGTTTAGTTACATTCTGACAACACACCTTGTAGATGAGGAGCAGCCTGACTAATTACAAACAGTTGTTTACAGGGCAGAAGTGTACCGGGGCCAAGTCGCTTCTAAGGTCTCAGGGGGGCCAGCAGCATCGCCTCATTGCTGAGGCAAACATAAACACAAACAAACAATCCAACCAGACAAATTAAGAGATAAGGCTGCACTCAAATGGTTTTATGCACCAGCTCAGCATGCCGCCCCGTCGCAACGCACCAACGCAATAGTGCAGTACGAGTACATCTCCCCACCGCTCCTGAGTCTTTCTCATGCAGATAAGACTGAGAATCACACCACACACAAAGCCACAATGAGATGCTAATTAGTTGGTAGACTGATGTGAGATCACGATGGCAGCAGGGTGTAAATAATAGTGTCTAAGACAAGCCTTAATGATCCCAGCCATTGGGAGAAATGTCTGCAGGATGTTATACAAACACCATGCGGTACTATATTACTTACCACTCTATTAGATGTGTGCAATCATGTTAGATAACCAAGTGTATGGTGGTCCGTTTGAAAAAAAAAAGTGGTCTGAACTCAAACAGCTTGCAGGTCTTCCCATAAAATGTGATTTTGCTTCGTTTAGCCACACTGGTAGCTTGTGATAAATCACATTTGGTTTCAGACAGCAGGGAGACCTGTTCAGGGTATTATTCATAGGCCTATGTCCTTGGCGATGCTTGCCTCTGTTATTACAACAGCCATGTACTCGTAACATCCCATAATTAAGGTATCCACGATCAGCGTACCTGCCCCTCAATGATTAATCTCAGAATGAAGGTATCCGTGAAGAACTATCCACCTACAGTCATTAACCCTCGGATGTCAGCATTATGATTTTTTTTTTAATGTATGCCCCTGCACTGTTGTGCTTGTCTCCATCGCCTGACTGACGAGGGGGGAGGACAACCCTCACTCCCCTGCGAGTCAATCTCTCCTCTGGGGACCTGCTGGCTGTCATCCACACGGCAGCTCTGACATTAAGGACACCTCTCCGACATTAAGTCTCTTGATTGGCCATTAATGCATACAGGAACAGAAAGAGAGGGAGAGAGAGAGGGAAGAGGAGAGAGAGAGAGAGAGAGAGGAAGGGATGGTGGGCTAGAGGGAAAAAGAGGAAGAGAGAGAGAGAGAAAGAGAGTGCAAAAAAGAGGGGGAGAAGAAGAAAGATGGAGGGAGAGAGAGAGCAATCATTTTCTATTGCAAAGAAATGAAGGCACAGTGAAGCATAATGGCGGCTCAGTGTACTCTAATCATGATGTTGGGCGTTGGGCTTTCACTGCGATCTGATTATACCTCTGAGGAGGGGGCAGGAGGGCATGGCCGCTGGTTGCCCGCCTAGGTAGACTAAAGCAATTTCCTGGACTAATAATTGGACATAGATTATGTGTGTGTTTGGGGGAGGGGGGGGGCAATGTCAGAGAGAGAGAGAGAGAGAGAGAGAGAGAGAGAGAGAGAGAGAGAGAGAGAGAGAGAGAGAGAGAGAGAGAAAATGAGAATGAGAGCGAAAGGGTGGGAGTTTTTTAGGATAGATTTTTTAATCATAAACTTAAATTATGCAATGCTACGGCTTTTTGATGTCTTTAGTGTTTGATTCTCCCCAGTCATCATACATAAAAAGGTTTCGTATGTTTCTGTGGGGCTAACTTAGAATAGAATACATTAGTCACAAGCACTGATTTGTGTGTGGGCACATGCATATGTGTATGTTTTTGGTCACTTTGGGTTTACAACCTCAGCAACCTTAACAATAATGTTTTAATTATGTCTACTTATTGAGGCCAACAGTTGTGGCACTATTAAATCCCATTAGTGGAACACCCACCCATTGAACATGTCATCATAATTGCTGAGAATACCTAAACATATCGTGGTAGATATATTTTTACCACCATTACACTATGATTAGATCACTGTGATCATTATGAGTCATACACTATGATCTAAAAGGTAATATGTGGGTTGGTAAAGATTTGCTATGGTAGGCTGTGGAGAGCAGTGTGTACCATGTCTATATACAGTAGATCTCTTG
>CM059280.1:17755282-17767782 GCA_030347295.1 Setipinna tenuifilis | reverse complement strand
ACAAGAAAGGCCGTGCACAGAATACAGAAACAAAACGTTTCGGGGCTTAGCCCATCCTCAGCGTTTCTAGTTTTAAAAAACGTCATCAGGCACAACAGTCTCTTATAGGCTCTCATGTTAAATTGTATGCTAAAATGTTAGCAGCGGGATAGCAGCCTTCAAAGTGACCGGTTTCATGACACAGGAGGAAGAACAATCTGCTTCGTGTTGCTATGTTCTTTGCCTCCACCTCACCATTATTTCCATGGACCTGGTCATAAATATCATTGATTTTATAATTAACTTTAAAAAAAACACATTTTTTTCTATTATATGAGTTTTTATATTATGGGTTTACAGTCAGGAAGGCGTAAATCTCTTCTCCCAAAATCTCTTCTCACACAGAAGAGATGCACAGGTATCTTGTGTTTTCTCTAAGAAAAAACATAACACCTAAACATCTATATAATTATTTTATAATGGGACATCTCATTCTGTCTGTCTGAACATAAATGCGTTATTGGTGTTAAAATGTATTGTTTGGTCCTAAGGATTTAGTTAGATGCCAGTAGTGTTAGTCAACAGTAAAACAAGGATAATAGCCTTCATGAAATGAAAAATTGCATTCCTTATTAAATGATATTGCTCTGTTAATGGAATATAACTTCTATAAATTAGTGCATCAACAACACAATAATTTGTTATTGGAAAGAGATGCTGAATGTATTTATTGAGTATCCCGACAGTTGATGGTGGCATACTGTTCCAGAGAGGCTAAGGATATCCATACAACACACTGACATACTGCAGATACAAAACCAATGGAGTGTAGCCATGAGGAGCATCATGGGAGTAAAGTCAGTAATTGTTACTGAACTGATTTGACTACTCAAAGAAAATCAATTGTCTAGTGTCTTATGTCACAGGGCTACCAACATGTGAATCATTGGCTTATGGTATACTATAAAAAAGTCTAGCTCTTTGACAAAATGATGAAAACTTGCTGCCTCAAATGAGTTGAGTGAATGTAACCATCCTATTTCAATGTATAGATTTAAGTTAGCATAACTTGAAGTAAAATAACTACATTTAGGCAATGAGTTTCTACCATTTTTAAACTGTAGGATGACTGACATTTCTGAGAAAAGCTGACAGAGAGTAAACATGGAGGCTTGTAGTTTGCCTCTTCTGCTGTCTTTGTGGTGCTCTCAAGGAGACCCTGACATGTCTGCCTCCCTTTCTCCCCCGATGCTGGTCACCCACCCTGCAGACACCGGCCCTGCTCTGTGTGTCATTACTGAGCAGAGATAGTTGTCTTAGGCTGGGGGCCTGGGGAATGCTTCATAGTCACCGCCTCGCTGACAGGCTGTCATGGTGTCATTAGTTAAACTGACATTAGATGGAGGCTGCACACGTCTTCTTGATTCATGGTCTCTGATTTAATTCGCCCTGATCACTCAATCAAGGAGCAAGACGCTGTCCAGTGAGCCATTCTCCAGCATACCCCTTCCATATGGTACACAAATCAGTCCCTTTATAGTAAATGATCTTGTGATTGAGATCCTGTGGAACTAAATATTAAAACCTCCTTTTAAAGCCACAGCGTTACTGAGTGGGTTTGGTTTTTTGCTTGTGTATGTTGTACGTATAGTTAGAAACAACAAGTATGGCTCATGGCTGGGATGGTATTGCACTACTTGTGTGTGTGTGTCGTTGGAAGACAAATGTCAAGTTGTCAGATGGAGAGAATGCCCACTGGTCTCGCTGTCCTCTAAGCACAAGGCAGCAGCGTTTACTGTCTGTAACACAACACTGACAGTCACTGGCCCTAATTGCGACAGTCTAGCTCGTCAATCACATGGGTTTGGGATAGCCTGTTTTTTGGAACTTTTGTCTGTTTGTGTCTGTGTGTGTGTGGGTGTGTGTGTATGTGTGTGTGTGTGTGTGTGTGTGTGTGTGTGTGTGTGTGTGTGTGTGTGTGTGTGTGTGTGTGTGTGTCTGTGTTATGGAAGAGGTGAAGTACTGTTTTTGAATCCCAATGCACTGCTGGCGGGTACACTTACACTGTCTGAGTGGAAGACAGGGTAGGCAAGTGTGTGTGTGTGTGTGTGTGTGTGTGTGTGTGTGTGTGTGTGTGTGTGTGTGTAGACGCAATAGGCAAGGTCTTCTCCACTGTTTCTGCCACTGCTGTGCTGCCTGGCCTCTGAGCCTGTTGGCGTGGTTACACAGACCATCTTTTCAAAACAGATCACTCATGGTTGCCTCAGTGAGCCTTGACAGCTGTGGAAAGTGCCACACTCAGGCTTACGCTCTTCCCTTCACAACACTATGGCCAAGCACCTTTTCATGGTGGAGGTCCTTGCCTGATCTTCACTTTGTATTTTCTTTTTTGTTTTTTAAGTTCTGTCTTCTTGCCATTAAAGAGACAAGCCCTGGAAGCATGTGCGGTTTGCATTTGGAAGGTCAGTCTTAGCATAACTGTAAGTGAACAAGAAGGAAGTGAAGCCTTCTCATAACCTTCGCTGTTGCTTACAGGCACACTTTCACACACACTTCAGTTATAAAAGAATTCTTTTGAAGGTGGAGCTCCCCAGGGCAAGGCCGTTCTCCATATTTCCTTCGACTGAAGTCCATAGCGGTTCACTGAGAGCAGAAATAATCATAAGGAAGAACATGAGCTCACTTCTTCACACCCCCCCCCCACCCCCCACACACAATACCTCATATTATGCCTTATTGTCTGAGATGAAGCAAGTAGACAGTAACGATTCAATAGGCTCTCAATATTCCTCTCGTGGTTTAGTGATTATAAACCCAAAACAGGCCGAGTGCTTTGGTAGACCTGTAAAAAGTAATGTTTTGTTTTGTTTCATTACATTCCCGCTCAGCTAGAGCAGCCCTGTTTACCGATCTAAAGCCCATGATCCGTGAATGTGAGCACATAAATTCAAGTGGGTGACAAAAACAGTTTGCTGGGACTTGCCCTATTTACGGCGGTGGCATTTACAAAACAGGCAGTGATGCCTGATAAATGAAAAGTGTGATGAGCACAAACCTCCCAGTATCCCTCTGTGTTTACTGATGGCTGTGGAGCTGTAGTGTCTGCATTAAGAGCTAACCACGACACATAGCCTCAACCATGTCTTATGTGCTGTTTCAAATGAACAATGTCACTGCTTTGCATGACACTAACTTTCATCTTCATGTTTTCTGTGGTGTGTTTTTTTATACAGTACACATCAGGCAATATGAACATGTTTGTATCCTATAACTTCTTATTTAATAATCAAAAACATATGTATTATTTAAATGTAGTATACTATATTATCAAACATACATTACAACTGTAATGACACCATAATTATACTTTTTAACAATTTCTTTGTTGAAATGTTTCAAGTGTTCAAAGACTAAAATGATTGTCTAATATCAATGTCCTAATAATATTTTTCTGTCATCCAGAAAACTAATTTGGGTGGACTAATTTAAGTTCTATTTTATATTCGGAACAAGTACATTCACTCGGCCTATACAGCGATCACAGCTCAGAAAATTGTGACTTGCAAGCTGATAACATCTTTCATCGCTCCCAAATTCTTTGAAGCCAGAAAGCTCACACAGTCCTTGAACTTAAGCCTTCAGAAGCAGCAAATGGAGGGGCCGGGTCTGGTGATGTGTGTCGTAATTCTGAGTGAGCGCGGGCAAGGACACGTTAATGTGTAGGATCCTCCATCTGCATTCATGTCTGGAAAGTGCGTTGGGGTGAATAACGATGTGAATATCTGTAGAGTTTAAAAAAAAAAAAAAAAAGTCTGCCACACACACCAAAAAAAAACTGTTAAATAATACATTTGTTAGCCCTGGGCTGATTTTTAAATCACCATTCTCTTATCTAAGGTAACCAGACAATCAAGACCCCAGTTTGGGAATTTTTCCTAAGCGTCCCAGGAATCTGGCTCGGGGACTTGCAATCCCCATGAAGTTCCTAATGGTTTTACAAATAAAACTGAAGAATCCAGCCCATGAAATTACACTAAATTGTGCAGCAGAGAAGCTGATGAATGGGGAAAAGCAAGCTCCGTGAGAGTGCGGATTGAAGCACCAGAAGTAAGAATAATTGTGTTTGTGGCCCAAGGGCATTGCTCAGTCTTCACAGACTCGCACATTTCAAAATGCTCCAGCTCAATTCATTGTAACTTTTTTTTTTCTTCTCGATTCTGGAAGAATGTCCTTGCAAATTAATATTCCACAGACCTGCACAGTTAGTGTCAATATGAAGTAAAATGAAGAAATGAGGTCTCTCAATGCTGTGCGTCTGTTTGCATGCAAAGTTTTTGCATTCCTTATTTTCATCCGCCTAATACAATATTTATGATCCTCTCCAGTCAGTTAACTATTCCCGTTTATTTTGCTAGTTTATTTTATCCTTCTTTCCAGTAGGTGCACTGATAACAATCTGCTATCTGGTGGGACCTCTAAAAAAATCCTTCGACGACACATCCAAATCACTCCTAATGGCCTTTAGCTTTTTTTAATTTTAAGGTTTAATGACAGAAACCAAGGCAGTCCCGCTGTTATCATCACCTTATCTGTCTTTTGAAATACTTGATGAGTCAATGCAATGTTCCTTTAAAAAAAAAAAGGTGATATTTTTTTGGACCACTGAAAGCTGTGCTGTGCTTAGTTATACTGTGAATGAGTCAGCTTAACCCCACTCTGTGCAGGTTATCATGAATTAGTACATCATCAGTGGCCCTACATTAGGGCCACAATTACCATTTCATTAGCAAAAAGTGGCAGCAGGAAGGCAATTTAAAAATAAAAGGCCAATCATTGCAAGTACATATTATGTAATGTTAAACACGTGAATGCTATTTCCAGATACAGCCGGACATGTGACTGCCAGCTTTTACCATTCACGCCACGGCTGATTTTTTTTTATCAAAGCCTAGATAATAACAACAGAAGAGTCAGAATCTTTTGACGTAGGCTGTCTTTTCACAGTTAACTTAGTTCACCTTTTTCTTTGCCCATGCAGACATGCAGACAGAACAAGTTCACCCGTATGTCAATTATTACAGGAAAGTGTGAACACTCAAACTCAAACAAGAGCCATTCTTTTCATTGCTGGAAGACAAGAAAGCCAAAAAAAAAAACGGTTACAGAGAAAAGGTTTTCTCTGAGGAGCTATTACTTGGAAACCTTGAAGAGTTTGAAGTGTATTGCTCTTCCTGTCTAGTCTTTTGAGGTCATTTTTTTATTGGAAAGAACGCATAACATCCCCATCTTTTTTCCTTTTTTCCCTACTCTAAATTAGTAAAGTCTGTCTCTGTTGAGCGAACATGGAAATGCTATGTAACCAGTGGCCCCAGTGGTATGTGCAGTTAGGCTGTTGTGTGTGTGTGTGTATGTGTGTGTGTGTGTGTGTGTGTGTGTGTGTGTGTGTGTGTGTGCATGCATGTGTGTGCCTGTGTGCATGCGTGTGTGTTTCTGTGTATGTGTATGTGTGTGTGCATGTGCGTGTTCATGCATGCATGCATGCATGTATGTGTTTGCGCATGTATGTGTACATGTGTGCATGTGTGTGTGTGTGTGCGCGCCTATGTGTGTGTGTGGTTGGGGGTGGGGGTCAGGGGGCATGAGGTAATAGTGGGGGTAAAAATGCATCAACAGAGGGAACAGGGTGTCTCTGCTCCAGGTCCTTCTAGCTGCAGTAGTAATGGCTTCTGATTTGACAGCGCGGGAAACCGTCACCATCCTCTAGTGACCGAGGTCATGGACTGATGAGTTCTCCGGAGACAGGTGTTCCTTCCTCGGAGTGGGAGGATGACAGAACTCGTCATTCGGTCAGAGTCAATCTCTCTCTCTCTGTCACACACACATGCACACACATGCACTCTCTTTCCCTCTCTCTTTCTCTGTCACACACATACTCATATGCAACCTCTTTCACTCTTCCTCCTTCTCTCTGTCTCTGTCGCTATTTCTTTCACTCTTTTTCATGCACACACTCAACACAACACACACACACTCAAACACAACCTTAGTCCTTTTTCCTTTCTCTCTCTGTTGCTCTCTCTCTCTCACGCACACACACACATATACACACACATAATGCACACTACACACTACACATTTCATGCAACGGCAAGAGAGGAGAACACCCCCTAACCATGCCCCCCCCCCCCCCCCCTCTAGCTGCACCAGGCTTAGTAGGTTAGGACTGCTGGGGAACAACTCTCTGGAATGCTGTCAGGCAAAGCCAAGTCTCTCTTAAGCACATGTGTGACCGACAGCACCTGATGTGTGTGTGTGCTTTCCAATATCATTAGTGCCCCCCCCCCCCTCCTCCCTATTATTATTCTGGGCACGGCCATGCTGGCACGCATGCCTCTGGGCTGATTTTCGAGCCCGTGCAGTCGTGTCAGAGTCAGAGGGTGCCGCTCGCTGTGGCCGGGTTTTTCCTCTACATCATGCGCTTCCACAACTCAACTCATTCTCCATCACATTTTCCTCCTCTCTCTTTCGATACCTTTCTCTGAGTTTTTTTGTTTTGTTTTGTTTAACCCCTTTTTCTGCCTTTACATGACTTGCTGTATCCCTGCTTTCTTTTTTTGCTTCATCATCCCCCCCCCCCCCCCCCCATCTCTCTATAAATCTTGACACCTGTGCTGATTTCTCTGCTGTCAGACACTCACACTGCAGGTTGATAGCTTTCTCCTGTGGTATTTCAACACTCCCACACACCCACAACCTGTTTGATTAAATCCTGTCTGGAATGTGTTTACGTTCCCAAAAATCAATGACTTGATCACACCCAAACATGAAGAGGAACCTTCAACAAGCTGCCTGATCACACACTCATTGCAGCCTGAGATTTTGCATCCAAGGTTGATATAGGTCTCCCAGTCCCATCAGTGCTACTCCTGTGTGGGTGTTTTAGGATACTGAGGAGGGCAGGATTCTCATCTGGTGGTCCTTTACACTGTGTGTGTGTGTATGTGTGTGTGTGTGTGTGTGCACATGCGCGCATGTGTGTGTAGGTATGTGTGCGTCTGTGTGTGTGTATATTTGCGCCTGTGTGTGTGTACGTGTGAGTGTGTTTGTGTGTGTGTGTGTGTGTGTGTGTGTGTGTGTGTGTGTGTGTGTTTGTGTGTGTGTGTCTGTGTCTGGAGTGTAAGTGTGCGTTGGTAGCGAGGGGGAGTTCTGTGTGTGTGTGTCTGTGTCTGTGTCTGTGCCTGGAGTGTGAGTGTGTGTTGGTGGCAAGGGGGAGTTCTGTACAAGCCCAGTGCATCCAAGCCAGCCGCTGATTACCCTCAGCCAGCCTCATAAATCATAAACTGCGGCTGGATGAAAGGCGATTTGCTGGCAGCCAGGGCATCGCCACGGCAACCAGAGCTTTAAGTGCGGCCCGATAACGGACACGACAGGCGAGGCGGTGTCGCCAGGACAGAGGGGGGTGGGGGTGGGGGGGGTTGCTAAGGCCAGTAGATTATCAGCACCGCCTGCTAAGGATGGAGGGGGGTGGGGGGGCTATAATTAATGTCCTAGAAGTTAAACCTATGACACGCCCCCGTTCCCCTTGCACCCCTGTGATCAGATGGAAGAGGAGCTGGACAGCTAAACAAACTACAGCAGGATGGGACAGAATACAAAGAAAAAATAAAGCATGAAAGAGAGAGCGAGAGAGAGAGGGAGAGAAAGAAGGGATAAAAAACTGTTCTGCTATTCCTTCTGTCCTCTTGCGGCTCAGTATTGCTCTGTCTCCTCGCATTAGAAAGCTAATGCAACTGTCTGTTCTAATACTGGAGAGCAGCTATTGTGTTTTTTTTTCCTTTCTTCTTCTCTTTCCCCTTCCTTTTTTCACTCCCCCCCCCTTTTCCCTGGTTCCATTCTGCTCCGTGCTAATCTACACTGTGCCAGAGGACGATAAGACAGAGCGGAGCAGCACGGCGTTCCTTGCCTGTACTTTTGCTTTCATTTTTAAGAACTTTCTGAAAAGGCAGACAAAGGGAGGAACTTCGGGAACTCTTGCAGGTGTGTCTGTACATGCGCACACACGCATGTGTGTGTGTGTGCGTGTGTGTGCATGTGTGTGTGTGTGCGTGTGTGTGTGTGTGTGTGTGTGTGTGTGTGTGTGTGTGTGTGTCTTTGTCTTTGTCTATGTGTGTGTTTTATGGCTCTTTTGAGTTAAAGATTCTGAAGTTAGCCTTAAATAAGTTGGTGGAATTTTGTCCTGGAATCCTGACAGCAACGTGGATGAACAGATGAATGGATGAATGGATGAATGGATGAACGGAAAGATGACTGGATGAATAGCTGAATTTGATAAACCACTGAGCCATAGATGGATAGGAAGGTGAATGGAGAGAGGGAAGAATGGATGAAGACAGACAGATAGAGACAGAGACAGTTACGATAGAGATGACATGTGTAGTCCTTCCTTGTTGGTATTTGAACTGGAAATGTACATTTCAAGAACATTTCTCGGGCTTTTAATGTCCTTTAGAACAGTGAAGAATGACCTACGAGGGTTCTGGTACAAAGAGATGAGGTGGGATTCCTCATCCTATGAGTCACACACATACTGTGGTGTGGATTCTGCGGTCACTGCTGTGAGTGTCTTCTTATTAAATGTGAAATCACATGTATGACAATCCTTTACTGGGCATCCAAAGGGGAATGAGTTCATTCTCAATAGAGAAAACATAGCTAAGAGTGAAGCATGGCGCTGAATGCATGGACCATGTCGATATCAGAGGGCCCGGTAATGAGCAGGTATTAGTGGGAATTGAGCCAGCGTCTCCATCCAGCAGAAGCCAGGACTTGTCCAATGGTGTGGCTCATTGGTGAGGAGAGTCAGTGGAGCATTGGATGGAAATGGACTCAATGGCAAAATGGATGGCACAGCCATCACATCAACTCAGCTCAGCTAGGCTGCCAAAGCCCTTTGGGAGATGAAACATGACACCAGAGAGGATCCCCCTCAGTGGGACTGTGAGACTGCATAAAGGTAAGAATGAATGACTCACTGGATGAATGAAAAATAAATGAATGAATGGATGAATGAAAGGTGCCTAGCCCCCGCACGCACGCACACGCACGCACACAGACACACACACACGTAGACACATACACATGCATGCATGCACGCACGCACGCACTCATGCACACACACACACACACACACACACACACACACACACATGCACGCATGCACACACACATTCACATTTCTTGCACACATTGTCTAAGTGCCATGCCTGACTAAGCTTTCCCACGAAAAGATATAAGTGTGGTGTGTTCAAGGCCCATGAGGTTAGGTAATCTTGCAAATCTCTTCAAATCCTGGTGAGTTGGGACTGTGGTGCGATCACACACAAAGCACCAGAGATGATCCAGAGGTCTCAGTGCTGGATTGAGCACAAGACTGCTCAACATAAGATGTGGAGGTGTGAGCTCAGCATCTGAAGCGAGGCCAGAGGATGCATTCCGCCGTAGTTTTTTGGCAAGTGGAAGTGGATCATCATCATCAGTTCAGGCTGAGCACCTAACCTTGCAGAATGAACGGAGCAACAAATCCTAAAGGGTCATATGAAAACATATTGTTAAAGAGTGGACTATATCTGGTTTTGTGATACCTTCAAGATATTAAAAAAAAAGATTAAGGGTCTAATTCTAGTCTTGTAGCAATTTTGTGTAGACATACTCATAACTCTTAGTCAGCAATATCTGAGTTTTTACAGTTTTTACCAATCATTTTCAGATTTGTCTCAATACTATGTCTATTTTTTCCTAACTCTGAACACTTTTCCACCAGACTAAGCACAGTTCATCCGAGTCGATCACCACTTCAACCAAAATTCATGATTACTTCTGTCAGTTACAGTTTTTAATGACTGCTTACATACTAAAATAAAAACTGTCCCACAGCTTTAAAACCAACCACTTACATAACAAAACATTGGCTAATATGGACACATTGGTACAACTGTAACCACATTTACAGCTTCACAAGTGAACTTATAAGCTACGGCAGATTTGAACAAGACACCCAAGGCTGCACAGCAGCTGTGCATTAGGCCTAGTTCCAACTGTGAACAACAACAACAACAACCATATCTCAGCAGCTACACAATATAGGGGAATATCCAAGTCAATGTGTATCAATAGACACTTAATACATAGCAAGTACAGACGCTTTTGTGACACCACAGCTGTCCTTTGTTGGAGACTCACTTTCTTCCCCCCCTGTTGCAATTATCTTGTCAGCCTACAGGGGGAGCTTGTGTGTGTGACCAGATCCAACAGAGACATGATTGGAGGCTCTATAAAAACCCTGCCTCGCAGCGTGTGGCTGCTGTGTCTCTCCCCCTTTCCTCTTTTCCCCTTTTCTGCTTCCCCTACACTTTGCTTTTAACTATGATGAAGTGCACCACACTTTGCTTTGGTTTCTTTTATCTATCCATCCGCTAACTTTAGCAAATAGTTCATCTAATAAAATTATCATTGTTTGAAATTTGATCTTGGTGTGGTCTCCCCTTTTTATGTCTGATCACTTTGAGCCAAGTGGCTGTGACACTGTTAGCTCTAACTGGAACTATTTTGTGGAGCAGAAACTGGAGAAAACTGAATTACATTAAATAAACTTAACAAAACATATTTTAAAAATTGTGTCTATAAACTAATTGTTTTGGCAATAAAACTGTTGTATAAAAGCAATATAAACCAAATATTCATTAGGTTGTTGAATATCCTCAGAGTTGTGGTTACCTACTGCACTCAGCCTTCGGCTTTGTGCCTATGACCGAACCACACCTGTGAGGATATCCACGAACCACACTCCTACTTGTGTTAAATTGCTTAAGTATACTACCATGCTTGTCTGACTATAATATTTACCATAGTATAATCTAATGTGTAGTGGCAGAGCATTTAAAGTCAGAAAGAACCAAGACTTGTGGATATTGCTCCTCCAGGGTCTGTATTTACAAAGATTCCCAAAGTCCTCTTAGAGAGCTCCTAACTTAGCCTAAAACTTTTTAGCAAGGAATCGTAGCACTTAGGGGTATGGTTGACAGCGTTGCTAGGTATGACACAATCTTATAAAATCTGTGATTGGTTGCTACAAAAAGGAAAAAAGAAAAAAAACAAAACAAAACAAAACAAATGTGTTTTTAGTAATGAATGGACAGTGAAATCAACCCACCATAAAACGTCGACTGTATCAAGAAAAATCACAAAACCCATTTCGTAAATCACGAGATGCATTTTGCGAAGCCCTTTTGTCCACGAAAGGAAAAGCCAGCAGTAAATTTCATGGACATAATGACTAACCTTTTTTTACTTTTGCCAACTAATTTGCATATTTCATGGACAAAAGACATCATGGTATTTTACAATTTCGTGACCATTTTATCCATTTTGTTGCACGAAAGGCATTTCGCCAACAAAATAAGGTGTGTTACACTTGGCACCCCATACTTCGGTACTGGCAAGTCTCGGGTAGCTTGAGCAATATAGGTGCATATTGATGATGACTGAAGTTGTCTTTTAACATTTGCCTTGCAATGTATATATGTAATTCTTCAGAATGCTGGGCCCCATCAGCAAACTAGATCCATCTCCCCAATCCGCAGCTATTGCTCCACACCCCTGACCTCCAGCTGATCAGGTCACGCAGGGGTTTTTTTTTTTTCTGCCAATCATTCTCTCCTGAGATTCCTTGCTGCACGTGATCAGGGCCTTAACAACCAAACATTTGCACACATCAACCTCTGTGTGTGCGTGCCACACGCGTCAGTCACCCCCTGTGGTGACCCCATGCTGTTATCCTCGATGCCGTGACGTTTGATTTCAGAGCAGCGCATCGGACGGGGAATCCATGTCTCATGAGAGACATCGGCGGATCTATTTTCATTTTTTGGGACTCATTTTCGTTTCGTTTCGGGATCCCTACGTCCATCTCTCATCATCCCTTCATCACAAACAGTGTCTGTGTTTGTGTGTGTGTGTGTTTAAGGAAGTGACATTCATCATTGTTCCATTCGGACAACCTGTGCCAATTGGCATATACTACAGTCCTTTTCGGTGTGTAGTGTAGTAACATCTACTAAACTATCAATGCAGAAATTTTTAGAACCTCTATGCATCTAATCTAGTTGTTATAAATTCTCAATAAATAACATCATTACCATCACCCATCACTATCATCAAGAATGGAATGTATTTTTAATTCTCTTATGTGACCAAAATATAAAAATCGTGTGCATAGTTTCTGCCCTTCTACGCCTCGATGCATCTGATGAGGGCTGCTCTTCAGCTATTGCCTCTGTGATGGAGGTGCAGCCTGCAATTGATTTGACATTCCAAGTGGCAAAAGAATATCCTTCCCAGACGCGGGTCTCGCCTTCGTTAGCGGCTCTCTTGAGAGATAAGTGGCCTGGGCAAGTGCTTGTCCCCCGTGCGGTGCCTTAGAATTGCTGTCCCCATGACCTGTGGGTCCAGGTGTAATTGTTTTG
>CM059280.1:17745282-17747782 GCA_030347295.1 Setipinna tenuifilis | reverse complement strand
TCAAAATCCATCCATAACTTTTCGAGTTATGCTGTTCACAAACAAACAGACAAACAAACAGACAAACAAACAAACCAACGCCGTCGAAAACATAACCTCCTTGGCGGAGGTAATAATAATAGTAGTAGTAGTAATAATACTAATGATAATAATAATAATAATAATAATAATAATAATAATAATAATAATAATCATCATCATCATCATCATCATCATCATCATCATCTAGTGCACCTCTGGGCAGTATATGCATAGAACACACTCTCAAAAATGAGCTTTATACAAATTTCCTTAAAATTATCTTCTGTAAGAGTACCAAATATTTTGAAATCTTGCCACTGCTCTAATGCACTTGAATTGAAAATATTTCAAAGAAGACTGAAGTTGAATTGGCAATACTAAGATTTGAGCATTATCTTAGCACTAATACAGAGAACCAAATGGGCCTTGCTCTCTCCCTCTCCTCTGACCAGCAGGGTGTAACAGATGCTCTGATACACAGTTTCTAATGACAAAACACAGCTAAGTGGTGCCTGGCAAAGTAAGGCCCTAGGCCTGATCAATAGGCATTGATCTCCCTCTTGTGAGTGGATGCTGCAGACATGGTCTGCTTTTTTTCTTCCTCCATGCATTGAGCACATGAGGTGGACAAACAGAAACTGTGAAGAGAAAAGTTGCCAGAGTGCAGAGAGAAATGTTTTTCTCTCTCTATTTTTCTCTCTCTCTCCCTTTCTTTCTCTGCTGTGCCATCCTCTCCACAGCCCTGCAAACTACAGTCAGACATCAAAGCCTCAAAATATCATAGCCTGCCATTATAAAACCATCTATATTACAGGACTGTGGACCCCCCCTTATGTATTTCTCTCTCTCTCTTGCTCTCTCTCTCTCTCTCTCTCTTGTTCTCTTCCTCTGTCCTCTGTGTACATGTGTGTTCATGTGCGTGCATGTGAGTCCATCATGTCCTAGACCAAATCACTGGCTCCAGAGAACTCCTCATACATGTTTAACTTGACATGAACAGGAATGTCTACTGTACTGTATATGGTACTGTATATGGGAAGGGAGAGCTATTAGGTCGGTTGCACTCCAGTTACCTCACCACTCCATAATGCTGAACTGCACACGGTGTACCTCCACAGGCAAATGTTGATTAATCTTCCCAGATGCCCAAGAGCCTACATTTTTTCCTCAATATCTATTTATTAATTATTTGCCCGCCCCAAGCTCTTTTTGCTGTTTCCACTTAGCTCATCATCATCATAGCTGTTTTCTCACTGCATTTTTGACATCAAAAACAAGCTGTCTTTCCCTGGAGCCCCTTTTCCTGAGAGGCAGGTTGTGGAGTTGGGGCTGAGGGGAGCTGGGAGATGGGGCAGGGTGAAACCTTGGCTTGCCTTGGCGGCCGAGATCGAATCGGTAATAGTCAGCTCCTGCAATGCAGAAAGAGTCTGATTACGACCGCAGGCTGCGGGGAAGGTGTGTTCCCTATATATGTGTCTGCAACTTCCCCTGGCCGCTATACCCTCACATTTACATAAAGAGGAACTCTGTGTCACACCACACACACAAAAAAAGCTGTGTGTGCATAAAAAAAGGCCCTTTGATCTGCCAGGCACCTACTTCTCATGACTACATATATGGGCTTTCCTCGGGTGTGTAATATCTTATCACGGCGCACAGAGGGACTGTGTTAAATTTGACATAACATTTGTCTTCCCCCCACCCCCTTACCATTGCCAAAGTGATTAAAAATTCAGGCACGAATGGTAGACCAGACTTTACTTTAAATGTTATGCATGGGGTGGGGGAAAGGCAAGGGAAGCCTGAGAGGACCAAAAAGGCCAAAATGGTGTCTGTGATGTAAAACTGGGCCTGAGCTCCAGATGACTCATGCATTTGTATACAGTGGCTACAGGGTTGTAATGGAGGGTAAACACGAGTACACAGAGTTTACCTATCTCTCAAATTTCAGAAATAGAGTTTATCCACCTCTGAGGAGAGTTTATCCACCTCTTAATAGAGTGCATGTACTTCATAATACAGTTTATGCACCAAATAGAACTTTTAACATTCCAAAAATCACACTACATCATTTATATTCTCAATCTGTGCACGGGGGACCCTTTACAATACCACTTGTATTGTCCAAACATATTTTGAATATCTTTTTTAAAACATCTGATGCCATACAGCGTGCCCACCTCGCTGTGATCACCCAAATTCGTTCAAAATGTAGTTTACCCACCTCTTATTTTACCACTACAGCCCTGATATGAGTAGGAATGCAGTTTGCTGCTGCAGTTTGTGTTCTGACCAGAGGCCATACATCATTGATAAGTGTGCATATACCCATGGTGGTTTCAAGCCTTCGTGTGTTAAAAAAAACACACACACACACACAGCATTCGTAGTCAGCAACCTTTAAGAGAGAAACAGAGACAATCACTGCCATGTATGCCACAACGGACCAAAGCCATTGCCAGGTCTCTTTGGCTATGCA
>CM059280.1:17710282-17740282 GCA_030347295.1 Setipinna tenuifilis | reverse complement strand
ATCTATGAAATTTCTTAGAGGCCATGGAATTGGCCTGTGCCATAGGCCAGGAACAGTGTCCAGGACAGATATGACACGTCAGGACATTCTTTCCCTGTTACCTGGCAAGGGACATCATTGCTTGTAATGTGGATGAGGTGCTGTGGCCTGACCAAACCCAAAGGCATGATATAGTAAAGCCCAGTGATCTCTTGTTTGCAGTACTGTATACAGCACTTGTAGTTTTCATTTGTACTGCATTCCCAAAATATATTTTTGTTCGAAATATTTTAGCAAGTAATCTAATATTACCACTTAATTTTAGTCTATGTACAATACATATACATCCGAATTGTGCTATTTTTCAGTTGAAAATGCATTTTCAGGCCTATAAAAAACAAGTTATGCTATTATACAAATCTGAATGTTGTGCTTTTCATTTTTTGGTGTAGTGTTTACTAAATGCTTCATTGTAATTTCATTTTGACCATTGTGTTAATGTTTTGAGGATAGAGTTTGGTTTTGAGCACACGTAAAACTGTTTTGAGGGTTGTAGTAGCTTTTGCAACAAGAGTCAGGAGTTTTGGGACATGCATGTGAGCAATTGGAGTTTGTGTTTACAGTTTTGAGAAAATGGGGCAAGGTTTCAAAAATTGAGTTTTAGCAATTGTGAAAAACTGTAAGCACACTATCATATGTTACACTCACAATAACATACATCATATGTTATAACAGCTCACAATGGGTGTTATAACACATTTATAATCATTAGGTCATATTAGAGTATTTATTGTATATTTTTAACAGTAACATGTAAGTGTTCTGACAAAATGCCCTGGTGAAATGAAGTCTAATGAAATTCTCAAAAATAATTTCCCAAATAACATGATCTAAACCATTTCTCTCTCCCCTCCGCATTAACAGTGTCATGCAGCATATTCTTGACATTCTTGATCATATGACCTTCTCGTTACAAAGGATAATGTTAATGCAGCTTGAACATTACAAAAGCAGCACAGTGTTCTCACTACATTTGGGTCTGATTGATTTAATTACAGTGTAATTATCACCTCATATAAATTTTCCATTTTATTTATTTCCAATTTAACATTTTCCTCTTTAAATCAGTGGTTGGGAATTCATTTCTGCTCTGCTTCCACTGATAGGTCTCTTTAAAGTGTGATTTACAGTCTTCGTCTGTCCTGGGTGATATGTTGTGTTTCCCGTACAGCATAATGTAGAGCTACTTCTATCAGTTAGTCTCTATCTGTCATGGCCACCGCTCCTCAGGGGGAATGAGTGATTTCTCTAACCTGGCGACAGAAAAACAGGCAACGACATAAATCTGCTGTCTCCTGTACAGGAGTGAGGACTCCTCATTGTGAGCAGTCAAGCTGAAGGAGGATGGTTGCCAGGATTGTTTGGTGTTGCCCTGGCACACGCGTGACCTTACATCCGCATCCGAGGAAGCGATACCGACTCGTATTGTTGCGCACAGGTTTGAGTCTGGGTGGCATTCCAAGAAGTTGTCAATCACAGGGGTCTCTGGCAGGACGGGCTGCCTTGTGGAACTCAAGCACAGTTGGGGAGAGAGGGAGGGGAGGGAAAGTAGCATGGGGGAGATGTGGTGGGTGGTTGTGTGTTGGGTGGCGGTTTGGGGGGGGGGGCAGGGGGTAAGAGACATGGCTGGAGGGCTGATAAGGACGGGCAGTGAAATACGGCAAAGCTAATTAGCCAAAGGAAATTGGGCTGCAGTCCATATCGGTTAGCTCCAGAGAAGGCAATCTCCCAGGGCCCCTGCAGGTGAAAAAGCCCCAGCAAAGGCCCCCTGACAGGGCTTGCTATTGATAGCTAAGCGGGTTCAAGTGATTTTGGAGTCAAATGAAGCAAAAAAAGGAAAAGAGAGTCAGAGAAAGAGAGAGGGAAATTGAGGGAAGGAATAAGACATGAAGAAAAGAGAGGGAGAGGGCTGGGGAGAGAAAGAGAGAGAGAGAAAGAGACAGATAGAGAGAGAAAGAGAGAGAGGCAGAGAGATTGAGGGAAGGAATAAGACATGAAGAGGAAAACAGAGGGAGAGGGATGGAAAGAGAGAGAGAGAGAGAGAGAGAGAGAGAGAGAGAGAGAGAGAGATTGGATGAAATAACAGTGTTTGCCCTGAAAGCCAACTGGCTGACAAGCAAATTTCCCTGAGTTTGTCTGTGCCAACCCTGCTTTGGCTCACGTTGAGGTCCCTATCTCACGAAACGCATGTGGCAATTCTGAGAGCCAGAGAAAAAGCATAGCTGACACGAACAGGCTTTTAACTTATAGATGCAGAGCCTATTGCCGCCCTTAACTAGAAAACACACTTCTTTCCCTGTATAAATTCCCAACAGCTGAGCAGTTTTGAAAGCATTTCAAAGAAATGGGTGTAGAGGCATTAAATTATAATATAATTGATGAGTTCATTATTTTAGTATTGTATTGTATGTGTGTTGAATAATATTACCACAGTGATTAAAAACGAAAGCATATGACTAATTGTAGTTAATCAATCTACATGCAGGGAAACTGTAGTGAATTTTATCTGAAGTGTATACTCTTACATGCCTTAAACCAAACACATTTCCAAAACACATGTTTCAAACTCCTCAGTGACTAAGGGACTGCTTTTTTCTTCTAGCATGGTTTATATACCAGACAATCTGGTTCTGAAACATTAATTGTATCATAGATTATCTTTATGACAGGCAACATATAGGCAAAGCAAGTATACTATACTGGCAGCTTAAATAACTGAATGCTATAAAACAATAATTAAATATGTTTTCAAAAGTCAAAGTCAAAGTCAGCTTTCGAAAACCATATGTACAGTTCATCATGCACAGTTACATCTATGTAACGCATGTAACTAGTTTTGGTATAATGTTAAGACTCACAGTAACAGTGCATGACCATGTAAAGAAAATGTATACACCTGCCTATTACAGGGTCCATTCAGGAAAGGGATGATGGAGTTGTACAGTTTGAGACCAAAGACAGCATGCGGCAGAAATAGAAGCCCTTATGGCAACAATCCCATCTGCTATGAGATCCTGTGGTATTCATCACCGGTTTACTTTACAGATCAACTGTGTTCCCAACTCCCCTTCCACTGCTTCCTGTCTCTCTGTAATCAGTCACTCTGGACAACTTATACTCCACAAAAGCATTTTATACAGATTTATGCTGCATAAACAAAACATAGCCTGCTAACGGTAGTCTTTTCCATGTAAGGCTGATTATCTAGTTTTTGTGCAGTGGAGGAGGAGACATTAATGTGTTTGTGTGTGTGTGTGTGTGTGTGTGTGTGTGTGTGTGTGTGTGTGTGGGTGTATTGTCCCTTTTTCTGTCATTGTTCTAACTCTGGTCTTTCTACGTACCACCATTGTTTACTGTCTCTATCTATGGTTGTTTACCCACTTTGTCAACAGCACGCGTGTAAGTGCTTTCATGCTTATGAGAATACCTGCTTGTTAACCCAATCCACTGTGCACAAATATGCCGCATGCAATTTCATGCTCATTTAGCAACTAATAGAGATCAGGTATTCCAATCAGTTTCGCGTTACTTTTAAATACGGCTTCATGCTTGGTGACACTGCTGGGCGTTCACAGAGATGCCAGAAGTATTTTTTTAAGCAGTGTATTCTAATTAGACCCAAGTTACTGTGGTCACATTGTAAATGTACAAACAAAAAAAATAATCATAGATTAGCCCCTCTAGATGAACTGGGACCAGGGGATAGGGGATTTGAGTCATGGTAAACAGCACTGAAGTAATTGGATTGGAACAGGCAACCAGGCATAATACCAATGATTTCATTGTTTTTTTTTTTTTCATGTTGCCTTTATTTCCTATTCGCTTGCACTGTGTAGCAGACAGAACGTGATTATGGGTCACAGATGAGTTGGATTAATAACATAGTAAGGGCCCAAATCAATAGACTCAGTAAGCAGGCATGCATTTGTTTGTGTGTGTGTGTCTGTGTGTGTGTGTGCGTGCGTGTGTGTGTGTGTGTGTGTGTGCCTGCATGTGGGTGCGTGTTTGTGAACATGTGTTTGTGCACTTGAGTGTGTGTGTGTCTGTGCATGTGAGTGTGTGCGCCTGCATGTGTGTGGGTTTGTTCTCACTCTGTCCTTTCCTTCTCCCTCTTTCTCTGTGTACGCATGTGTGCAGTGCTTCATTCCACTAACTACACTTGACCTGAGCTAATTATACAATGATAACCTGTGACTGTGGCAAACAACTATCTGAATTCCTTTCTGTAGATCTGAACAAAGGAAAATCTTGGAGCAGGTAATGGCTTTCCTGCATTAACTTATCATCACTGAACATGACTGTCATTCAGATGTACAGACAGGGATGCCACGCTTACGTCTTTCATTTCTGATTACTGCAATATTTAGTCCAGTCTTTCCCAGAGCCTGCTGTGTTCTGCATGACCAGAAGAGGGCGCTGTTTTCCCAGAGTATTTTTTTTGTTTGTCATGTTTTGATGCTGCAATCACAGGCATCTATTTATTAAGCCTGACATGTAATGAGTTCACAGGCCAATAATTGTTTAGAGAAGTGATAGAGGCAGACCTTCATAATTTATGTGGTCTGAAAATATGCATGAATGGATTGCAGAGCATGGGTATAAATGCTGAACAGACAGCCAGAACCTCTCTAAACCTTTGCGTTCACTCGATCTGGCAATTACCTTTCAAACTGTGGCTTGTCTAGCAACTAAATGCAAAAATAGAAAAATAGAGCATACTATCACATATTCTGTTAGCACTCTGCCTGACTCTCACTCTCACACTTACACAGCTTACACATATGTGTACTGTGCTCTCCTTCTCCCTAATATATACCCACAGAGAGAGAGAGAGAAAGAGAGAGAGAGAGAGAGAGAGAGAGAGAGAGAGAGAGAGAGAGAGAGAGAGAGAGAGAGAGAGAGAAACAGATACACTCACACATGCACGATGACAATGAATATTTTAGCATGGAGGGAAAACACAATAGAGGTTTAAAATGGCTAGAGTGAGTGTGGTTTGGCCAAGCCACCTGGGTGCAGTTATTCCAGGATGGTGAACACTAAGCTGCAGAACTTAAAACATCACAGGGGATTGCTGTGGTTCAGCTACGAGACGTGGCGTGAAGGAGCAGGAGGAAAAGCCCTGTACGTTCTACCTCACTGCCCACCATTTGCTGAGAAACACACCTAAAAAACTGCACGGGTGTGGGACACTGGCTTCAACTTGGTCTCTTTGTTTCTTTCCCCTTGCCATGAAATATTTAAAGCAGCCTGACAATGCCTGAAAAGTCTAGCCTACCATGAAAGGAAGGGGGGATACACAGGAGAGCCTTGAAAGAGGAAGCCCTGGGAACAAAGCGGCTAAAAAATCCTCTTTCATCAAAGTAAGCACAGCTAACCTTTGAGTGTGTATAGATTTGCGACTCTAAGTGTGTGTGTGTGTGTCTGTGTGTGTGTGTGTGTGTGTGTGTGTGTGTGTGTGTGTGTGTGCGTGTGTGTGTGTGTGTGTGTGTGTGTGTGTGTGTGTGCGTGTGTAGTCCTGCTTGTGCCTGTGTGTGTGTCGAAAAAAAAAGGCCTGGCCTTACATAAGTGGATAAAATGAGTGGGTCTCACAAACACTTGTGCATATTTGCAAGTATATCAGCTGAGATTCTTCTGGAGTAGCGGAGAATTAAATTTTTCATGGCCAAATTTGACCTGCAGTGTTATTATTTGATCTAGCCCTGAGTATTCTGTTTCATCCACAGGCCCCTGTCCAGACTCAGAAGCGTTACAGTGACTTTGACAACAGCATGGAGACAGAATCTGCACTCAGTTTTTGGTGCTTTCACTATGTGAGATTAAATTCACCCTCTCAGGCACTTGAACATGCAATTTTTTTTGGACAAATTGAGCTCCTTCCACAACCCAGAAATAATGAGGCACTTTGAATTCTTTTTTTTTTTCAATTTTCAATGTCAGCCCCCCAAATGTACCCAGTGTGCTTACTTGTGTTGCCTTTGATATGGGCTGATACATTATTGTACATTGAAAGCAGCATCTGTACAAATGCCACTGATGGGCTACGTTTTCCATTGTGGCAAATAAAAAAAAATTGGTACAGAAGACAATTAATGATACTTGACGGGATATGAATACTGTTTTGAGATGTATTTATTTACTTGGTAATGTTTATTGTGTCACTGTGAAATCATCTCCATTTTTTACTGTTTCAAAATGTCCCTGCTGTATTTTATGTTGCACAACCATACATATGTCTATAGCGGATTACATTATACATTACTAACACAGTTTTTAAATAGACATGAAAATAGGGCATTCATATTGCAGCATTAATAACCATGCTTTCATATAGCTATTGCCATGGCAACTTACTACTTACTAGCAACAGACTGACTGCAGTGGTGTGAGATGTCATCCAAGGTGAACCAGTGGCAGAAAAAAATATGCATACAAAAGTTCCTCACCCATGAATACTCTATCTGAAATTACATAAAATAAGCAGTGCAAGCATGGTGGACAGTTGGTACATGAAATGGTCCCTGTGAACATTTTTTGATGGTTTCCAAAAAAATCCAAAACATGTCCTTTGGTTATCATCTCGACTGTATCCAGTAACACTGTATTCTTTTATATATATTATTCCTCGGGCATGGTGTAACATGTATAGACAACAGGGACCTTTATGCCAATTGTGCCTCAGACCATGCTTTCATGAGAGCTACAATCACATTACAACTGTCAAAACATGGCTGGTGAGCTCACTCTGGTGGTTTTCGTACTAGAACACTGCACATATTACTTTCCACCTCCAGCATCCTACCATGTTGCCATGTGCTTATCCTAATTACTCCCATGATTCACTCTTTGATCAGAGTGCGCATTGACTGAATAATCTATGTGCCCTGAATCCACCAGCAGTCTCGGGCATTGATTGGCCATGCCTGCCAATCCAGACGATTAAGGAAGTGCTGTGGTCACAGCATTTATTGAAAAAAACAGAAAGCCATCAATAGCTCTTCAACTAGCCTTCTGGCTAAGCCACACATTAACATTAGAAAAGAAGGAAAAATGCAAAGCGTATGGTGAATGTCTTTAGATAAAATGTCTTTAGCACTGCCATATCCTGATAATGACAGAAAAAAAACAAAAAAAACAAAAAACAAATGGTGTGTGGTATAGTCATGACCTTGAATACAATACACTCAGATTGAAACAATGATGTCTTCACTACTGAATTGATTTGCATGTACCAGCCATGACATTAAACATAGAAAATACGTAAAGAACAATAACATATTTGTAGATACTGCTTTTGGCCTTTACCTCCTGGTTAACTGAAAGGAACTAGTAGTTAAATAGTTAAGAAGAGTTAAGACCAGGTAATAGTTAAGAAATTGTTTTTCATGCATGCGGAAGCACACAGGGTCTTCCGCAAGCATGCTTAACTTAAGACCAGTTACACTGTGTTATTAAATTTCTTCCATGCTGATTTGATATTCTAACTGCAGTCTTTCTTGTGAGTATCAAAGTTTCCATCCTGTGTTTGACCCCGTGTGCATGATGTCTCTACTGGTAGGAAGCCTGAAATCAGTAACACTGGTGTTGAAACATGTGTTAGTGAGACTCAGACACCCAGCCTTCACCTGTTTGCAGTGTAAATGGAAATCAATTTGTTTTTACTGGAGTAGGGAAAGTTGTCTTGCATTGTATTCAGAATTCAACTATGCTTTTATGTTATATGTGTCACACACACACACACACACACACACACACACACACACACACACACACACACACACACACACACACACACACACACACACACACACACACACACACACACACAGACATCTGCAGCTATGAATTGAATTGGACAGCATGCCCCCAGACTGTAGATAACAGAGGCTTTACGCTGAGTCCTATCTGCCATTATTGATGCACCACTAAAGGGTTAAACATGAGTTAGCTTCCACGCCATTTTCAAATTTGCACCATGGCTTTAGTGTCAAAGTAGGTTTCACTGATCAATTGGTTGTAATTTATTAAGAAAGCGCTTCGGATTTGTGAACATGCAGGCAATACGGACAATGAGATGCACATATTGAAGGCATGTGGCTCCATGATTGGGTTTACTAATATGACAAGGAAAAGTATGCATGTCAATAGTCCTAAGAGGAAAAAAGGAAAGATAAAAGACTGGGCTTGCCTGTTATATATTTCTATCTCAGGTATGTGAATCATGCAGTTCAAGCAAAGATAACACTTATAAAGCAGGCTTCCGAGAATTCAGGTGTGCCTTTGAAGGAGAGAGACAGATCAGTCCTTGAAGTGGTATCACCACGAAATTACACTACATTCAGATGTTTTCTAGGTGTGGAAATTGCAAATTACTCGTGAATGACCGAGCCTAACTCTGTTTCAATTAAAGTTGGCGACAGCCAATAATTCCGCCTGAGGCGTCTCGCTTTCTGGAGTTAAAAGCATTAAGTTTTTGGGAAATGAGTGGCTCGCCGCTGAACCCAAAGCTCCAGCAACTAAACCCTATTAAAGAGATTGCCATGCATTCACCTTACACTTGACTAAATGAGCAGAGGGATTTTCAAATTAGACCACTACATGCATAAGTGACGTTAGCCTGTAATGATCTCTTTAAAAAAGAAAAAAAAAGAAAGATTACAATTTCGTTTCTTAACCATATGCAAACCTCTGATACATGCCAACTAATGACAGCAAGTGTATGATGTGATGCTTTTTATAAGCAAATGAATGCATTGTGTAATTTAGACATGCTCTGTTCTTTTTTTCACATTTCTGCTGTGTCCTGATGATGAATGGTTATCAGCCCTAAACTCCTCCTTTGGATGTCTCTCAGCTAGTTTGCCTTCTTGTTCCTCACTGTGCTGTAAACTACTCATAATTTATGTAAGCCATTTCTTTGATGCCCATCCCCGTCCATCCCCCCGTCATAGGGTCAGATCATGGTCACAGGTAAAGAGGCATATGAGTAATCATGTTTTTTAAACCCATCTCTAAGCAGTGCACAGTTAACAATCACCATAAGACTAGCGAACACGCAAACTAGTGTTACAGCAACTCAGACAGGTGCATTGCTCCATACTACTTAATTTTTTTTTGGTACACTGGCTGAGAAGTTGGCACGTTTCAAACCATCAGCAGGGCTCAATCACATCAAAGTCAACTGCCAGCACATACTATAGCAACTAGTATTCAAAGAACTGACCTTCTTCCACAAAGACCACCATACCTCATGACACAGGGTTCACCTGCCATGGGCTTTGATAATATTTCATCCACTCGGGGAAAGCCCTGACTACTCACTGTCAGCCATGACTATCCAGCAGCGAGTCCAGCTAATCACGTGGCTGGCCTTGCTTTGGCCCTCAGGCTCTTAGATGTGAGCCTTTGGAGCCTCAGAAGCTTCTGGTTGGTCTGACCTGATGATGCCTGCTGGTCTCCTTGTGAACTATGAACAGTGTGTCAGGGTGTTGATAGGGCTGGTCTGGACTTTGTTTAAAAATACACTCCACATACTGTGTGTGGTGTGCGGGTCCCTGTTGGGCAAGAATCCCTCAAGAAAGATGTTGTTTCCAACATTGTTTTACTGGAAATGGTTATAAAGGGCAGGAGTTGTTTAAACATCTCTTAATTAGTCTGATTAACCTATCTTAATTGGCATCGGATCCTTGAGAGTGAACTGCTTCCTGGAATGAGAGTTCTCTAATGTTAGATGCTGCCAGGGCTGTGTGGTGTAAGGGAAGGGTTGTTTAGTATTCCAGAAACAAAGTGTATCTTTATAAATGCGCCATGGTGTTACGCTTTATTTGAACATACTATGCAGAACGTTTTTTGGTTGGGTTTACCCATTGTAATATTTACAATATAGCAGTTAGAAACAACTTTTGGAACAAGTTAATCTATATATGTTAAACTTAATACTACTACTACCACTACTACTACTACTACTACTAATAATAATAACAATAATAATAATAATAATAATAATAATTGACATGGCTTGTTTGCACTCATGAGCAACATTACAGTTGAGAGTGTGAAATTAATCATACAAACTCCATTAAACAGAATAATAAACATCTGTCAGAAGGAGAAGACCCATCTGCCATAATGTTTATTTACTCTGTGCAAAAGCAAAAACATAATATTTACTCACTATGTGCAAAGACAATTAAAGACCAGCTTTGTAGGGTATGGATATATGGATATCCTAGCCAAGCAATTTATCATCATGAGTTACCAGCATCTTCTGTGGCTTTGAACGCCTATGGAAAGCCTATATTCCCTTTGCTTCATCAGAAGATGGCAGGCATATGAAGATGATGGCTGTTTCTAATGAAGGTAATGTGACATCTGTGGCTGTGGAAGGGAGGACTTTTGAACATGCTGGCAGCTATGGCAATTAGGCAGAGGTGAAGAAAACAAAGACCTTGGCCTGATGAGAGCGCTGCTTCATCATGTTCGCACACAGAGACCCACAGCACACTGACATGTCAGAAAAATCACCCGCTGAATTTGTAGACGCTTGCCTTTGTGTGACAGCAGTGCATGTATAAATGTCTTTTCTTTAATTAGATTACTGAAATCCCAGGCAGAAAGTTTCCCAGATTAATAGGAAAAAAAAACAGGATGAATTTGATACCTCTGTCTTTGTGTATCTCTAGGGTGCTGATATGGTTGAATCTTCTGTCTTGTAGCAGGTGGTATGTTGACATGAGTAATCCTCAACATTGTTGTTTTTTTGTTATTTCCTATTTAATAGGAACCCCCCTCTCGCTGCACCGTTATTACTTGCACCCAGTAGTTCCAATGATTAGCATTTTATAAGCATGAGGGTAATTATGTTTGGATCCTGCTGAAATGCCTATCTCTCTCTCTCTCTCTCTCTTTCTCCCTTTCTCTCTCTCTCTCTCTCACACACACACACACACACACACACACACACACACACAGGTCCTCTACATGGCTGTGATATGCCATAGGGTGGCAATTTCATAGCAATCACATGATCGATCAGGTCAGCTTCTGTCTATCTCTGATGAGCACTACCAGAGCTACTCAGAGCAGTTGTATGGTACCTCATAGTGCAGCACTGTAACAGTGCATTCCAACAGCCTCCACCGCATCCCACCACTGCTCAGTACAGGAAGATTAGCTTTATAATTTATAAATGTATTGACAGTGTTTTCTTTTTAGTTAGTTAGGGAACTTCGTCTGTGGAGAGGCTACAGCCTCTTTAAGGTTCCTCTTGAATGGGAAGTTTTATACGTTCCCAGTGGCCAGTGACTATACTTTGACGATCAATAAGGCACTTCACAAAGCTGAGTCATAAAGTCATATTTTGTGTGTTTTACTCAGCAGTTCACTAGTTTGCCTGTATTGTATGACTGCTTGATGTTAAGTGCACATGTCTGGCTTGGTAGCTGGCCTTGGTCCTGAAATGACTGAAGCGGAGATCACATGATGACTGCCTGCTCCCCCTATGGGTGTAGAGCACTAGAGAGGAGAGCCATTAGTGAAATGGAGGAGAAAAGGCAGGGAGAGATAATTCATGACGCCAGTGTGCATCACTTCTCCTACAAGGCGGGAGACAGGTAAGTTGATGGCTGTCAAATCATCCTATGGGCTCCTCCTGGACTATGGTTAGAAAACAACATTTAAGCATAAGAATGAAATTGGAGTCAAAGAAAAAAATAAAAAGTCCTAAAACCTTTGACATCACAGGCTCAAGCATGATGGAATGCCTATAGATATCAGAGAGAATGAATATCACCTGGGACTCTGGAACACTCAAAGGTGAATTGAACTAGCAACTTGTGAATATATTGGTGTTTAGGTGCATGTTTTACAACTGGGCAAACAGTACAAAATAGCATTTGGAAAATCTGTTCTGTGGCTGAACAGAAATGCTATCATGAACAACTGCCAAAAAAATGACCAGCAAAATCATTACTCAATTTTTCATGAGAAATGATTAATAACAAGCGAACACCAGGTATTTGTATCTGTTGCTATTGTTTAACTTGTTTGACAGTAAACACATATTTATGATCTGATGTTTTTGCAGTTTGTTGATGAAGGAAAGCTACACACTGAGAACTTAAATATTAATTATCTGCCAAATGGACCTGTCTCATAAAATGTAGCTGTGTTATAATTATTTTTCAAGGTGATTTAAGTGATTCAGTCAACATTATTTTAATCTCTTTCCAGTTCCATTAGCTGCCAACATTTCTGCCAACAAGCTTGCTGTGTTTTTGGCTGTGTTTATTTATTTGTTTATTTTTTTTATTTAGATGACTTGTGGAATGTTCATCATTGTCACTATCTCATTAACAATCCTTAGAGAACACCAAGACCAAGTCACATGGTGCTAAGATGTAATCAATTTGTTCTCTCGGCCCTGTTTCTCTTTCATGTCGACCCCACTGGTCCACAGTTAAAAGGGATGGGCGTTCATGAGGGTATTTCAGAGCTATGCATAATGGCGAGTGATTGCTTAAAGATGAGGCTTTTATGCCCACTTGCCATCAAAGCAGTTAGGTTTGACCTTCAGTACCATCAGCTTAGCCCCTTCCTTTTAACAGGGCTGCTGTTGACATTTAAAAGATGGCTGTGTTATTCTGCTCCTACTTGTCGGTCAAACACAGGCATCTAACCTGTTTAAAGAATAACATCTTCAGACTTTTGGCTTTGCGCTCGGAACAGGAGTACTGAAGAATAAGAGGCGCAGTAGATACAGTAGATTGGAACAATGTCCTTAGTAACTAAAATATATCAGTATAGAAATACAACTGGCCAGGGCTCATTTAAGAGCAGTTGACAGCTTGGCTTATCAATATTGGTGAAATCATTGATAAATTTGTTATCTTATTCACATAAGCTGGGGAGGTGGTTGACAGGGGTATGGCAAGCTGAAGTGCAATATGTAACTGGGGTAAAGTTCTGCGTAGTGTGTTGTCGAAATGATGACCCAAAAGAACAGGTACTGAAATGTATTTTCTCTTTACATTCTCAGGAAAAAATCAATACATTTTAAAGAAAATAATAAACAAGGCCCATCTGTATAACATCAACATGAGACGTTTGTGAGTGTCCCTCAGCACGCTAAGTCCTCCAGCATAAGGATAGCCCCCACGAGACATGAAACAGAAACATATTAAGACAGTTCATAAAAATAACTCAAAAATGATGTACACAGAGTGATGGCAAATAAAAGTGGGTTAAATAAACTTTAGAATGACGCATATGTCCTGCATACACACATACGCACATATCATTTTCTTCACACTATATTCACACTATACTCCCATTTCATTTACACAGGAAGTGTGTAAGTCCACGCCTCTATAGTTCTGACTCACCTCATCGTGTAACAAAGCACCAATTAACATTCGGCGGCCTCTGGAAAATCCCCCTATGTTTTTCCAGGCAGATGGTGCCCTGCCGCCCCTCATCGCCCCCCTACCGGGCGCTCTCTCAGTGGGGGACCTCCCCAGGCGATGACTTCTGACCCAAACCTCTTTCAACCCTCCTCTTGGAAGAGTGGCAAATGTTATGGTGAGGACGTGGATGCTGGAGAGGCTAAAAATAATTGTTTTGTTTGTTGTTGTTTGTTTGTTGTTGCTTTTACTTGTTGTTCCTTTTTTCATTGATTCACTGCATATATTGACTGTTGTTGTTTTGATGTATGTTTTTTTTATTTTTAGTACATCTGCAGTGCACAGAAAAACAAAGAACAACCCTTCAAAATTAACAGTTGCAAGGCAGTGAAAAGGTGAGCAAAAATAATAAATAAATAATGCAATTGTGCCAAAAACTTTTACTTTTAAGATTTAAAGTTACTTTCTGGTGTTTTTTTTACAAATATTTTACAGTTGGAAATGGTCCGATGTTAGAATAGACTGTACGTCGAGTGCAATCTGGCTGAACAGTCTGAGGTTCTCTGCAGTCAGGGTTTTAGGAATATTGTGCCATGGTGGTTGAGCAGAATTAATGCCTTTTAGAAAGAACATCTTAGCTTTTGTTGCAGAGCTGCTTCATATATACTGAGTGGTTTCAAAAAATCATGACCTAGAATTCAGCTTATAGGACTGCAGTCTGGATGTATTTGCAGTGTGTGTGTGTGTGTGTGTGTGTGTGTGTGTGTGTGTGTGTGTGTGTGTGTGTGTTTGTGCATGCGTGTGTGCACATGTGTGCACATGTGTGCATGCATGTGTATGTGTTTGTGAACACTTTAAAATTAGTGGGTAACGTGATTTCAACCAAACTACCTCACTGGCTCTGATCTGTGATCTCTCCTATCTGTTCCCAGAGCACAGTGCTCCCTCCTGTGCCAGCTGGCTGGCTTTGGCTCCTGCCTGAGGGAGAGGGAGCAGAGATCGTTCCCTTGTGCTCCACACTTCCAGGCCTGGCAGCAGAGTTTATGCAGTGCGCTGCACACTCAGCACTCACCATGAACTAGATCGAGGTGAAGGCAGAAGCAGAGGCAGAGGCGTTAGTGGTACGTGCAGTCACGCATGTTACAGTGAGTTATACACACAGTCACGCGTCTTTGTCCTGATGGGCCAGACTTCCTCTATTCTCGGTGCGCTCTGTGGGTGACCGCAGGCAGACTGCTCAATTTGGATCAGCCCACCAATCACTGATACGCACACAACAAATGCACACACACACACACATGTACACACACATGCACAAAGACAGAGAGGAGAGAAAGACAGTGAAAAGACATAAAGAAAGGCATACAGAGGGAAAGAAAGAAAGACAGAAATAAATAAAGAAAGAAAGATAGAAAGGAAGGAAGGAAGAAAGAAAGGAAGAAAGAAAGAAAGAAAGAAGAATGAAGGAAAGAATGGCATATGCTCTCTTGTGCAGTGGTATTAATCCACTCCATGGCTAAGCCAATATGATCAATGTCACATAAAGCCAGAAAGTGCCTTATGCTACCCAACAAGATAATTCCTCTAACTCTCTCCAAAAACGCTGAAATCCTGTTCCGGAGAACATTGTGGAGAGCCTGGTGTGTCCATTTCCTGACTCTGGGGTTTTATGACCATTTGTTAAGTTATGGATGACTAGAACTATTTTTAAAGACCGCCTGCCGAGTAAAGAAAAACTGTTCTGCCTATAATGTGTGTGTGCAGTAATGTGTGTGTGTGTACAGTCAGAACCAAGAAAAGAGACCTACTACAGTGCAATTCCTTCTTACATACTCCTTAACGTAAAGCCGTGTTCTTAGCTTCCACAAGAGTGTTTAATTGATATTGTTTGCATTTTTGCACCATTTTGTTTGACAAAACAAAACAAACACTACATGTGAAGTTGGCTTTTCAGTGTAATCCTTCCTTATTACAACCCAACTAAAGAGATATGTACGTGATTTCTTTCAAACATGTTAAATAATAAAGCTATAGGGTTTATTTAAAAAAAAAAAAACTTAAGGTATTGAAAGAATTTTGCATTTTTAACAATAGCCATGCCACAATAGCATGATGTTCCTAATACATCATGAGAATATTCCTCATACCTGGCATCACTGTGGTCTGAGATTTGCCTCAATGAAGCAATGACAATTACAAATGCCACAGGGCTGTGGTGCTGGTGTAAATATGGGGTCATCATCAGATCACTGTGCCAGATCGTGTATAGTTATTTTTAGAGAACATGATCAACGTCTGCTGTGCACCTGTGCCGTACATGAACACGCTTCAGTTTTCAGTTAGGGTTGGGGGGAGGGAGAAGCCATGCAGGCTGTACATCAATCGCAGTCTCTCTTTCTCCCTTGCTCTCCCTCTCTCTTTCTTTCTTTCTCTCTCTGGCTGTCTCTCTCTTTCATGCTCTATCACGCACACACACACACGCACACACACACACACACACACACACACACACACACACACACACACAATACAAATCTGTGTCTATGCCTTAAAAAACACTTAATAAGGAGAGGTCTGAGAGAGGACGCTGTGAAAAGTCACTGTAGTGTGGCATAGAGAGGTGTTTTATTCTCTCTCTCTCACCACAGAAGCAAACATTCAGAAGTGCATTTTCCTCTTTTCACATCAATTAGCACCTTAAATTAACACCGCTCCTATATATAAAAAGAGGTCTGAAGTCTGCTGCCTGAGGGGGAAAAAACAGACTTTCTGAGGAATATGTTAAGCAGAATAAAAAAACAGGGTCTATAAAAGCATTTATCATTTTTCCAGGAGAAGAAAAAGAATTCTGCTTATTTTTGTTGATAATTAAACTAGGCAATGTCTTTCAATCACACAGTTGTTCTTGAAAGCATTCAGAAGCAGAAGCTTGGGTTCAGTGTAATAGACTTTGTCTAGCATTCTCCACTCCCATCCGCCCCAAAAAGTCACAATTACAAATTCTTAGAGACTCAAAGGTTTTGATTCAGATCATCTCACAGTAATAGTCAATCAGAGGGCATTCCACATTAAGCATTTTAAAATATTAATAATGACAGGCAGCTGTAGGAAAGTGTGTTGTCCTCAATGGTGAGCTCAATCACTTTGAGATGTCAGCTCAACTCTCTTTAGCCATCAATTTAAAAAAATAGGGCATATGCACGTTGTCACCCAAAATGTTGGTACGAGAGCAGATCAAAATTCTAATGGAAGCTAACCGGACATAGCTAGTTGCACAAAACCACAGGAATGCTCATAGTAAAGCCTATCTTAGGCCCTTGCATGCCTTGTCTTAGCTTACTTTCCAAATGCACACTGGAAATATGTAAAGATTTAGTCAATATATCATGTACTTAGCACTGAGATACTGTGCTCATTCTCCCATTCGCCTTTCTTTCAAGTTATGAGATCATAATGTATAATTTTCATTGTCAGGTGTAAACACATTAAGCATGCTGTCATACTCTTGCATAAGTTGTTTAGTTAATTCTTTCTGCCTGTGAAATTTTAACATGCATATGTACTTCGCTGGATGAAATGAGTGTATATCTTGTCTTGCTGGCTGAGAGACAGTTGGCAGGAACTTGTGAAACGACTAGTCTGGAAAAAAAAGGAAAGTGTCATTTGGAACATGACCATGGTCATTTTTCACTGATTGTGTCACCAGAGTGGTACTGCCCAGGCTTGTCCAAGCTTGCTCTCTTTGATCCCTGTGCCGTTGACCAGTCCGACATCATCGACCGCAACACAACCGCAACGACTCATGACGACTCGTAAACATCCTCATAACAAACATCACGGTGTGTATCTAGACCTTTGTATCATAGTCTCCGCTCACACACACACACAACCTTGTAACACCACAGTGGTGCATGTAGACCTTTCTATCATAGTGTCAACTCACACACCCATCCTCGCAACGCCACAGTGTGTATCTACATGTCTCTATCATGGTCTCGTCTCTGGGGAACGAAGGTCAAGCGGCTACACACACATTTAAGTGTGAAATGAGATTCAGACGGCACCAGGCCCTTGTCTATCAGTGCACACCTCTGCGTTAATCTCCTTCTCGCCGTCCATAACTAACAGCATTACCAAAGGGGACAGAGGGCAGCGCTGCCTCTGCGTTTGGATGGTAATAAACACCAAATTTCCCCAGATGTCTGTGCCTGAGCTAAGCTGGTGATTGCACTCCCAAATCTGCAAAGCCACACTAGTCCCCAACCCCTACCCAGCCACCCAGCCACCCCACCCCACCCACCCCAAACCCCTCCAGTACTCACTGAGTCTTATTTCAAAACAAGTCTCATTCACGTCACCACAGACCTTTCAGTTTTCCCCCTCCATAGTTGGCTGGGCTGTCTCGTGTTTATTTTTCCCAATCTCTTCCTGCCAAAAAGGAAATTAAAGCATTCATTACCGAGGGAGATTAATAATACATCATCATGTGTAGAACAGCACAAACTCACACGAATGGCACATTATGCTGAGCTCTGAGTAATTTTCACCTCCATCCTGTTTTTTTATTTATTTTTATTATTCTTAAATTCTCTCTTTGAAGGAGCCCCTCACAATTTCTCTTTAAAATTCCCCCAATGGCGGTAATAGCTAAACGGCCCAGCCCAGGGGTATGCTTCTCCCCGCTGGTTCATTGGTATCACGTCACTTTTGCTCTGGATCCGGCCACTGACACCAGTGTGTTTACATGCCTGAGTGATCCATCACAGCTGGAGACAAATATGTGGCTCTGCTGCTGCCGCTGCTGCTGCTGCTGCTGACCGGGTTTCAGATGGCTGGTCACTTAGTGGCACCATGGGACCCAGCCTTTGGCAGTGGCTCTCCATCACTCTCTGATGAAAGCGCTGCTTCAGAGCGAAAGGGGTTGCAGAAGCCTCGAAGCAGGGGGGGGCATATGGCAGGTGCCCTTTCAAGGTGTCATTTGAACCGCCTTCGTATGGAATATCCGCTAAATGAAAGTCATTCGCTAACATGTAGGCACACAGTCACTCACACGGTATAAACCTGTGAAAGGGCTTTATGCAATAGGGTGTAAGACTGGCAGTCCATTTGAAGCTGCATTACGGAGCATGTGGAATGAAAAAGGCTGGGGGACTTTATGTCATTTATCTACATTGCCGTTTAAATGTAAACCTTACATACCAACCGGACACACATGAATTCCGCTAAAGACTGCATTTTGGAGGCTTTGAGGAGGGAACACAAAAGGGTTGATAATTAAACTTTGTCTCCTCTCTTGTTTATTTTTAATTTGCTCAATGGCTGCTACCAACTCTCATTTCAAATTGCCAACAGCGCAAGCTCGTATCTGTGAGGTTGGAAAGGTTTTGAAATGCACGAGTCTAATTAATGGTGCCGAATTTCATCATAAAATGAGGGGGTTGTTTTGGCTTTCCCCACAAAAAAATACATTTTTGACATGAGTTTTATGCAGTTGCTGTTGCCCCAAATTTAACTGGTGCAATGTGATTCCATTAGAATTTCATGTGGCGTGTGTGTGTGCGTGCGTGCGTGTGTGTATGTGTGAGTGTGTGTGTGTGTGTGTGTGTGTGTGTGTGTGTGTGTGCGCGTGTGTGTGTGTGTGTTCTTGTGGGTGTAACCGCGCATATCCTACAAGGTCAACATGAAGAGTTCTACTTCAAAAATTGAGTGATGAAAATCAAACCCAGATAAATCCACAGACACATAAACACACAAATATGTATTACTTCGGCAACTCAACAAGCCCGTCAAAAATCCATCCATTCCAATGCATAATGGCTCAGGTGTATATATATATATATATATTTATATATTTATATATTTCTCATACTGCCATAAAAACTGCATAACAGTAACAAATGGTTGCAATCTAAGCAACTTCTCTATAATTCATTTCTCACACAAGAGGTGATTGGCTACGCAGTGAGCATTTCTCTCTCTCTCTATTTTTTTATTTTTCCCCTCTCTCTCCCTCTCCTTCTTTCTTTCCCACAGATAAGCGAAAATAAATGTATTCAATAAAGATGACAAGCAATTTTAAATGCCACATTCTTCTGTCTCAGAGGATTTCTTTCTGCAAGAAACCTTGGGAATAGCATGAAATGTTTCAGGCTGCCTTCAAACTAATGGTATTCTATACGAAATTAAAGTGAGTTTCACTGGTTTTCCTCAGTCGCTTACACTCCATAACTAAACTTAGTCAAACATCCCAAACCATCACAACATGTCCCAAAACAAACAAATACAGTTCTCCATACACACTGGAAGTGTTGAACTTTTTGAGAAAGACACTGACATTCATCTGTTCATCATACAAAAAGTTTATTGTTTGGTTTGAATTGTGGCTACAGATGTGCGATGGTTTTTGGTATCATGTGCACCTGATGGCTTTTGTGGTAAGACAGATTGTACAGTTTCTAAGGGAGGGTAAACACTGTGAAACACTGTGAGTATGCAGTTTTGCATGTGTGATGGGAAATGGAGTGTATTTTTAAAACATAAAATTCTGCCAGAGAGATAGAAAGATGATAATGTGTTACATGCCTCAGGACAAATACTTTAGTACAAGCATTTCAGCCTTCGCTCCTCCTCAGTGTACCTAGTTTGAAAGATCGAAATGTTTTTTACTTTAGTTTGTCCTAAGACCTTTTATATTGTATATAGTATTTTAATAAAACAACACATAAGCATGAGTGTTTGTGAATGAATATGGTGCCCACACGTATCTGTACCAGTAACTAACCATTGACATCTGAGGCGTAACTTTGGCAATTATACTCTAATGCTTTAGGACAGATTGTGAATGATTTATGAGGTGTTCCTAAGTAACAAACAAATTATAAATACTTTACAAAACGCTTTATAATTGCAGCCCTATTTTAAAGTCATTTTTAAATAAGTGATTATGAGAACTCGTCTGGTGATACATCACTTTGTCCATGGAGGAGCAATTCTGACCAAAGACACATTAGTACCTGACAAAATCGCACCATGATTCACATTTGCATCAGTGTCCATTTGCCACTAATTACAGCAAGACGGTAATGATGAGGGGCAAGTGCAGAAATGACTCCGACTGGGATCATCCAGCTGTTGGAAAATAGAGATAGCGTGCTTGAGGGAGTCAATGGGGAGGCATGAAGAACCTGGTACTTTATTGAGCTGGGACCTCCGGAACCTTGGGCAGCACTCGAACAAGTCCACAGGCCCCTGCTTAGCCAAGGGCAGGCAGACAGCCAAACTGTTCTCCTCCGAATACACACACACACACACACACACACACACTAATAGACCCACATACACACACACACATGACCACACACACACACACACACACACACACACACACACACACACACACACACACACAGGCAAACTGACAAAAAAGACAGAGAGTCTAACTTTCTCACCGCTATCAAGAGGTTCTGGTCTGATGTCTTGGCCTTAATGTGACTCCATTCACAAACTTCTTACTTTAGGACATCATTGTCTGTCATGTTGTCTTGTGCTTTCTTCACTAATACTGACCACACAAGTAAACATATAAGCAAGGAGTGCACATCTTATTCCATACAGATAGCTGTGCATGCACTTTAGACTGTGTATTTGTTTTCCTTCCATCACTGGTTGTATTCCCCTGCTGTTGTACTCTGCCTTCACTCCTTTATCATTTTTTTCTGACTGAGGTTGGAAAATATTATGGGTAAAATTATGGGTGAAATTCATTACACTGGCCATGATTATTAATAGCTCTTGCATATCAGCAGTTGTGCTGATTAAACCCCAGCATGTCGCTGTTTATAGACAAATCAATGGCACTGTTCACAGGGCTGAAATAGCACACTTTACAGTTATCCACATCTCTCTCCTTTCTTCCTTCTTGTCCTCAGGTGTTTCATCTTCCTCCTTGAGGATCTGTGTTACTCATCTGTGTTTTGTCTATCACCTAAATCCTAAATTTCCCTCAACCTCTGGGAGTCTCCCACATTTAAACAGCGACTGCTAGATGCCTGGAAGTAATTCAAAATTCTCCCGCAACTCACACACATTTCTAGCTAATTAGGACAAGTGACAGATGCAGCAAGTGACAGGGAGAAATGAGAGTGGGGAGGGGGGAGTGAGGGAGAATGAGAATGACAGTCCTGTGTAGTATTTTTGGAGACGTAATAGACAACCTCTGTCTATTCAGTTTTTGACAAACAATATTTTTTTCAGGGAGCGTTACAGGGAGATGGGCATTGGCCATTGTTGACCTCTCTACAATGAGTTTCTGCAGGTTGTGATGTCTGCTAACATGGTGATTTGTGGATTATTCTAGAACACAGAGTATGGGGCCTTTCTGGATAGTTCTAGAACACAGAATGTGTGGCCTTTCTGGATTGGCCCAGAAGAGGAGGCATGCAGCGGTGATCTGAAGACTAACACAGCAGAGAAGAGGGCTGCAGAGGATTTGGAGGAAATCTAAACTCCAGTGCTGTTTTAACATGAACATGCCTTTCTGTGCTGTTTGGCGATACCTCTCTGTGCGGTGCTGTTTAACCATACCTCTCCATACCTCCAACCATACCTGTGCTGCTCATTGCTGAGTTTGCTTAGGGGAAGCAGTGTGTGTGTGTGGGGGGGGGGGGGGGAGAGAAAAGAAGAATGTGTGTCTCATGTTTGCTTAAGGGAGGCAGATAGGCAAGGTAATCCACACCCATCCACACTTACATTGTTTGTGTTTGTGTGTGTGTGTGTGTCTGTGTTTCTGTGTCTGTTTCTGTGTGTGTACGTGTTTGTCTATTTGTGCCTGTGTGTGCATGTCTCTATATGTGTCTTTGGCTCAGACTGAAATTTGTACTGAAAAGTGTCTACACATAATTCCCTGAATGAAAAAAAAATCAGTAAAATTCTCATTTAAAAATCTCTGTGCATTCTTCAACATCCCTTTCCCCTCAGTCCCACACCACCACATCAAACAGCCTGAGTGGACAGACCCTACACCTGCGCTGCAAGGTCTGCCTGTTTTCTCAGATATATATACATACACAGAGACCAAACAGCATGGCTGTACATCCCCTGCGCCTTGCTGCAAGGTCTGACAGCTTTCTTTGCCATATATCCAGACACCCTTTGCAGTAACCACATCCAGTCGACAGGCTAATCTCCAGAGGCCTACTGCTGCCTCTCCGGGGATTGCTTACAGAGCAGTAAGTGCTAGATGAAGTTGTTGTCTGGGTTAAAGTTCTGACTTGTTTATTTATTTACTTTTTTATTTTGTTCGTTCTCAAGTCCACATATGGCATAAGCTGGGCGCAAATCTGCTCCGAGCCTGTCACCTCAGCCTGCTGCCTTCTGACACTTAGCACCTGATGACTCAGTGTCTCCCCTCAGGCATGGAGTGATTATGCTATATCTGCACTCACAAAGAGAAGGAGGGAGACAGAGAGAGAAAGAGGGAGGGAGAGAGAGAGAGACGGAGAGGGAGAGAGAGACAGAAAGAGACTGAGAGAGTATATGAGTAACAGAGAGAGAGAGAGAGGGAGAGAGAGGGAAACAGAGAGAAAGAGGGAGAGAGGGACAGAAAGAGACAGAGAGAGTATATGGGTAAGAGAGAGAGACAGAGAGAGAGAGAGAGAAAGAAAGAGACAGAGAGAGTATATGAGTAACAGAGAGAGACAGAAAGAGAGAGGATGAGAGAGAGAGAGAGTGAGAGAGAGAATGTCACCTTTCTTTCTTTTTTTCTCTCCCTCCCTCTGTCTCTCCGTCTGTGACAGGCCACACTTGGTCTATTTATTCCCCAAACGATCCTGGAGACTTTTGCTTACAAACCCTCTTATCACCCAGTTTCTGCAGACGATACAGACCAGGACTTACAGAGTAGCCCGATATGCCCACCTGCTCTGGAACCGTCCCACCCATGGCTGCTGTGTTCATTCACCTCAGTAGTGACCTTGGACTCTGGACCCATTCATCACCTAATCGTTCATGGACCTGGTAAACAAACAACAGACTCTGGGAGCTAGTCTTGACCTATTTTGGTGTGGACGTATTACATAAACAACAGACTCTGGAGGCAGTCCTGGTCTACTGTGGACAGTATACAAAGGACTGACTCTGGGGACCAGTCTTAGGCTAATCTAATATGCCTCCAGAGCCAAACAGTTCTTTTCCTGGACACTACAAGCAGGTTTACATCCAACTTTTTTTTGCAATTTGATCACTTGAAGAAGAAAGGCTGTCTGGAAATGCTTGCAGTTCACGTAAGCTGTCCCGGTGTGCCCACAAAATTAGATTCTCCTGATGCCGGTGAATAAATTAAATCTTCATTCACATCAGAAATAATGTGACTAAGGTTGACAGGAAGCAAATCTTTTGAATGCACCCACTGTAGCATGATGTTGGCTCTGTACAACTTATGCATTTGTAGTGCAATTGTAATGAGAAGGGCACCTATTTCCCAAGACCTTGTCTTTCCAAAAATTAATGACATGATAGAAAACACCTCCAGTGCATATTTTTTGTTTAGCTGAATGACCACAAATGTTTGGCTGACCAGTATCTGTTTCATTTGCCATCTGGTCCTGTCTTGCTTTCATCATACCAGCCAATGTGCTGTCTTCATTCCCTAACTAGTGCTAGTCGACCCAGGAGCTGTTCTGACTCCAATCTAATGTGGGCCTGTATACAGACAACATCTGCTTCTGGGTACAAACCTACAGATAATCCAGACCAGATTAAGGTTAGTTTATACAATCAAAATCTATCAAGATTCACCCTTCTTCCTGGTTCAGTGTAAACTACTGGAGGAAGACCTGTTAAGTCCCAGATTGGTCCAATTCATAGTTGCCGTGGTGATTACAAGATTGGTTGAAACCAATCACTGTGCTTTTCATTCGACTGTAATTGTGGGGTTAGTGTGACTGTGCTAGCCAGCGATCACCGGGGTGCTGTCACCAAAACCTCTCTCTTTTCCACACAAAAAAATATCTGCATTTTGGAATTGCTGGCCAGACTTGTTTTCCTCAGTCAAGTGTGACAGTTCTTCCTCTCTGCCCGGCAGCGCATTTTATATTCTTCTCACTCATTTGAATAGAGAAGTGTGAATATAGTGTGTTTCAAAATGTCATTGGACTCCCCCCCCCCCCCCCCCGGACCGAATCTGCACGTCCCTCCGTGGTATTTAAGAGACAGGCGCTGTCCCCTACACCAAGGACCTTTTCACATTATCAAACCTCACACTCCATAGACAGTACATTTGCGCAATAGCAACTGTGGAAATAAAAAAAGGCCTTTATTTGACATTAAGGTGCTCTCATCGTTATTATTTATATCAAAGAGCTACAGTATATTGCCCTATGTTTTATATTTTAAAGATAATAAAAAATATGATATGGGCAAAAATCTTACTTCAAGGGCATCTTGGTGTATATACAATATTGGAAGACTTTATACCACTGCCTGATAGATGCCTTTAATCCAATGTTTAAGTATATAATGCTATATACTATAATTCAGTAGCCTGGGCCCACCCATACTGCCTGTGACACTACAAGTCAGTCTGGCCAACCTGCCTATTCTCGGCTGCTCCTTTGCCTGAAAAATCAGGCACCAATAAAAAATGAATGCTACGTGTTTGTGATCAGAATCAGTAGTCTGATTGGTCGTAGCTCTGTCCTGTAGTACACAGAGGCATTTGAAAGACACCTATTGATCTCGACCCGGAGAACTTCCTCCATATCAGTTGAAATGGGCCCAAAACCATGGTCCTCTGTTTGGTTTCTGTCTTGTTAAAATCAAACCCAATTTAATAAGTACACAGGGTACTGCCCCAGCGTTTCATTTTTTTAATGAAAAAATGTGGTTGCATTAAGAGAGGAGAAGGGGGTAAAAAGTTACTTGCTTATGAAATACTGGAACTTTCAGCAATTTTCAGCTTTTTCAGTTCTCTGTGACAAATGTGATATCTCAGGGGTTGATTTTGTAAACTGGGCTTTTACACACTTTGAGAGTGCAATTTACCTCGAAACAAAGCTGCATCGCTCCACTCTGGTTCCAGCGTGTTAACAAATAAAGCCGGCAGCCAGCAGCCAGCCAGCCAGGTGGAGATGCTTAAGCGCCAAGAGTCATGAAAGCTATGTTTTGTCACGCAGAGATAATGATCACGTGAACCTGATGTCTGAAGCAGTCCCTCTGCTCTATGGAATTACTCAGCGGGGGCTAGTTAAGGCACTTTAACATTGTGTGACCCACTCTATTTATGTCTGCCTCATGCACCTTTGTTCCTGATGCTCACCAGCAGGGGGGAAGGGGAGCGTGGGTAAGAGAATGGGGAAGGTGTGTGTGGGTAGGGGAAAAGGAGGGGAGGGCACTCAGGCAGGTTTACAGACTGTAACTGCGAGTGTGAGTAATATTTACATGGATTACATTTTAACCAAATCTTCTGCTTAGTTTCATATAGAGAGCAGATTTATGGTTTGTCCTCATTTTTTTCCCATGTAAGCTCTAAAAATACTATCATTAAGAATTCTTGATTCGTCAGTGTTGAATTTGGAAATCATAGCAGCTTGAGTAAAAGTCATCATCATTCATTTATTCCCTTAGACCAATACATATCTAGCTCAGACTTTGATCAAACTACTTCTGAATTCTTCTCTCATTTCTCCTGTATTTAGCCTAAAAACAAAGTCTGGTTGTCTATGACTCAGCACTGACAAATATTATGACCTGGATAAATGAGAACTTACACAGACATGCTAATTGTGCCCATATTAAAATGTGATTTGATAAAAAACGATGTCTACTCTGGTTGATAACAGTGTTTTAGCAAGGAGCAGATGTTTTTTTTGCAAAGGATGTGGCTCTGGCCTGGCAAAAGCTAATTTATCTTAATAAGGACTTTCAACACTTTTGTTCACATATTGTACTGCCTCTGGACTTTTTGAGAACGTCAGTTCATTTTCAATATATTTTGGCTTCATTATCTCACTGCTAAAGGCATTTACAATGTTCAACTCATTTAGATGGAATTTATTATCCAACATGCTTATGAACTTGCTCTCTTTTATTCGAGAGCAAGTTTTATTCAAGGGTCAATCTTGCCCAGGTTTGTTTAACTGTTATTTGAAATTTGGCCAGTATCGGTCAGTGTTCAAAGAACTGCATATGTCATATGCCTAATTGTTTACGTTGATTTAAAATACTTACCATACAAATCACACTTCACCAACTTGCTAGTTACAGTATAATCAGTTATGAGCAAGCAGTCTTGGGCCACTTCAATAGAATAAACCCAGGGAATGAAACAGAGCACTCAGATACTTCTTAACCTCAGTGGGGGAGGGGGGGGGGGGGGGGGGGGGTTGACCTTTTTAATAACTTTACTTTCTTGCCATCACTGTTTCACCCTGAGGAAGACACTCAGCCTTAAAACGTTAGTCTTGTCGCATCCAATAAAAAGCAACTCATAAAGAAGTATTTGAGTGCTCTGGTGATTGCCTGGGTTCAGTCTACGGAAGTGGCCCAGGACTGCTTGCTGTTTCTGTGGTCCTGTTCTGTGAGCACAAGTGACTCTTTTACATAATCAGCTATGAGTTTACCCTGGGAGGGATATTTGGGAGTTAATCTTGATGTGTTAGAAAGCTAATCAAGGTTTCCTAAATCTTTAGCAAATGTGGTTTTAGAACTACTACTACTGGCTACCTCAAAGAGTTTGAGTGTGTTTTTACTCACTGCAAGCTTGTGCAGTCTGTATGGCATAGCAAGTATGAGGTTCCCAGTGCCAATAGACAATAATTCTCTCTAGAGGTCAAATACTACATTAGAAATTATTGATCTCCAAATGGTGGGATGGTCTATTCAAATCTTTTAAACTTTTTAGAGCATTCTTAATAGCCATGTAATAACAGTAGACAGAGTTATTAACATGGATGCAGTAAAGGTCCACCTTTTTTATTCACTTTCCATATGGTTGATTTTAAGGCAGTAACTCCGATTGTTGCCTTTTCCAGTGATGTACAGTATTGGCAAGCACTGAGAAAAAAGGAAAGGAAAAAACAAAAAGAAGAAGATGGTCGGAGAGAGAGCTGTAACCTAAGAGCTAGAGAACCATACAAGGCAAAGCCCATCTTCATCTGTAAACAGACATGTTTCTTGGCAAGCCATGTAGACAAGGAAGAAAATAGACCCACACCACACAGAGAACCTTTTATCCACCTGGCGAAGCTCCCAATACTTCACGTGGGCTTTGCTGTCCTCTTAGTGATTTTTTGTCATCACAGAACAAGCTTTTCAAGCAGAAGTCTCAGCAAGGTTGAAGGATGGGACGGTTGCCCAAGAGAGGAGACATTGGAGATCGGTCAAGGACTGGCTGCACTCAGCGAACTGCAGTATCAACTTTGCAAGGACACGAGTGAATCACTGCTGTCATTGCTTACAGATCTGTAAAGGTCTCGCCCACGGTCTGCCAGAACAATGACCTTGGCACGGAAGCGCTGGTGTGCCTCTGCACCCCCCGCCAGTGCTGGCACATGGCCTGGTCCTCCGCCATCACGCAGCGATGACCATCTGGGAGAGGCGGCCATTAGGCTGAAGGAGCTCACACACATTACCTTGGGCATTAGCGCGCTAATCAGGTCCACGCTTTTTTTTTCTTCTTTTTTTTTGACACCTATTTAATAATGAGGGAAAAAGGAGACCAAATGACGTAGGTCTCACTATTGACACCCATTTAATAGTGAAGGAAAAGGGGACTACATGACGTAGGTCTCACTATTGACACCCATTTATTAGTGAGGGAAAAGGAGACCAGATGACGTAAGTCTCACTATTGACAGACATAATTTATTTATAATATGTAGAAACTGATGCAATTTATTCCACTTGACCTGTGAGTGGGTTTGATTTCAGTGTACAGTATGTGAATTCAGAATCCTTGAATGTGTTCAGTGTCAAATTCAGATTTTAAGGATATTAAGGATATTAGGCTATTATTTACTATCCATGTTGTTGTTAATCAGACTGCCTAGGCAGAGGCCCAGTACAAGTGTGTGGTATTCTTGTATCTGCTATTTATTAAGTCTGCATTCTGAGTACAAGTCAGTGTTTTACAGACAGGACTTAAGAGAGAAAGCTGTGTTGTGATATAAACAGATTATCTGTCCTTGTTATTTTACTGAAGGATTTGAAAACAAATATTGCCATTTTGCTTTGCACAAACATACGGCTACATATCCCATTTTAAAGTGCAATTTGTATTGTTGTCAATTGTACTTTTTGTACTGGGAAACTTTTGCTAGTTTAGTATTGACTGATGTTTTCGGAAATCATTACTCCATCTGTAGCTAAAATAAGTAATTTTACAGCGGACATCACAATTGCACATGCAATAGCAGTTTGATTTCAGCCCATTCGGTGAACTCCACTTGAAGCATGGTTATTTTTTCCTCCCAATTATCTACAGTTTTAGCAGAGGAGAGGACTACATAGACGACCACACCTTCCTGCTCTTACAGTGCAGCTACACAAAACTTCATTTTACTGCTCAATCTTTCCCCTCCAACCCCATTTTGCTGCTTCCATGGTGACCCTCTCTCTTCTTACTCCCAGTCACAGTTGTCTTTGTATTGAAATAGAATACTCTTTCTATCTTCAATGTCTAAATTCTTTGTCTTATTTTTTACATGTTATGAATGACCAACAGCATGTACCAACTTTTGTACATTACCAGTTTAGGTATGGAAAGTGATACGTAGTCAAATAGAACCTGAAAGAAAGAAAGAAGCAAAGAACAGAAGAATTAAAAACAGCAGAAAATTGCCATAATGATTATTTTGTCAAATAGTATTGGAGAAAGCACTACATATTCCCCATAATACTTCCCCAAACCTGGCAGTGTATCATGGGATACAAATGAATTTCAAAGATTACTAACTAACGGCATGAAAAATGTTACACCACTTTTCTGGCATCCTCGTATTAAAGTCTTAAGAGCCTCCAAAGGTTGTATTTTGTAGCACATGGTACTTGAACCAACAGCACTTCAGTTTGAATAGCCTTCAGGTAACCCTTCTCTTTTTGCCAGGAGGCCTTCTAATAGTTGCAAACATGTGTACCAACAGAGCCTCCTTCTTGAAAAAGAAACCCCTCACATGAAAGCAAAACTGTAGCCAGTGAAGCTCGATAAAGACTATTAAACCCAGCGCTACTGGTTGGAAAGTGGAAGGTTAATAGGTTCTTACAAACAGAGATGGCAGAGGAGCGTTTCTTTTTTTTCTCTCTCTCTCGAAGACTGTGGAGATGAGTGCGAGTGCTGATGGTGGCATGTCATGTGTGCGATGGGCTGTGGGTGTAGCCGTGCCCTGGGGCATGTAGGGCTGCTGGGGCATGTTGGGCCGGGCACTGCTGCTCTACGCTCTTACCACCCTGTTAGTCAGGACCCGTGCCAGCCCTTCAGAGACTGCTGCTCAAGAGTGGCCACCACACACAAACAACACACAGACACACACATATGCGTGCACGCATGAATGCACACACACACACCCAC
>CM059280.1:17637782-17702782 GCA_030347295.1 Setipinna tenuifilis | reverse complement strand
TTTTTGCTGATATTGCTTGCAGTGTAATGCCCATTTAGAGATACATTACTACTATGTAACTACTGAACTATGTTTTATTATTATTTTCAAAACTAAAGATACTTATGGACATGTGAGTACGATATAACACTGACCTCATGACTTCCCCAGTGTCACTGTACACAATGCAGATACAGCATTCCTTCATTTAAGTCATTTGCTGACATCTCTGGGCACTCCATCACTATTGTCAAGACAAACAGGAACAAAACTTAACTAAACTAACTACAGATGGCAAAAAGTCTATAATTAAAATCCACAAACCGCATGTCCACCAGGAGTCCATTTTGTGTGAAATGCTTAGTTCTGCACCTGTTTCTTCTGGCATGGCACTCGAGATAAATGGAACATAAAGCTGGCAAAGACTGGAGATCACACATTCACATTCAGTGCACACAGAAAGATCACACATTCTCACCATTAGTGCAGTTCTCTATCTGATGAAAACACCTAAGATGAAATGCCTGAATCAAAGGTCTCTATTTCACAAAATCAACCTAGCACACTACAAGAACTGCCATACACGAGTATATGGATGTGGCGAGTCACTTGGCCAATATCATTAATGCACCACATAGCTAACAGTGTTTACAATCTGCTGATATAAAGGTGATTTAATAACTTGGCAAAATCATACAAAGTACAAATTTCGATTCTGAGCCAGGTTAATGCTGCCATGTATCCAGTAACAGGTATGGCAGAACAGGTTGGAAGCGGAATTGTCTTTCTTATTTCTCATTTAAACTCAAGCGCCAACGTTCCAGGCTGAAAAAAAGTACGCTGGAAGGGAACATTCTAAGGCTGCAGTACCTATTTTGTCATTTGGGGGCTGGATGCAAAAGGGAGCAACTCCCCATAGACTCGCATGTTAAATTTCACAGCTAAAATAAACATATTTACAGCCTAGTTCAAAAAATGGTTTTAGTGTCTTTCGATAGTTTCAGGGTCCATGACAACTCTCTGGGGATGGATTCTAAAAATTTTTTTTTAGAATCCATTTGCTTACGGCACAGCTAAGTATTAATTGTATGAATAATTAGGGGCGTGGTTAGTTTGATTGACAGCAGCCAGCCACCTTTGCTGACTTTAGTAGACAGTCAGTAGAATAGCGTTGAAGGAGAGTTTAATTTGAGTTTTGTCTCGGCCCTCTTTGAAGTTCTATACAGTCTTAGCTCGCACAGCTATCACAAGCTACATTACAGCCTGCTAAGGATTGTCAGCTAGTAATGAAGTTATCGTATCAAGTGACAATAGCGTCAAATTATGTCCACTGACTCAGCTCTTCCTCTGTGCTATACTTAACAGGAGGTGCATATGTTAAAGATCATAGACCGTGTTAATATGAGAGAGAGAGAGAGAGGGAGAGAGAGAGAGAGAGAGAGAGAGAGAGAGAGAGATGCTTTAAAGCACCCTTGCTTGTAAAGTTTATTGAGTAGCTGAAACTTGACTCTTAGAATTACGTAAGAAAAAGATAAAAAAATAGTGCAAGCCTACATTCACGTAAGAACGTGCAACCTGGCCTTACACATTACATTTTTAGGAATATTGTAACTTAACATTTCAAACATCTTATCTGTTTTCCTCTAGGTGACCCAGGCAGGCTGGACCAGTGGATGGTTAACTTGAGACAGAACTGGACTCCATACCAGAGCTCACATCTGTGCTGTCAGCACTTCGAGACCTCGCCACTGATATAATATATTTTTGATATAATACTATATAAATATATATATTTTATTATTTCTCCTCCTATTCCTCCTCCTAGTTTTCTATATCCTACCAGACTACAAGCTTACAGTATGCGAATTCAGAAGTGCCGTTGACCCTGTTACGAGTTGATAAACCACTGAAACGATTTTGCAAACATTATGTTAAGGTTGAAAAAAGTACTTAGTGTTACTTTAAAGCAGCACCCTTTCTACAAAGTAAGAAATACTATCATTCTGGGCAGACCCTCTAACACAAGAGGCTCTGGCTTTTCTGACAAAAAAAATGTAAATTTGCTTTCTTTATTGTCGAATATTTACTGAGGTCTGTTTGAAAGTTAATAAGTTATGATCAAAACACTGTGTTTAACAGTACACTTCACTGCCATGTGTCCCGATTGTGTTGCTAATTAATGCTTGATTGCGCTGCATTGTTCCAATGAAATGCGGCAAACCTTCTCATGGAGCAGTTGCTGATGTGAGAAGCCTGCCCAGGGTTTTAAATTAGAGCCCACAGTCCAAAGAGATTTCTGTGAGTACTTCTCTTGGGTTGCCTAGTTATCAGACAGCCGCTTGGTTAAGTGCAGTTCACATATTCATTGTCTTCAGAAGCTCCAGGCCTGCTCTGTTGCAGCACTCAAGCTGGGGAATGATGCCTTCAAAGAGGGAAAGTTACACACCACTCAAAGAACAGTGTATCATCAAAAAGTGCTCAAAGTTCAGGAAGAGTTTGTGACTGTGTTTGTGTTTGATAGAAAAACACCACTAACAGTCACTTTTTGTCTCTGAGAATTTGGAGTTTTGTATGTGTTAAGGCTCTAACTATAGTAAACTATAGTATTCTTTGCATTTGGATCACAAACCATGTAACAGCAGTTGCACCAGCACCTGGATATGTTGTTTTTGACTGGCAAAAAAATTGTTCACTTGGCTGCAGTAATTTTGTTTTTCCTTATTTATGAATATCAATTGGTGCCTGCCATTAAAACCTGATCAATATGTTTTGTTATGCTGTGCCTGCAAGCACAACCCCATTATTATCACAGACTATTGCTTTAACCACTGTGATTTACTCTAAATACAAACGTTAGCATTTCAAACAGAACACCATTACAATAAATAAAGACAACGCTGGGAGACTGTACGCGCACATATAAACGGCTTAATATCCACACACGAGTCATTGTTCTTTCAAGACCTCGTAAAACCCTTGGGCATGAGACAACGGCGTGTGTGTTTCTCTGCTTAGCATAAATGTTGCAGCTGCTCCGCGCTGGCCCTGCTGGGAGCGAGGGGGCTCCCCTGCTGTGGACGGCACAGTAAATACTGTCTGATAAGTCATTGGTGGCGATGAAAAAGACCCCTGGCAGACGCCGCTTTGGGCAAACACGCGGAGGTATGGAAATGATGTTTTTGAAATGCGTTCTTGCCAAGGCAGGCCTTGAGAGAACCACCGAGGCTGCCAGTATTTTATGCCTTAATCTCGCCTCAATGGGCACTTTGTCATGTTGCATTTCCATTGCGCAGCAGTTGATCTGCAGCGCATTTGGAAATGCTCTGCGCCCAGGCGAGAGGTCTAGTGACATTTATTGTCTCTGCCCAGGGATAACAATTCTATTCACACGCTGACTTCAAAGCGCTCCAGAAGGCATTCCATCTCAGACGTTTTTTCATTTGCAAGGCTGAGATGAATGTGTTATATCACCGGTGAACTGCTGTTGCTCCAAAGTAGAACGTGTGGTAATTATGTGTCATTACAGTTGATAAAATACTATTGATGGAATGAAGCTAGAACATACAAGCATGCAAACATTTGTGTTAAGTATGTGTGTGTTTGTGCGTGTGTGTGTATGTGTGTGTGTGTGTGTGTGTGTGTGTGTGTGTGTGTGTGTGTGTGTGTATGTTTGTGTCAAACAGATATTGGCCAGCTTTGGAATATTTTATACTAAATTGATCAATTTATCTATATTTAATGTATATCCATAAAATAATGACAAAGGATAGTTTACTGAATAACAAAGAATAACAAAGGATAGTTAACTGAAATAAATAAAATATATCACATTAAGCAAACTTATGTTAACTGAGACAATCTTTGATGTTCATGACAGCCCCTGCAGAGATCATACACTGACTTCTAACTCACCAATCATATGGCCAAAACTCAATACATTTCGGTTGACAGAGACAACCCATTGTAGTTCAACCCGAACTTAAGATTGGAAAAAAGACAGGTAATGTAAGTTATTTTGAATGTGGTATTATTGTTAGTTCATTTCAGCACTTGTGGGATGTGATGTAACAGTTATTTTGACTCATTGACATGCAGATGACAAATCAGCAGCATCTGCTTGATGCCTTTTTTGCTAACATGGATGTAAAACCTCTGAGGAATGTTTCCAGCACCCTGTTAAACCATATATGAAAAGAAGAATTAAGGCAATTCTGAGGGCAAAATAGGGTATACCCCAGTACTAGCAAGGTGGATTACACTTTATTTTACAGTCCCTGTTACAGTGTAGCTACATCATAAAGTACAGTATAACAAAGTAAATATATATATATATAAAATATGTAACAGTATGTACTTATGGTGTACCTTAGGCTTGGGGTGAAGGTTAGGATTATGGTCAGTGTACAGTGTGTAAGTATAAAATATTCCATGTTGTTACACTGTAAACCATAAACCCTAAAGTGTTACCCAGAGGTGTGCATGCTACAGTGTCGGAAGAGTGCAAAGTTCACCTATACCATATGTTATTTTAAACAGCATTTGCTCAAACAAAACCAAAGGTCACCTTGGTCTGCTACTGACGCAATATGGACCGAGTGCCTCCTCTGTCCACCTCTGTTCACTAACACATCTGGGATGGATACCAAGGGGGATGGATAAGAGGGGGTTTAGGGTTGACTTTGAAAGGCACATCAAACAAGTGTGACATGAAAATCTGGAAAGTGAGGAGGGTGGAAGGGGGGGGGGGGGGGGGGCTTGTTTGCAGCAGACTTTGATGTATAGGGTTTACATGTTTCCAGGGATTCCTTGTCTTGTTTTATAAAGCGTGCACAGGTAGAGGAAGAATACTCAGCTCGTGCACACACCGTGCTGCATACATTGTGACCTGCTGAAGCTGAAAGGCCACTTCTACTTTTCTCCACTGCAGAGATTTTAGTCGGTGCAGGTGGTAGCTGAATGCAGAACAGGAAAAAACAAGCACCACATATACACAAATATACATACAAACACACCCACATACACATGCAGAGACACAAGCACACACACACACACACACACACACACGCATGCATGCACACACACACACACACACATCCCTCCCACCACACAGACACATAAATGCACACACAAACATACACACACACAAACTCAAACAAACACTGGTTGGCAATTTGCATATTATCTCAATAATGAATGAGTCATTATTTGACTTTGTCTGATCAATGCTTTATGCTGATTGTGTTGCCTGAATGCAAACATGTTACAAATGAGTATGAATGGCAACAGATTTTGTAATTATCACAAAACTATAGAGGTTCGAAACTAAGTTAATTGTACTGCTTGGTAATGAGAATTTGTTTTGCTTTTATCTTTTGTAAATGGCAAAGAGAACATTGTTTCTGATGCCTGTACACTTCAGAAAAGAAAAAAGAAAAGAACAGAGTCTGAGATATGGTCATAAAAACTTAAGCTAACACTGAATGGACTGTGGTCTGGAGCCACATCACTGTGCTTATGCCAGATCAACCCGGTCCCTGGGTGCAAATGGATTGCATTACCCAGTGTACATTGAAAGTCCTTGAGAACTTCTCTGACACACTTATAATGAAGTACAGTGAACGTTTCTAAACATTTTTTGAATAGTAATTATATCATGCGTATTTCACATGTATTAATCACTTTTCCAGTAACAAATGGAGAGAAATCGTGTCATTTTACTGTACCTCAGGTGACAAATGTATCAAGTAGACTTTGTTGAAGCAGTGAATGCTAGCAGACACAGCAGCCAACACCAGTTAATTATAAATAGACTCGAGAATTGATTATGGATGAAAGAAAGGTCCATGGTCCAGACACTGCAAGGTCTGTATACCATATTCTGAGTGACTTTGACACTGCCTTTGGGTTGATTCGTTTGCCCACAGGAATCAATGCCTGCAATCTGCAGCTATCACAGTCATCATGGTTAACATACGCATTGCTGAGCTATGTGCTAGTTATGTAACCAATTGCACCCATTGTTCAAATCCTCAAGATACGCCAAACATGCATTAGGCTGCAAAGCAGAATAAGACATCTTTATTTAGTCTTTTTGTCTTTACCATGATGAATACATTTCATTGTGAACCTCCAAGAACTGTAGGGATGCAATCAACCATCAGATCCAATTAGTGTCATAATTATGATAGATTAAAGGCAAGTTGGTGGTGCCGGCATTGTAACGGCACTGTTTGAAGGGTCATTTGCTGCCTAATTGACTTAGCACACAGCGCTGAAGGCACACAGTTCCCATCAGTGCCGCTGTTTACGCTTTTCAATGAATTCCATTTTGGTGATCCGGGCAGGTGTGTTTCAGAGCGACCTTTTCAGGGTATGCTGAGCAAGATACGTGTGTGTGTGTGTGTGTGTGTGTGTGTGTGGGAATAGGGTTGCGACTTTAGTAGGGTGGCAAGGGCATACACAGGCTAATATGACATTAAGTAAAATAAATATTATGAGTGAAGAAATGGATTTTACATTTCTCCTGGAAGATCTTGTTTATGGTCTGACTGTCAGTCTGTCTGTTTTTCCCTCTCTGTCTCTGTCTCTTTCTTTTACACCCCCCCCCCCCCCCCCCCCCCCCACACACACACACACGTGCACACACACACACACACACACACACACACACACACACACACACACACACACACATACACAGATTTTTCCATTTATTTGTGGCTTGTTACGTGTATTAGAAGCATCCTTTAACTTAACCTTTCCCCTTCCTGCTCTATCTTTTTTTTTGGCCAGCACGATCTCCCTATGACAGTTTTTTTCTTCCCCTTGTTTCCAGACTTCACCTCTCACCAGCTGTTGTGCACAGTGAGTTTTCATCTTATGTCACTTCCATGGACAAGCAGATCCTCAGAGAGATAGAGTGGCAGTCCGACAGGCAGGCAGGCAGGCAGGCAGGCAGGCGGCAGGCAAGTGGCTCGGCCTCGAAACCCCCAAGGGCCCTGGCAGATGGCTGATGGGAAGGCCAGGGAGACGGAAGCGCAAGCGAGAGAGATCACCCAGCAGACTGGCGAGGGATCCACTCAAGCGCTCACCCACTGGAACACCAGAGAGCCGAGTGTGTATGCAGACTCACCGCTGCAGACCTGCTTCAAGAGTAAAGGTGCAGTGGTGGTACCGAGAGTTGATGAAATGGGAAACAAAACCTGGCAAAAAAACAGGAGGGGGCAGATCAGGACCATGAAGAGGAGTAAACACATACAGCTTCCCAGGAGGCCTGCAGACAAAAGGGGTCATCGCTACTACTCTGCCCTACAAAGCCAAAAGGCAGTAACTACATATTTTGTCAAAGCTGAGTTTTGACTGGAAATTGACTTTATAACATCTTTTTTTGTCTTGTGATCAAATCTTGTGCTTCCTCCTATAAACCAAACTACATAAAGGTATCACCACTATTATACCTATAACATGTTTGACTGGGCAGTATGACAACTTTGAAGGCAATTTTCAATGTTTGCGTAGTTACAGTACTGCACTTTGCCTTTTTAGGGCAGTACTACCTTAGTATTCTTCGAACTGTCTCAGAGTCTTTACCTCAGAGCTAAACTGTACCCCTTGATGGTACAGTTAAATACTTATTATGTGTGAAGTGTTGCCTAAAAGCTGGTGGGCAATAGCAAATAGACAATTTAGAAACAGGTTTCTATGGCCTGTAGTCAAGCTATGTTTTGGACCATACAGTATGTAGAGCACAGTCGTGCAGGCATATCTGATCCCTGTATGCATTTTGGTGTCTTTGTGGATTTAACTGCACTATTTCTGGTAACCGTCACATCAACAGTATGCGTCAACAAACACAACTAGTGAAAGTCTGAAGTCAAAGCGGGGACTGATTGACAGCTGTCTTGGCAACACCTCACCCTAAACTGGTGATGCCTAGACCTCGAGGAATATCCCTCTGACAGATGCTTGTCACACAAACACCAATGCTTTTGGCTTCCTTTACATTGCTAAAGATACCGGGTCCTCTGAGTACCTCTGGAATCTGGAACACATTATTTTTTTTGCAGATAGGTCTAATGACGAGTAGAGCATTTGAGTCTTGCCTAAATGCTATAGTCATTTTCGTCCTCTGAGCTGCCTTCTTATCCTCTCGGTCTCCCACAGGCCTTCACCAGCCTTCCTGATGACATTCGCTCTTGATCAAATTGAGTTGCATAATGACTCTGGGGCAAAGATGAGAGGCTTACCGATGCAGCTTTTTAAAAAGATGGCACATGGAAGTTATTAAATGTGAAGTGCAGGAGATGGAGGAGGCTGGAAAAAAAAAGAAAACTGTAAGCTTTTGGGAAACTGTAAGAGAATTTGGCATCGATTCTGAAGAGGAAGTTTGGAATCCCTTTACCCGCCTCCATGTCCCCCTTCAAAGGTCGTCTTATATCAGCATGGTAATGTAATACTGAGACACTTTTAAACTTAAATGTCAGGGCTCGCAATTGAACGTCTTTATAAAGCCGAACAAAATCCTTGTTACATCGACAAGTAGGAAATGAAGCCTGACGATTTGCAGTCTGTATTCTGAGAGGGCTCCAGCTCTTCCATGTAGAGGGCTTTATGTCCATAATAAGGGACAGCTGTGAAAGTGCAATCCAATAGGCCACTGCAGGTGCGCTAACTGCTACAAGCTGTGTAACAATTTCCCCTGTACTTCTAACCCTGCCGCTAAATAAAACCACATCTTAATCCTCCCCTGAGTCAACATTTTGCATGTTCATATTCCAGTAGCCCGACACCATGTGTCTCTACGTGTCATTGTGAGCTGTAAACTGAGCAGTACTGACTAAACAAGCCTTTTCGGTAGATGTATTGCGTGAAAAAAATGAATTGGGTACATAGTTTCAGTTATATTATGGTGTTTCATTTGATCCAACCCCAATGTTTAATTTGTCCCGTCCAGTCAAGACAAATGAAACAAAGAACCAGTTTCGTTTATGTTAAGTTAAATTACATCATGATCATCCCACACCCATATTAAATAATACTTCACCATAAGAGAACACACATCTGAGTTGTTGATTACACAAAAAAGTTATATCTATCTACAGTGTATACTAGCTTTCTACATTTATTCAAGTTAGTTTTATCTGAACTCTCCAGTGTCCTGACTGCGCACATCCATACAGGTATACGAACAAACACATACACACAAAAACACACACACACACACGCACACACACACAGACATTAATTTATATGCATACACACACAAACACACATGTGCACACACACAACAATGTAAATCTCATATGAAAAGCACATAATGCGCCAGAAATTATTATGATTATTATTATGATTGTAATACATCCACATGTCAAAAGTACCTATTTGGTATAACACCACCTACTGCCAATAAAGGTTTTTTTTTTTTCATTTCTTTTGGACGTTAACTCCAAACTCAGTTACCTGACTCCACACATCCACACTGGTACGTACACAAATAGACATGCAGTACACAACCACAAACATAGTGCCACTTTTTGGCTATTTGGAGGTAGTCACCCTGTCGTTGGATGGCGAAATGTCATGGGTTGCGGGACCGGAGGTGTGAAGGCCTGTCACTGCCACTTGCAGCTATATTTTACTATGCCACTGCATATATTTCTTTTTATAACCTTCTTTACGTGTCACTTTCCCACTGCGCCTCAGTGGCCTTGCTGTTTTAACTGTACAAAGGTCTTGAATGTCGAATCTTGAATCTTGATTTTGACACATAAATCTCTCACTTCTTCTCACCAGAAGTTGGCTTTGCACACAGAGCACAGATGTGTGTAAAGGTCATGGGCATGTAAGATATAGCATGTGTCTGTGCGCTTGTCTAACATGTACAGTACACACGTGTAGTAGTAGACTTAAAAGCAGCTGTTGTGAAATGCACGAGTGAGATGGACAGGATGGGAAATGTCTTGGTGGTGAAACCACAGTGCCTCCCTAGTGACGAGCAATGGTGCATTGCTGACAGCCTGCCAGATGAGAGCAAAGAGATGTTATGGTTTCTGACTCCCTTTAATGTAAGAGTAAAGGTCTATTGTGGTTCGAAGACGATGACAAAGCTCACTTTACTTGAGTCTTGGCTCATAGAGTTTTTCCATTAGGGCATGCAGCAGTGGGGCATAGGAAAGGGCTTGAGTCATCAGGTATCGCATGCAGCTTTAAGGCTCCTTCAGGGACTCTGCTTTTGGGCTCATAAACTTTCAGCGCGCCCCAAATTACTTAGCATGTAGCCAGCATTTTGGGCATGGCTTTGCAGAGAGAGTCTCTCTCTCTGTTTGTCTCTTTCTCTCTCTCTCTCTCTCTCTCTCTCTTTCTCTCTCTGTCTCTCTCTCTCTCGCTCTCGCTCTCTCTTTCTCTCTCTCTCTCTGTCCCTCTGTATGTATATGTGTGTTTGTGTTAGAGAGAGACAGTACAGAAAAAAAGACAGCAGGTGTGTATGCGTTTGTTTAATTGTATGTGTGTTTGTGTGTGTGTGTGTGTGTGTGAGAGAGAGAGAGAGAGAGAGAGAGAGAGAGGGAAAGAGAGAGACTGACAGAGAGAGAGACAGACAGACAAACAGAGAGAGACAGAAATGGAGACAGACAGAGAGAGACAGAGAGAGAGGGAGACAGACAGAGAGAGACACACAGAGAGAGAAAGAGAGAAATAGAGAGAGACAGAGAGACAGAGAGAGAGAGAGAAAGAGAGAAATAGAGAGAGACAGAGAGAGACAGAGAGAGAGCAGAGAGGCTCTGCACAGAGGTAGCGGCTCCACTGCACACTGACAAGATGCTTTACATTCAGAAGCTGGTTTTGATGTTGCCAATATGTTGTGTCTGTGAAGAATAATCCAATAAATGCCTAGGCAATCAATCTTTTTTATTCAGAGCGAGACAGAGGAAGCAGGAAAAGGAACGGCCTGAATAATAAATGTTGCGGGTGATAAGGAAGAGAGGGAGAGGGGGAGAGAGAGATGGATAAAGAAAAGAGTGCATCTCTCTCTCTCTCCTCATCTCCCCCTCTGTATGTGCATGTGTGTGTTTGACTCCCCCTGTGTGTGTGTGTGTGTGTGTGTGTGTGTGTGTGTGTGTCTGCGTGCGCGTATACAGGCCCTAGCAGAGAGGATGTAGAAGCTCAGAGAGACAGACAAATACAGAGCGAGAGAAACAGGAAACAAGGCGATCAGCGTATCTAGGACAAACAACTAGGACAGAGATCCTCTGCTCAGCAGCAGTGCTGGAATCTGACTAGGCACCCCTATTTCCACACGCTGCAAGCGCCATGGCAAAACAAAAGGGCCTCTCAACTGGTAACAAGAAAGTCTCACCCCCTAGCCCCCAATTCCCCATATTAATTTACACACTGCTTAGCGCATCATATTTGGCTATAAGGTACATCTCATCGCCTAAGGGGTCCCCCTCCTGCCCATACGACCACACCACCACCACCACCACCACCACCCACACCAACATCAACATCAACACCCACCCCACCCCACCTCAGGTTGTTCCCCACACAGAGTGGAGGGGAGAGGAAGAAAGAGTAGGGCGGCAGTTCATTTGTGGAGAGTTCCTGCTGAGTAGGAGAATGCCTGCTTCCTGTACAGTAAATATTGCGAAACAGAACAACATGCTGTTTGCAGCAGTCTGTATTAGGTCAAAAGGTCAGGTTAGAATCCATGGGTAGGAATGTGTTAGGTTTTAATGCAAGGCGTGGTTGGCGAGCAGAATACCACGCTTTCTTTTTTAATATTTTGACCTTTTTTCTTCTTCTTCTCTTCTTTTCCTTTGTGGGATACCACCATGGGAGGACAATGTTCTGTTCAGATTCAATTTTGTTTTTAGTTTGCTCCTGCACACGAACATACAGTGAACATCATCATTTCTGAGGATTCAATCTACCATCATTATGATAAACAATAGATTGAGCAGTGCCGTAAAAACAGGCTGAATCGTAATCGGCACCACATCAGCAGCAGAGGTCAATGCTACTGTGTGCGCTTCTATTGAGAATGCTGGGATTTAAGAAAATGTTGCAAGCAAAGTGTGCCGCTTTATGTAGAAGCAAGTGTGTGTGTGTGTGTGTGTGTGTGTGTGTGTGTGTGTGTGTGTGTGTGTGTGTGTGTGTGTGTGTGTGTGTGTGTGTGTGGAGGCCTTAAGCGACCCTCTGAGTGGATAAGCAGGTAAAGAAGAGCAGCATTAACCAGAGATCATCATTTTCATTCATGTAGCCCACCAGCAAACACACACACACACACACACACATACATTGTATATATTCACTGACCAGCAGGCTTTGCTCCCAGCAGGGTGTGAGACCCCGTCGTAAGTGTGCATTTATGAATTATACAGTAAATGCTCTTATGGCTCCTGCTGACCCCTCCACTCACTGATAGTGGACGGAAGCCAAGAACCATGTGCATAATGTGATCCGCTGCATTTCAGCAGCTCAATATAATGGCAAAAAATCACCTTTGAACAAGTTTTATCTTTAACTTTGAATCTGTAATCATTTTATAATATGTACAAATGTTTATGTGGGCGTGTATTACTCGTCACCTCAGCCACATATCATTTTCGTTAAACAGTGCTTCAGTTACATGCTTAAATATGTGGTCATTTTGGGGCCAAACTCACTGATTAGGTGTAATGCCAAAGGGGCTGGTGTCTTGTCTCCCACTGCTCCTGGGGGGGTGGGGGGGTGGTTGTAAAGCACTGCACCACCACCAACACCCCAACACCCAACGCACGCACACACACACACACACACACACACACACACACACACACACACACACACACACACACACACACACGCACACACACATTCATATTCTCATTAAAGAAACCCTGGCAGAATCTCTCTCTCTAACCTCTCCTGCTCTATCCCTCTGTCTCTCTCTCCCTCTCTCCCCCCTCTCTCTCTCTCCCCCTCTACATCCGTCTGTTTTGGCATGCACAGCTGTAAAATCCAACACAGACCCCCTATGCATCAGTAGGTTGAGCCACAAACAGGCTGGCCTATATGGAGTGTATTAATGGTAGCAAATGTATTCAAATTTATGGAAAATCTAATGTCCACAGGAGATGAACACAAACCTTGGCAGAATACTAATTAGATGTATAATTAAAGATGCGAGGGGAACTTGCACACTGCTCTCCAATTCTGACAGAGAGCATTACGCACAGTTTGGTTGTAACTGCAATAGATGAAGTCAAACACGAGCTGCAAGCCGAAACGTGTTTATTATTTCTTAGCAACACAACTGCCCACACATGGGACTTTTATAGAGCAAATGATAGACGCAGAGACGGTATCAAAAATGAGCATCTTGCTGTTTACAGTGCCACTTGGAGTTAGGATGCTACTGAGGTGATATCAATATTTTATGAGCCTGCGCCACTTAAATGTGAACTGCTGGGCTGCAGAGGGAACTCGAGTCTATCAATGAGCTCATTAGCATCGAGGTAGTTAAGGTCTCATGGCTGCTCACACATCAACAAACATGCCTCGCTATGACTACCAGGCTGACCCCTTATCTCCATACGTATACTTTACACTTAGAATTACACATGAGGGCCTCCACACACACACACACACACACACACACACACACACACATACCCACACACACACACGCTGTTATTTTGTGGTTAGCGATACCTTTTTTGAACTGAAAAGGGAAACCATTTCCCTGTGCCGTCACATGGAATGAAATTGTAAATGATGCCAGCTTACTAATGGCTGTCAAAGCTGGTGGTACACATTCTCCATAGACCATCATAGGCTGATGTTTTTCCTTAAGAACAATAGAAATTAAATTAGAAAGTTAGTCAGATTAACTGCCAGAATTTACTGCCAGAAATTGTTAAGCTAAACTACACTGATGGGAGACATTTGAACTAATGTATCACACTAAATATACAGTACGTACAGTACAGGCACAGTACAGCCTGTACCCAGTGCAAAGTAAAAAGAAGAAAAAAAAAATCAGTCCTGTAAAAGTACAAACTTAGAACATAAGGATTATCCAAATGTCTGCTGTGAACAGATGTATTTTAGCAGCCGTTTAAGTAACTCAACTGAGTCTGCCAGCCTAATAGGTCGGGCCGGAGCATTCCAGCAGCCCGGGAGCTATACTCTGGAGTGCTCGTTTACTGCAGGTTTTGAGTCGAGTGAGAGGGACTGACAGTCAATTAAAATGGTTTGATCTTAAGGAGAGAGCGGCGGAGCTGGGGTGTAAGATATCAACCCTATATGCTGGACCATTACGCAGTGCTCTGCAGGCTGAGCACTTTAGACTGAACCCCGTAAGACAGCCAGGAACATTAAAATGACTAGAAAAACAGAATAATGGAAGACTGACTGAGAGGAGGATTACTACGATCACCATCATCATCACCATCATCACCATCAACATCATCATAATCATCATTGTCAGAATTTCTTCTTTTGGACTTACTGTCAGATGTTACATTACCATTACTTAGCACATATATTTCTGATGTAAACCTATTTTTGCACATATGCATTTTTTGATATTAACCATATTTTGCACATATATTTCTTATATATTTGCGTCCTGATATATGGTTTTTTTCGAGTAGCAGCTTGCCAATTCTAACATTCTCCTGTATGGCTAAAGAGGCATTCTATCAGTTCCTCTCTCATTAGCTCGCTAGGATTTTCAGCAAATGGGAACAATGCCAAAACTGTAAGCTCATGTAAAATAAGAAAGATTAGCTGTACTGAACCATTCAGATACGAGTTAAAAATAGCCTTGATATCCATGTACAACAGCACTATATGTTCACCTCAGCTGACCAAACCCATGCTAGTGTTGTGGTGTCTAATATTGCATTATATCATATAAAATGTTATTTCCATAAAATGTCCATGTAAAGCAAAACTATTTGTTCCATTATCACAGGTTTATGGCTAATCTATGCCTATACCATAGCTTTTTTATGACTGCCTGCGTAACTTTTTAATGCATTAAGTGTACAGTATGTTCTCATTGTCCTCATATAATCTGTCAGTTTTTCTTTGGTACAGTACCCTTGAATGTACTTGTGTCAAACTCTAGAGCAATTTAGGTGTCTAGAAAAGTGTATAAATTAATATCAGTAATCCTCAGTTCGTCATCCTTACCCCTCTCTCTTGTCTCCATTCGGTAGAGTGGAGTTATTTAAAAGTCACTGTCATCTGATGTTTAAGTGCACTGCAGCTAGCTTTACGCCCCGGGCGCTCGCATCACTTCCGGCCTGACTCAGACTTATTTCTGTAAGCCAGTAATGAGGTCATGATCAGAACTGCTTTGATGAATCATGGGTGCTTTAAAACAACAGGCTAGGTAGTGCTTGTGTTTTTCTGTTTTTGTTACTGAGCATATGCCTACACATGGCTAGTTGTTGAGTTTTATATATTGTTGAGTTAGATTTAAAGGAATGACAGGATAGTTGCTACATGTCAGCTTGTTCATCATTGCTAGCAGACAGAACCACCACATTCTAGCAACTGCAAAATAAACATGTGCTCATATGCTGCAATAGATAGTTGTCTTTTAGGGATCACACGGACTGAAATGAGGAAGAAAAATGTATAGAAACAATGACAAAAACAGAGACTGTCAATTTGAAGACGTTTTTGTTTTTGTTGTGCTTAATGCACACATATTTTCCAACAAAATAATGACTGTTGTGTGCAGAGAAAAGGATAGCTCTTGTCATCCACTAAGGTTGTTTCCTGCCTGACAGATAAAACAACACTGCAGATAAAAAGAGAGAGCCTTTCTGACAGTGTAAACACAATTAATTGTCATTAGGATGCATAGGTTGCCTTGAATTTACTTTCTTTTATTTTCTATTCTGAGACAAAAATCTAGAAGATTGTTTTATTTTTAATCTTTGAAAGCTTTTTGCTTGGCACACACCTCCACAGAAGAGAGGTGCCCTATCCCCAACCCCCCTCATACACATCCAACCCATATAGCCGCTCGCCTGGTGGTAATATATCATGCCTCAGCACAGCTGATGGGGAAAGTTAAAATGGATTCAGGCGCGGCTTTTGTTTTTTGGAAATTTATTACTGTCATTACAGAAACAGCGGCGTACTTCGATAAAGCTTGATTGAGCGGGAGAAAAGTGCTGATAGCTATGAAATGAGTTCGCAGGAAAACATTCATTTCCTCCTGTGCCATGCAAATCAATGGAATCTGGCTGTGAGACACAAGCCGCTCCAGAGGCAAAGCAAGGAGTGGCGGAGCGTCGAGACCTGCCCAAACAGCAGGCCACAAACACAGGAAACACAGCCAATCAGCTCCAGCCTTGGGGAGGACTTGGGCTTTTAAAAACTTATGTGAGGCACAGCCTGGGCCAACTTGTGCAATGCCAGTTTAGAGTTTGTGGCAGGAAATCGGCTGATGAACAGTCTGTTTGAACTCTGACCTGTGAACGCAGACAGCAAAACCAACAAGAGTGAGCTATTTTACATCTACTTCAAGCAAGAGGCCCCAACTGGTGGTTTTGGGGCTCATGAATTTAAATCGTACATAAACTCAGAACCATGAATCTAAATCATACACAAACTGTGAATCATCAATCCAGATACTAATACTTAGTGAAGAATGCATTGTAAACAGAGGCCCACATACACTGTGAAGAAATGCAAAACAAATACAAACTTTTCTTTTACAAAGAGAACAATGTTAGCTTCATAGACAGATGACAGTTTTCGGGTAGAAACATTTATCTAAGTCACGCACTATTAAATTGTACATTGCACAGTGAATATCGTGTCTAAAAAACAGTTGCTGAACACCACAAACTGCATTATATCAAACCTTGTCCTTTAGCTCATGGCATGACTTAGACAAACAGTTCAGCGCTAAAATTGTAGCAGCCATTTACTTAGTGACACTGCAGCCAAGTATAAAACTGATTTCTAATTAAATTCTGTCAGATGAAAAACAACAGAATGGAGAATTGTGAAAGTACAGTGAATGGAAATACTATTGACAGGCTAGCTGCATCTCAGTTTTGTTTGCATGCCAAACACTGACAAAATCAATGTCCAAGTCAATGTTTTATTTACTCTTGGGGTGATTAATGGACTCAGTGTGGCATCTATTGATCAAGTTAAACTAAGGTGTGTATGTCCACAGAGAACCCCAAATGAATGATTGCCCGTCAAGCAATATCATCTACCCAATCTTGCCATAAGAAATCATTGGTCGTGGCCCACAACTCGTACACGCTTTAGATGAGATTTCAGGAGTTTTTTTTTTTTTTAAGCTAAACGTTAAAGATCTATGAGTTATTTGAAGACATGGGTTTGACGTCTAATAATGTTGGTACACTGGTGTATAACCTTGTCATTCATATTTGTTGTGACACATCTGGTCCCAGTGTGCAAATAGATGTGGATCTCATAAACTGATCTGCAGCCAGAAAATCATCTCAAATATTGGGATCATTTTAACTTGTTTACTGAAACTCTACCATCATTTTGCACTGTTAACCTTGAGATATCACCATCACCACTTGAGAGAAGTATTTAATCATGCCAAATTTTCGAGGAAGAATGGACCATTTTAAAGAAAGAAGTGATTTAGCCCACCCTTTGGAGACATAGCTCATCATATCTCTCACCCTCCTGCTGAGTCTGTCGACATCAATCATGTGAGTGTAAATACATGCACATTTTTATGAGATAACCGCCTATTAAAACTGCACAGGCCTTGGGGTATGTTTTGTTAATGTTGTTAGGTGCACATTTTAAAATATTTTCTATGAATAAGGACATGCTTCAAAATGACACTTGTACTTTTAGGAAACTGACAGTGATGACGATGATGAATTCTACATCATCTAACTGCACTATGGTGCATCATTATGGCATGACTGTGCATATACAGATTTGACTACTTATGCTGGCTAAAACAGACAACATACGTATCTACAGCTCAGACTCTGGGAAAGCGCAATTTCATTTCACAGTAATGACACATAACTAGAAAATCCGGAAGTGGTAATTGGTGTTAGCAGCTGAAGCTTTTAAGACATCTTTCAGGATTACTTAACCTTGTCACAGCTGTTTGCACATGTGTACTAATTCAGTGGAACTACTGACTGACTAATTTGCAATTTACTTGTAATGGAAAGTTGTCACTAAATGGCTTGACTAAATTTTACCTGAGGTGGAAATGTTGCATGCTTTAAGTCTCCTTAATGGGCATGTAAGAATCGTGGTCACGACTAATATTCCAAGATAGATATTACTTTGACTGTACTGTGGAAAGGTGTAAGTACAGTGTTAACCATTGACTTTGTCTAGATGTGAAGTAACTGGATATGTTTTGACATGCTGTTAGTAAACTGCCTAACTGTTTTCTATATGGAAAGACTATGATTAGTGCATCAAAATAACACTGATGCACTAAACCTCAGGATGCCTGGAGGGAAATATGGAAAATAAAGGGTTTAGTGTTTTCTTCTTTATTAATAGGATTCTTTTAAATGTTTCACTAACTAAGATGACTCACTTCACACACTGATTGCTTGCTTTTATAGTTCACCATGCTGGCTCTTCATTACCTTCCTTCCTACCACCACCTTTGCCCTATGAAAGGAACAGTAGAAGGTGTGAGTAAATCAGCCTGGTCAAAACTAGACCTCATACTGCACTGCATTTCATACAGAGGGTCTGTGCTGTTTTGAGAAACGTTTTTTTTCCTGGAGGTGTAAACTCTGCTGAAGTTTTAAATGATTGGATCTGCCTTTACCCAATCAGTAATGTGTGGTTGTGACGTATGCAATTAGCCTGGCTGTAAGCCTGCCCACACATTACAATTCAAATGTAGCACGTAGCAAATGTTGACGTCATTGCTCACGAACACTTCCTCTGTTCGCTGATTGGTTGGCAAGATACTGCCAGAGACAACCATGTTAATGGAAGCAAACCCAGACTACCACTGTGGGGAGGTGATAATGGAGTGGAAGTCAATAAGGCAGGCTTTAGCCAGGCTATAAGTGAATGGCTTCAGCTGCTGAATGTGAGAATGGACATGTTCTGCTAGCGTTGCAGATGCTATCAGAGGGCCTGTAACTAACAGGGATGTTTGTCAGCAGGAACTTTTAGAGGCCTGCAGAGAAGCTGCCAGGGCATCTCCTCACTCTCTGTACTCTGTCTCTCTTTTCTCTCCTTCCCCTTGTTTGTCCCCCAGCGACTCAGTGTAATTAGTTTTTCTTGTGTAACAAAGCGATGAAGGATACTGTGGTCTTTGTGCCAGAGGGCAGCAGTCCAGTACAGACGCCTAAAGGAGGCCATGATCAAGAAGTACAGACCTTCATGTTAAACTGGCAGTAGAGAGTTAATGTAAGATCTTACGGAGGCACAAGGCCAAATAACATACCAACTGATTTGAGAACCATAGTCTTTTATAAAATATCTTACACACACAAACACACACACACACACACACACACACACACACAACCATGCACACACACACACAACAAATACATCGCAATCATGAGTCCATATTCTCTCATCATAAACCAGTATGGCCATGAGCAGCAAAACCAAAAGCACTTTGTGAGTTCGAACTCAGCTTTCTGTAGAAAAGTAAACAAAGTGGTAACGAATGGGAGGCCTTGTGCTGCTACCATCCAGAGGCTCCATGAGAAGTGAAACACGACACAGAGCCACTGCAGCATGTCGATATTCATGGATTTTAAGAGCGAAACTCACAAGAGACAGAGCAAGGCGACAGCACTGAAAGCTGGCTCTTACAATTGCCTTGTCCGTGCACTGAAAATAATAATGGCCTTAAACTGTTGATCCTTCTTTAGGGGCTCTGACTGAAATTATGTGGCCTTAAAATGGTGCTACATTAAAAAGCCATTACCTAAGGCTAGCAGGACTTTTATTTTTCTGTCAAGCAAGTACCTCCCTCAGCTTACAGTCAAGGTCGAAGGGGACTCGTACTGGTGGCAAGGAGGAGATGCTGATGTGGAAATTCTGTATCCTTGGACATAGCCGAAGCCTTTATCACAGCACCTTGTGATAAATGCTGACCACAATGAGGTGAATGGGACAATTATGGTTCTGTGTGCTTTATACATCTTGGAAACACCTTTAAACTACAGCAAGTGAAAGCAGTACCACAACTGTACTAAAACAACTCACGTGTCACACTCACACATACAGTACACACACAGAGACACACACAGTAACACACAGTAAGCCGCAATGAAATAGTTTGATATAGATACTAGCAACAAACAGACAGTACAATTTAAAATCTCTAGTAGTAATAAAACAAAAACAAGCTTTCTTCAAATACAAGAATTCGCCATCAGCAACACACAAAAAGAGACGATTTTCCATGTTGAATATATTGTGTCACCTCTACTCCCAACTCCCTCATCACACACAAACACACACACACACACACACACACACACACACACACACACTATTTGTAGAACAAGCTCCACTTTTCTCTTTGGCAGGCATTCAGGCTCATTCTCATCTCCCCTGGCACCTCGCTGTTTGATCCCACACCCTAGCATCTACTAGAACGGGCTGTGCCGTAAGCAGGATGTCACCTGTATCTTCATGTATTATTCTGTCCCTAGGGTAATTTGTTCACAAGCCACATGCTGAGGAGAATATAAGGTTATAGGAATTTGTCCAAACCGCTGGCGAAACAATAGAGCGCACCTTATTTCTGGTAACCCTTTCAGATCATGGATACGCTACTACAGCATGTTCATTGCGGTTGTAAGAAATTATAGTTGCCCTGCCTAAGGTTCATGATGAAGCAGCCACTTTGACTACCAAGAAGGCTGTCTCCCAAATAGTAATCACATTATGGTAACAAAAACAGTCCACAATTCGCTCAGCGCCCAGATACTTGGGATGAGGAAGTAAACTAGCTGTGACAGAGCTGACCAATTGTAGTATGGGTTGTGGGGGTAGGTCACTGAGAACCATCACAGGCAATGCTTCAAAGTAATGTAATTATCATATAGAGTGACAAGAGGTTTCCAGACCTGTTTGCATGATCACCCTAGTTCCCCTAGTGTGGGCAGCTGTGGCCTAGTGGTTAGGGAGTTGGTCTTTGGATTGGAGGGTTGCAGGTTCAAATCCCACCCTACCCATGATTGAAATGCCCTTGAGCAAGGCATCTAACCCCACACTGCTCCAGGGACTGTAACTGAAACCCTGTAAATACCTGTAAGTCGCTCTGGATAAGAGCGTCAGCTAAGTGTAACGTAATGTAAAAAAAGTTCATTTACATCAAGGATATAGGAGTCTTAACAGCATATACGGCTAGAGGTTGAGATGCGTGTGGTTCAGATTTACATAGTTGAATCCGCAGTATGTAAAATAGAATATGCTGCATCAGTCAAGAAAAACACACATCCTTTTTTTAATAGTGCATTTTAAGCAAGAACTATGTATACTACATTTACAAACAAACAGTCAAGCAAAGAAACAACAAATAAATACATACATAATAAGCTCAGACATAACAACTCAGCAACTTCATTGGTGACAGTTAATCGTTGCCTTGTTGTTTTCTGGCTTGGAGACCTGAAACTTGAGAAGAATTAAATTATTTAAATAGTTGGTATAGGACCCTTCTGTCAAATTACGTTAAAAGAGAGAGTGATACAAGAATAGTGGGAAACTGATATAAGTAATAAAGGAATTGTAAGGTTAGGATATAATGGGTTAACATTGTACCAAGTCATTTTTTTGTCATAGATTGCATAAGAAGTGATACTTTTTCATCAACATTTCTATAATAATAACAATAATAATAATAATAATAATAATAATAATAATAATAATAATAATAATAATAATAATAATAATAGTGCATTATTATTATTATAATGCATTATTATTATTATTAATGTATACTGTTGTTGTATTGTATACAACACTTAATGTGGACTATCATATATATATATTTTTTCTTTATTTATTTCTTTCTTTATCCCATCACCTCCCTCGTCAATCCTACCTCCCTGCTAGACTTATGGACTGCCCTGCGGCAAAAAATTACCACCAACTTTGTTGTGTGTCAATAAAATCATCTTGTATCTTGTATCTTGATGCCTCACTTGACATACTGATTGCTTGCTTTTCTGGTTCACAATGCTGGTTCTCCAGTATACAGTATGTCTACATGACAGCATCAGTAAGCAGGTCTGTTTCCTTGTGACTTCCTTGAATCTACAGTGGATGTACAGCATATATGTACAGTGGATGTTGAACCCGTGGTGAGAGAGTTGCATAAAGCATTCCAACATGTTGAGCACTTCCTGTTGCCATGGCACTGTGTGTAGATATATGGGCCATTTGTGGATGTTAGCTGTTAAACTGCCATTAGTCAACTGTTAGCCCACCATATGTTGTCATTAAATAAACAAGTCACTCCAAAAGGTAGAAATAAGTGGCAGACTGTCGCAATAAATCAATTTCCCTACCTCTCCTCTGACTCACAGGCTGATGGACTATTTGTTTTTTTCTTTTAATATGACTGCTTGGTATGAACTTTTTTTTTTTTTACCCGGGCTGCATCAATGATGAACAATTAAAAAAAAAATAAAACTGAATAGTTATAGGTTATCTTTTGGCTTCACCACAGTAGAGATAACAGTAAAGCCTCTTGTTATAACAGATGGTAAACACTCACAGCATCATTAAGGTAATGATCCCTCAGCTGTGGAGGAATTAGACAATCACCTTTAATCACCGTGACGATACGAAAATCCCCATACCTTCATCGGAAAAAGTAATATGGTTATGCATCATAATCAGTGGGTACAGTGGATGTGAGGGGAAACTTAAACTGAATTACCTGGGCTTTTCTCCAAAGCTGTACAATTCAATACTGTAGGCCTGCCATATGTTCACTTTCAGCATATTTTTTCCACTCTTGTGTTTTGTATCCTAAAACCATTCGATATTAAATAAACAAATGTTAAAGTTTGATAAATGAAATGACCTCACATAACATTTACTTCTTTCACACTATAATAATGTGATTAACAGGTTTCTTCAACTAGTGCTTCGCTCTGGTTTGGTCTCCATATTTAATGCTTTCAAGTCTGGTGGACGTTTTACTGATTGTGTATGCCCTTAGGTTTGGTGTCCTTGGGTACCTTGAAAGCTGCTTGTAAATAAAACATATTATTATGATGATGTGTCACTCATAATCCTACATCAAACATACAGTATATCGCATATCAAGAGACAACATCACATGGTATTCACACATGCAATTATCAAAACAGTCAAATGTCAAGTAAAAACTGATAAAATTGCCCTAACCGTGTTTGTGCCTTGTTTGCATTAGTTTGTCTCTGATATCCTTATTAGCATAGCCTTGCCTCAAACTGCTGTAATTATCTCTTAACAGCATAATGTATTCCCTTGGATTTGCTGAATTAGCCACACGGCAGCATGATAATGTCTCTATCAGTCACAACATGTACATAAAGCTTGACATGTGATTAGTTGGCTTGCCTGAGTGGTGTAGCTTGATGTGATAAAAGTGTGATTGACAAAAGAAGGTGAAGTGTGCCAAAAGATAAATGAGTTACATGAGTTTTTCTAGCTGTAGAATGTGGGGTGTTCACTAGGCCATTCATCACAGTTGGGAATGTACGTTTCCTGTACCACCCTGGCCTAATAGTATGTTGTTCAAATTCATTTCTAATATAATTTGAGTTAAACGCTTCAATAAAATTAAACTCTCAGAGTACAATGTAGAAACTGGCCACCCCACTCCTAATACCCCTAGCACAGCAGCATACATTCAATTTGCAAACCCTTTGTGGATTAAAACAATCAACTTGATTTTTTTTTGTTATATTGCTGTGTGCATTGGTATAGTGTTCCACTGTGCCTGTTCCTCATCTGTCACAGAGACCTTATTTAATTATTCTCTGTACCTCTGTCACCCACTCTGAATATCAATGGTGGTGAGACTTCATTTTAACCATGTTGCATGTACACACACACACACACACACACACACACAGACACACACACACACACACACACACATACACATACACACACACACACACACACACACACACACACACACACACACACACACACACACATACACATTCACACACACACACACACACACACACACACACAGACACACACACACACACACACACACACACACACACACACACACACACACACACACACACACACACATTGATATTGACTGTTTCAAACATGTGTGGGGTTAAAGGGGTTAAAGAGATCCTATAAAGCACAAATTAACCCTAAATGATTTATTGACTATTTCAGCACTTTTACCACAAGGTGTGTGGATCATAATGACAAACCAACATTGCCACATTTGTATTTACTAAGGCACACATTAGGCAGTGAAACACAGATAATTTACTGATCGTTAGAGAGCAGAAATCACTCTGAACGTAGAGCAGTACAGATAATTAGTTAGAATACTGCGTGGATACTCAAGTCTGTACTCTGAGGGGTAGAGAGGAGTGGAGTCTTCGATGCCCTGTGGGTTGACCTTTCTCGGCAAGATGGAGAGTGACGGCTAACAAATGAAGATGCCGTATCGCAAAGGTCATGTTTTCCTCCCTAAAGGACATCACAGAGCAGGATCTGACACTGGCCAGATAGAGAAGAAGTAACCGACTAAGAATCATGTCTTTGGCCCCCAACAGCCTTTAATTTTTCTGATTATTCTAGTTTGATATTTCCAGGACAAAAAAAACAACAGCAAAAAAAAAAAAAAAAAATGGCTGCCAGTAGCATAGCTTCTATGTTAGCATTGCCTTTAAATAGGCCAAATATATTTGGATGTGTAGGAGCGTAGGAGAGGGCAGGGAAAGAGGGAGGGAATGTTTGGGATGACCTGCTCTTGAGTGGAGCGTTCAGGGCTAAGACCTGTGCTGTCTCTAAGCCCCACAGGTGCAAAGGACACTGAAGAAGAGTGACAAGGGGACGACTCTCTGCTTCGGCCTGCATGGCCGAGGTCCTGCCATCGCTATGGGCAGAAGTTCTCTCTCCTGTGGGGCCAGCCCGAGGTCAAAAAGCTGTCTGCTCAATGCCCCAGATTTGGAGGCTGCCATAGTCTTTATGTCATTACTGGAGCCATGTGACAGTGGGACTCTCTAATGTAAAGAGACCTAGCCACTACAGCACTATGCTACTGCTATTACATCAGCCTTGCAACTGTCCCCACTGTTTGAATTTGGCAGCCCTCAAAGTACTCATATTGTAGTATTTCTCCCTGGGTGAAACTGAGCCCACTTTTAAAGATGAGATTTTGACCATTTCATTTTGACCATGCTTTTAAAGTCAGCTCACTCCTCGAATAGTCTTCCTCCAATTGAATGTGGCATGGTCTTGTTTTCCTCCTGCCTTTTAAAATAATACTACCTAAAAGACCACTTGGGTTGGGTTGTATATGAGCCTGTCCAATATGTGAAAAATGTCTCAGGAAATAAATCCAAGTCTTTAGCATAAAAAACCACTTGCTTCTCATGTGTTTCTCCTATTATTCTGAAACTGCTCATAGATGTCATAGAGGTCTGTTTTTACTTTTCATTTCTCCTATTCTATTTCTATTATGTTGATATATTCTTATCTGTCAACATTATTAATGTTATGTTACTGATTTTAGTCTAACTTGCTTCCATTATACTTTCACACATGTTGAATGTATTGCATATTTAAGTTCATCATGCATGTGAATTTTAAACTAAGTTGATGTATAACTACAAGACTCTTAAAGGGACTCCTGGTGGCTGCATATGAATTTAATGTTGATACTAATGTTACTTCAACATAGAAACTCTTTTTAGGTGCACAAGTAGTGTCTTGTAGCCTAAGACACATTGCATGCAATTATGGAGAGCGAAGGAGAAGAAGAAACCTTGTCTGTGAATTTGGAGGAACATTTTAGAAATCAGTTAGATCCAAACAACAGGCTGAGTTACTTTTGACAGCACAAAATATAAGCAGCAGAATTTAGCGTTGTCCACAGTCACTGCAGATAGCATGCTGTCAGCTCCAGGAAGACGCCGTGGAAATCAAATCTATTGCTACGGTTGACAAGCCATATTGTTTAAGTTTGACTGCCTGCTTTAGCTGAACTCTATTTGAGTCAGCCCCCTTTCTTTTACTTCTGTCTTCCTTTTCCTTGCTTTCTTTAACAGTACATGCTGTTCTGTGCATAAGTTAAAACCCGAACTTTTCGCTGCATTTCTCTCTCCTTAGCATGTGTGAATGGATAGCCTTGCTGGCCCCAGTGACTCACACAAACACACACGCACACGCACACACACACACACACACACACACACGCACACGCACACGCACACGCACACACACACACACACACACACACACACACACGCACACACACACACACACAGTCAGAGAACAAGCAGAGAGTGTGCATGCAGGTGGTTGCAGGCAGGCAGGTAGGTGGGGAGATAGACAGGATGAGGTCAGGATAAATGAAATGGTGACACAGAGGTTTTACAGCATGTGTAACTGACACAGATAACTTTTTTCTCATTAGAGCATATAATTTATGCAATGATAGGATTTGGGTTATCACTTATTCAATGGTATTCATTCAAGAAATTCAAGAAATATACAAAAAGGACGTTTGAAATGACCCACCCATCACACCTTCAGCACCCTATCGCCCAAATGACCCCTGATTGGTTGTTTGCTTTAACAAATGTCTTAAGAATGGCTGATGTGCACAACTACATACGACTGTGTTTAAACACAACCATATGCAGCTACCTTGATGACACATAATGATGTCCCTTTTATAATGTTAATTTAATGTTATACATTGGAATCTTGCATTCATTCACATATGTTTACACACCGTTTTAAATGGCAGAGGCATCGGACAGGTGTGTTTTTTCTCCTTGTCATGATTATGTGCTTTGGAAATCAAATACCAACAACCACAAACTTATATGTGGCTCTCTAAACAGTCACAGAGTGCTAAACTTTATAGGGTTTGGCTTAGGAAGCAAAAACTGTCTCACAAAAATATATGTATATGTATCACGAGGGTTTTATTTGAAAGAAAATTGCAAACACTAAACACTAACACTACAAAGCGGTTATCCTGGTGGGTACCTCTTAGACTTAGACACCTATCAGCAATGACTGGATTCCCCACCTGTTGCTCATTTCTGTGGTAGGTCCCCAAGCATGAAGAGGATTTCAGTGAGTGTTTTGCATGCTGCTTTAAGGAGAGTTAAGATAACATTATTAATTGTGTGCTGGTTTGTCGTAACCTCTCCTCCTGCATAACCCTGAATCCACACTCGACTGCATTTAATTAAGCCCACACAAACTGCGATTAAGGTCAATGCAATTTGTGGTTCTGCTGAACAAAGAAACAGCAACACTATTCATTGACACTAAGGAAATTAATAAGTTGAAATTCAATAAGACCAAAAGTGATTTGATATGGTGTTATATTTCTTTTCTCCTCATCTTGAAATCAAATTAGATGTGGCATTTTATTGTCTATGCATATTGGGATACAGAAAGAAAAAAGAAGTCACTGAAGGTTTTCAAGGTCACAGTATTTGTTTGTTTGCCTGCTGTATGAACAATGAGACAATGAACATTGTTTTGTTCTGCTTAAAGATTTATCAGCTACTGAATTAAAGCCAAAGTGATAACATTTTAGTGTGTATGAAGGTAGAGTAAGTTATGCTAATACGGTACCCTTTCTGTCATATTTGGTAAATATCCCCTCACAATCCACTGGCTGTCCATTTTGCATGTGTTGGGAGGTGGGGTGGGTGGGGAATTAGGTTTTTGCAGAGAACACAGCTTTGACTTCTTATAATGGAAACAAACACAGTGTTCATACCAATGCTGGATCTCAGTGTAATTGTTCGGCTGTTGACTTGTAATACTATCATTTTCTTTCCAGTATCACACTCTTTCTTTAATTCCTTCCTTCTGCGCCCACCTGCAGATGAATATTATGCTTGCGGCTAAATTAACACATCTGCTCTTCTAATGTGTTTCACCCCTTCACCTTCTCAGCTTTGGTGATCTGGTGTTGTCAAGCTATGACTTAGCAGCAGCACACTTCTTTCTGTGTGTCTGTCCTTGACTGTCTGCTAGTGAGGCACTCTCTTGTGTAACTATTTGGTTGTAGCGACAGACCAAATACGTTTTGAATGTGATCTGGCATCATTTTGCTATATTGGACTGAACATAACTCACCACCCCTCCCATTTTTTTCTTTTCATCCAATTTAATTGCAAGAACTGCTTTGAGCAAATGCAGGAAACTTAGATTCCACTCTGACACAGCACTAAAGGTCATACCTCAGAAACAGAAGAGAGCAGAAGAGAACATAAACTGAAAAGGAGGATGTCAATCTATGTTTGTGGGCAAAGGGAATGTTTTGAGGGAAAAGGGGAAGAAAGACATGTCATGAAGTTTCATCTGTTAACTCCTGAGGAAAATATCAAGGTCACTGGTCAGATGTGCTGAGTGAACTGTGAGGCTGTTTCTATGGAAACTCTGTACCTGCTCTTAGAAAGGTCTATTCATTCCATCTATTAAGCTTATTCTAATTAGCATGACTCTTCAGGTGGTGGATGAGCGAATTTGTGAAATCACCTGATTTAAAGCAGCTCTATACAACTTTGAATGCTTTTTTTCTCAACAGAGCTCCCCCTAGTGTCTCCAAGTAAATGGACACGCTCATAAAAATTCACTGTTTTCCCGTCCCCTAACCCTATGCATGTGTTTTCAACTCAACTGATCAGAGTAACCGATGAAAGTCGTCATATCCACCGAGGTAAGTCAGAATTTCTTCAGAATTTAACGTGATCGTGCTACCTGCGATATTTGAGACTTTGTGAGTCTGAGGGTGGCGGGACAGACACCCAGATATTATAAGCATGGTGTTTTGTCCACAGACAGTGGGGGCAGTCAAAAAAAGTCTTCATTCCATTGTTAATGACTTATTTAAGCATCTACCGACCTACAAAGATGATTAACTCGAAAAAATCGCATAGTGCTGATTTAGGAGGCAGGTATATCTAACACATAAAAGGACTTTTACATCAGAAGCTGCATTGATCATCCACAGCTGTGTCACAGCTCAATGCACAAGACAGTTCTATGTATATCTCAGGTCCTCACTGTGTCCAGGTCTTAAAATTTCTTCATTGTATTTCTTTACTTAGACTGTTTGATTCAACAAGACTCGCAAGTACCACAAAGATGGCACTGAAACAAAACCATCTGAAACTTCCAAAATGACCAAATGTAAATATTTAATGTGTATTTACTGTTCATTTTCATCCTGTGCAAATCTACAAACACCTACAGAAATTGAATATTGCTGAATTGTCATTTCAGTGCCTTTGCTGTTTAATTTTTAACCTTGTTTTATTTGTTTTGGGAGAAGCCAACTATGTTCCTCAAAGCATCTCAGAAGAAGATACGGTACAAGGCACCCTTATTGACACTGTAAAGTTCAGTGAGTTTGTTTGGAACAGGCTAGGCCAACTCGTTGAAATGGACAGGCTACACTGAAGAGAGTTTCTTTTAAAAATCCAGGAAGCCAGCCGTTTTTTTTTCTTCTGACCTGACTTTCTTATCTAGTTCTCTGTATGGGTCCTTTGCAAGTAAAATTCCTGAAATCATACCAAAAATGACAGATGCTAAAGCTATAGCGTATTTTGGCTTCAGCTTTAACTTCCAAATGTCTTAACACTCAAACAAAAAACAACTTTACGGACTATGCACAGTGGACTAGGTCTTTAAACTGTGTGACACATTCCTGAGTGACTTTGTGTAATCACTGTGTTGGTCCCTGGCTTGTTTGGGTCGTGGAGATGCCTCTCTCGATCACATTTAATGTGACTGCAGTCATCTGAGACAGGGCCACTGTTGTGGGTTACAGGGCATGGTGACAGATGTCTTGTGTCCCTCTCCACAGTCTTTTGCTCTGCTTTCAGTTACCACTGGACACTTGTGCCCTGGTGTCATACGTAGACTGAGCAGTAATTAGCACTGCTAGCTTATGTGGAAAAACAGAGTCTCAAACCCTGATCCTGTATATTTAATAAATAAGTGCATAACCGAAAAGACACCCTGGTTCCAAGCTTGCCGCTCCAAGCTGTCATAAAGGACAATATGTTAGCCTTGAGGTCTGGCCTTGCTGAGCCAAAATTAATCTCTGACGGGCGATAAGCAGCTTTACCACGACATGTCGACAGGCCGGGTGTTTCAAGACAACTGGCACTTTGATGCCAGCAACTGTGGCACAGCACAGATTTGGCTGTTTGTTCACTTGGGGTGGGATAGAGGGGGTTTTTTTTGGAGGGGGGGGGGCGGGTCACAACTACATTTCCCCTTAACCACCCCCCCAACCCTGACCACCCTCCCCCACCCCCCCACTGCTCCACCTCCAGACCGCCAGGGCATAAACAAAGGGTGAGTGAGCAGAGGATGCTCGGAGCGTGGGGTGGTTTGAGAGGCGGGAGGGGGGGCGCTCCGCTTGTCTGCCTCGCAGCCACTGGAGGAGGCACTTCAGGCAGGAGACGAGCCTGGCAAGAGATGCAAGAGAAAATATGCAGTGCCATCCTCCTCCGTACCAGTCAGCCTGTGAGCTGGAGCCAGGGTTTAATGTACCCTGGCACGGTGCAGTTCTCATGTACACGCAATAACCACGACGCTTCAGCTTGCTTTAGCACAGAACAGCACATTTCCATCTTGCTCAGACAGAGTTGCCATGTGGTTACTGATGTCTCTGAAAATTCATTCAAAATGGTTCGAACTGAGCGGCCCATTTAAAGATACACTGAGGCCAAACAGTTTCAGGTAGAACATTAGACACTTTCCCTTCAGATTATAACCACATGTTTTCATTCTGTTAATCAGAGATGCCATATAGCTCTCATTCATTTGCATGCGATACAGCTTGATGTTTGGGCCTGGCTAGCGAGTCCCATCTGCTCCACACTGGTATTTTGGCGATAGATATCCAGGAGCTTTATGTAACACAGTAACATCTGTCAGTTTTCTAAGCAGAAGGATGCTGAAAGTCACATTAAAGACATACATAGAAACTGAATTATTGTCTGTAAATATTTAGATTTAATGATGCAAATGTACCCTCGATGTCTGTGAAAATGTTATCTACAAACAGTAGTGTGTGACTGATAGCCTGCACGTCGTCCTCGAGAGGTTTGTCTTGACTCAACCATTATATGGGGGCAGCCTCTCAAGGGCATGGTGGCTGAGCAGCACTTCGTAAAGTAGGAATAATGTGCTGTGGATTTTGTTTGTTTTGATGTCCTCTCAGTCAGATCACATTAAGATTCTTGTGCCATGTAGCATAGTGAGAAAGAATGACAAAAAAAGAGTCTCTACAGCCAGCTCATCTTCAGACAAACAAAAAAACAGATAGTTTGTGTGAAAGCTATTACTGGTTCTATTTGCATAAGATTTCTTTCAAGATCTGTGAGATTTCAAAGCATACTTGATTTGAAAAACATGTCTGTCCTCTATAGTCATAACTCACCATAATGGATATGCCTCCCCTCCGCCTAATCAAATTAGCAGTTTGTTAGCTCAATGCTAAAAATGACAAAACAAGAGGAGTGGGATAAATTGAATATAATTGACATTCACTGCTCACTCGAAAAGCATTATGTGGCGGTGACAGTGCATATGCTGTTTTGCCTCGAACAGGAAAAAGCACTTTGTATGCAGAGGACTTTCCTCCAGGTCTAACGCAGTCCTATTACCTTCAGTTACAGCTCATGAATAACATCAAATAGACCATGAAGCACTCAGAAAGAAGGAAAAAATGTGATAAATTTTAAAAAAGGAAAGGAAGCCCTCTGTTTTGAGGAGATGCCAAAATGTGTCTTCACAGCTGACGAAGGTACAGAAGTGAGAGGGAGCGGAGAGAGAGGAGAAGAAGAAGACACATTTGCATTTGAGGCTTGTGTGTGAAAGGGGCGAATGTGTTTGTGTTTATCACCACTGCTCTCATTTGTTGCCATCCATCAAAGCCAGGCATTTTATCCTGACGTGGCCACCGTAATGCTTATGAAGGCATCTGGCAGATGTCCACATGAACCCTATAAAACAATACTGGCAAGGAGCAATATGTCTTCTGGGCTGTGAGTGTATAAATCTCTCCTCTCTCATCTGTAAGACCTCTGTCACCATAACCATGAAAATCAAATAAAATTCAGATGCATCAATATGGTTTGAAATGAAATGTGTTACTTTAAACTTTAGGCCTAAAAGAGAAAGAGGATATGTGTGTGTGTGTGTGTGCGTGTGTGTGTGTGCGCGCGTGTGTACGTGTGTGTGCCTGTGATATCTGTATAGTTTAATTTCAGTTGTCAGTGATGGAAAAGCTGTGGTACAAACATCCACTCTGCATTTATGTGGGCGAGATTTCAAGTAGACACCAGTTAATCAGCCACTAAGCTTGCTCATCATATAGCCTCTAACTCATGTTCTGGTAACACGTTATTTTACAGTTCCCTTTTGGTTCATAATATTAAATGTTGTTACATGTACATACACCAAAAAGGGAACTGTAACATAAAGTGTACATTGTACATACCTAACCCTAACTCTAACCCTAACCTACAGTATAAGTATATGGTTACATATTGTTACACACTTTGTTACACGGTACCTGTATTGATGTAACAGGGACAGTTAAATAAAGTGTAGCTTGTGTTCTTTATGGCAGGCAGGATGATTCTGTGCATTTCATATTGAGGCATAACAAGGAGCACACAGAGTGGGTTCACAAAACACATCCCTCATGCCCTTCATTTCAAACAGCTGTCACTCAAGATAGTCAACTAATTGCACTATGGCCCTGAGTGCAATTTGCATGCATCTGTTTCATTTATCTGATGCAATGGGGAGCTCCTGAAGCATGCCACATTATTCAGGGAATGGGTTTCTAGTGAACACGAATAAAAGCATCAAATAAGAAATCCTTCAGCAGCTGCTGAAAGGACATGTTGAAATCATGTTTTGCTCAAGGGTACTCGGCCAGGAATCCAAAAAGAGCTGCACTCGAACCAGCAACCTTTTTGCTTGCTGAATGAAAGGTGTCTCCTAAGCCATAGCCACCTCATAGACATAAATATTTTTTATATGTAAGATAATGCTGAGATAAGATGATGAGTTTTATGACTTGTGGTTAAAGGAATAACATGTAGAATATACTTTAAAACACCTCAAATATTCACCAATTCTTCCCAGCATGTTTTATGGTGATACCTGCTGCATTTTTCTGGGATGAGTTTAAGTAAAAAAAAACATACATAAAAAAATACAAACAAATATCGACCTTGCTTGTAGATCTAGATCTGAGCCAAAATTTAATGTATTCCCAATTGGTCTATGCTCCACCACTGGCCTACTGTTTTCTGTACAATCTGGTTAGGCAAGGGAAAACAGCCAACAGCAATGAAAAACGTAAACGTTTTTGGTTTAGGTAATAAACGGTGTCCAGGTATACTGGTAGGGCACACAGTTATAAATTTTACTCAGACTTCTTCCTTATGGCTGTTTTTTCTGGATGACTTTAAGATGACATTTAACAGCTCCAAGATATGAAAAAATCTAACTAAAGAAACTATGTAAAGTCTCCTTATAAAGAAATGAAGCTCGGCAGATCAATCAAACTGCTGAGGACATTTAACAAATCACACTCAGTGAATCTTCTCCCACCCTGTCCTCCTACGCTTGCAATTCAGCAATCATTTATTAAACTACGTACTGATAAATCATATCAAACTAGATATGACACCCATTACTGGGTTTAACCATTTACGCTGACACTTCACCAGTTGGCAGTTGTCAGGACCCTTCCAGCATTATTAAATCGAACAATAGACAATCTTCTCATTAAAGACATTCATCTTGGTGGATTATTGCCGCATCAGTCTCTGTGTAGGCAGGTTGGAGCTGCTGGGTTGCTTTGCCCTAGTTGCACTGCCGCTTTGCTCCTATTTTCCCTCGGTGGTCTCCTCCCTGCAGTAATGTTGCCCGGCTAGCATCCTTTAAAGGATACGTCCTTTGTCTCCTCATCATAATAACCGTTATTTATTTCCATTATTGCAGACATGCTACGGGTGTGGTTATTAAATGGTATATAGCATCTACGCAACTCTCAGTCTCTCATGGAAGGTCTTGCTGTGCCGATACACTGGAGATAACAGAGGACAAAATGAGAACACCTGGTGGGAAAAATGACTTGTTATCTGCCACAGAAAAGATCGGATGGCTTTGTTTTCTTCAGTCTTAAATGGTTGATCTCTGTTTTTTGTGCTACCTGATGTTTTTAAAAAATATATACAGTATATTCCAAAACCATCTGGCTAAGAGCAAGTGTACACTACAAAAACTAAAACATCTTGTTCCCATAAATTAATGGCTTTTTATAATACATAAATACATGCACACGGTACATACAGTATGTGCCTATATACATACATACATACATACATACATACATACATACATACATACATACATACATACATACACACACACAAACATGCATATATAAATGTACATACAGATATACACACATAAAAAAGACTAACACTATTTTTTCTCCTCAAATGCAGCCACAAATGTAACATAACTGGAACTCCTCCCAGTGTGCGGGTGTGTGTCAGTCTTAACTTAAATTTAAACTCTCCCATTTGTGTTTTTCCATGAACCCAAGGTGTATGTCTGGCATGGACCAATCTGTAGTCAGCCCCCATAATACAGGTGTTCCTACACCCACCCATAACCAGGACGTGGGCTACATTCAATGTCTTTTGCAAAAGTTGAAATTGTTAATAGTTCCTTGCCTCTGTGGAACTGGACTTTACCAGGGGATTTTTGTCAACACTGACAAAAACTGTTTCCTCGCCTTAATCCTGGATTTAAGGGGGCTTCTTATTAAGCTAAATCCATTAGCTTATACCTATCATGCCATGTGAAATAATTGCTTAAGCTTATTTCCTATCTGTGGGAAGCAGGCGCTGACAAATAGGACTGAAATTATTTTGTTCTACTTTTCTTTTTGCCCATTGATTCTGCTTTATTTCATTGGGCTGCTATTGCACCTCCGTGGCCTTTCATATGCGTAAGCACTATTCCGCTGTCTGTGGAGGTCTTGTGCTCTGGTTGTCAGTTTTGAAATTATGTGGGTTTTGATCAAAAACAGATTTGTTTTTTTTATTTTTATTATTTATTTTAAGAGAAATAGAACATAAAACATTTGCTTGACACGTCACTGAATTTAAATTTGACCGTTTTTTTTGTGTTTTATGATGATGAGATCTTGTCTCAAGTTTGATTCACCGAAAAGATATAAAAAGATATAAAACATGTCAACCTGGTCCCTTTTTCTTTGGAGTTATAAATGTAGATCTTTAGGCTTGGACTTTGCATAATGTGATAAGAGCTTTCAATCTAGCATTCAATAAAACTCTAACTCCTCGAATCACTCAAGTACATGGCGCAGCAGACGAAGTGTCTGGATGAAACTGTAATTGCTACGTTGACCTGCCCCAACCTGACCTTAATATGATCCTTTCTAGTAAAGGCAATTGTTCTTCTTCTGCTTTAAATTTGCTCCAGCTCCAGCAGGAGATCCCCATGTGGCCAATGTGATTTGTTGTATAACAGCGACCTATAAACACAGACAAAAAAACAGCCCCAGCAATGCCTAGACTTGCAGAGCAGTGGTTTCTCCAAGGACTTAAATGCTCACTCAATCATAATAGAGCTGACAGAAAATGAGTAATCGAATGGGAAAGATGCTGAAAGAAGCTCTATTTAACGTTTAGGGCCATCAAACACTCATTAATTGTCAGTTAATAGTGTGTTGTTGAGGGAAAGGATTTGTTTTTGGCAAGCTGTTTTGACATCACCATTATCCTGAGTAATTTATACGGCCTATTTTGTCTCAGTTGATGCTATGCGATGCGGGCAGCTGATGAGCAAAACTCTGGCACATCTGCAATATCACATTGTTTATATATTTATCCATCTCCACAAGCCATTTAAATCAAGCCATCATTATTTGCATGGGTTATCAAAAACTGAGCTGAAAGTCAAATTTCCAATATCCAGAAAATAAATTCATACTTCATACTGAAAGAAAAGACAGTGTCTCCTGGTTGTAATCCAAAACACATTAGACGACAGGTGATCCATGTGCAGGAATATATAATTCCGTTACTATCCACAAGGATAAATCTGATGTACACTCAACTGGATAGAAATATGACATATTGGTGATTTTACAATAGAGAAAATCACAAAATATTTCTTTATAAGCCAGCTGTATAGTTTCGAATCACTGGTCTAATGAAATATGAATCTTAAGCTGCCTGGCTGTGATACGATTATATTATAAATGTTTAGAGAAAAAAAGTGGAGGTTTGTTTTGGTGAAGTCCACTGATTACTTATTACTTATTATCACTTTCCAAACATATGACAAATTTATGTTTCACCTTGTCTTGTTAGTCATAAATAGTAATTTCTCCTTGCTGTGGCTTACATAGTACTCTACTTAGACTTGAGAGCATGGAAGGGCAAGGTTATTTTTTGGTTTTTGTCTGTTTAATGATGTTTCCTGCTCAATGTTTAACCATTTGCACAGATTGCTCATGCACAAAAATGTGTTTTTCATACAAAACCATGTTCGGTGGCATAAATACAACAAATTGCATTTTTTAAATAGAAATTGCTTCTGTATTCAGAGGAGTTTTACTTCCTGGGATGGACCTATTCAAAATTCTATAATGCATTCTTTCAGTCTTTAATGGTAATACAAATGCAATGTGTAGTTTCAATGCACTTGTTAAAATTAACAATTGTGGCAATTACAGTGTAATACAAATGACTATGAATAAAAAAGCAGTTGTCAATTTACTAATGTGGAGAGAGCTTATCTGGCTTATCTTCTGTGGTTCCACTAATCATTGCTGTCATCTTCCAATTAATCTTAAATATGCTTATGGCTCACTGAGTACGATCCTATTCAATGGAACACTGAACATTACTTTACTGACCAAACGTTCATCTCACTGCAACAAAAAAGAAAGTGAAAAAAAAAAACACTTAATGGGGCACACTAATAAATTCTAAAATAAAATTAATGTGGTTAATTTTTTATCATTTGTTGACCTACAATGTCTCACTGTGTTTGACATATTTTTTAAAAAGAGAGTGAGCAAAGGTTTGTGTGCATTGTGGTTGTCAACTTCCTTAAGAAAATAATGTATCCACAGTAGACCTTTTAAAAAGAGCTTCTTGTTTACTTTACAACCATGGTAACAAATCAAACTACGAATGTGTATGTGTGTATGTGTATTTGTGTGTGTGCATGCACGCATGTGTGTGAGTGTGTTTTGACTTCTAGACTTTTCCACCGAGGGCTAATGCATCACAGAGCTAAATGTGAATGGTTTTGCCGCATCAGCACCAGCACAGTTAATTACATAAGAAATCTTCAGTGACACGCAGGTATGGAGATGAGGCTGAGGACTTCAGTCTTCTTTGGGCTGTATCCACCTGGGACACACACACACACACACACACACACACACAGAAGGAAAGAGAAAGAAAGTCCAGGGATGCGGTCGTGACATTTAGATAAATGTAATTGACCAATCATATTGCTTGAGAGGGGCAGCACTAAGATACTTGTAAAATGTCAAACTTGGAGGGAAAGGTAATAGATTACTCTCAGATGTTTTTCTTTTTACATACCTACCTTGCTGGATAATTTTTCATTTCACCATTTGCTCTTGAGTTTCTAAGTTTCTGAGTTTTCAAACAGTTGCTATAACATCCTTAGGGTACTTTATAACTGTCATGCCTCATGAATACTTTAGTTACTGCTTATACACATACACACTAAATGTAAATATACGTACTGTATGTGCCATATTCTGAGAGTGGGTTTTCAGAGATTCACATTAACCTACTGCTGTGGCCCTTTAAGGCATCATCGGATCAGCCCTATGCTTTGTTTGGTCATGCGTGTTACCTGTACCTCTACATACACTTCTGTCTGGATGTAGACGGTAGTGTAGTGGGGGGTAAACACATCTAAACACCATTTGCACATCTTTTTTTAAAAAAAACTAGTGTTTACTACCCTAATGATCACCAATAATAAGGACATAAGGAGGTTTACCCGCCTCTCCTTTTTACCACTATATCACTTGAAACACAGCCATTTTAAGCAATTGCGTAGGGACAGAGTTTCTGTGGATGACCGTGGCCACCTTAAGCTAAATCCAGATAATGTTTTAAGGCTATGTTCATCAATTGCCCCAGCCAGGGTAAAGTTTAGAACTCTCAGCAAGCTATTAAGCCTTCGTTAGTCATTGTCGACCATGAGTGATGGTCCCCTGGTCTTGGGTCGTGTGGATCCCCCCTGGAGCAGCATCGGTTGGGATGCTAATGAGCCCGATTCTCTGCTGCATCAAGTACAAGAATAGCTCAGTGGTTGAAGGATAGCTTGGTGTTTGGATTTGAACTACCGAAGAAAACAAAAATAGCACACGGTCAGCATGAGCATTTATTGAGACATCTATGGCACACATGCAAATCCATCCTGGCCACCCTGCTGAATATTTCTTTGCCCCACCACTGTTTCTACCCTGATGCATGTCTTCAATGCAGAAGTCTACGGCAGCTCCATAGCTGTTCATTGTCACAGGCGTTTAACACTAGCCCCCTCTCCTTGTGTCTGGTCCTATGTGAAAGTTAAGATGGGAAACATTGTCATAGAAGTGAAGTGAAGGCCTCCAATGTCTCACTCCACGACTGAGGCCCTCCTCTATTTTCCTCGTTTTTTTTTTTTGTCCTTGGCGTCACTTCGCCTGATTGCAGCCCCTCTCGTTGAACACAGAAAATTTGTATACCTATCGGGCACCTTCCCATCGTCTGGGGATTTCTTTTGAACTCCTCAAAGCCTGCACGCCCAAAATCACTTTTCAAGCTATTGTGGAAAGGTCTCTGGGGTTGTCGGGCAAGGCTTTCTGTTCCTACCCAGATGAAATGTACAATGTGCAGCCTTTTTTTTCCTCTTCTTTTCTGTTTCTCTTTAGCTCTCCTTTCCTCATCCCTCAAAAGAGGGTGGTCCAATTTATCATGCTATAAAAGACAGAGCCTCTGTCCGAAATGTTCACTCATTCCCTATATAGCGCACTTTGTAGTATACTACTTAAATTTGCCGATTCACTGCCTTGTGCGCTACACACTGAAGGAGTGAGCGTTTTGGATTTGCCCAGAGAGTCTGAGGTATATGAATGCTATCTTACATTACCTCCTCTGTATCAGTGAATGTTTCCCTCAAGGTCTATGTGGTTGTTGTTTATAGTTTGGAGCTGCCAGAAACAACACTTCATAAAGGTGTCTGCCTTGAGGAACAGTGCCTCTGTAAGACAGGTGGGTAGTAAGGAAGGCTCATTTCACAGAAACAAACAGGGGTTTTAGACCACACTTACCCACCCACCACACACACACACACACACACACACACACACACACACAGACCTACCCACTTGCACAAACACGCATACTAATGCATTTTAAATCTGACTTGATCTGCCCTATTCCTTGGGTTTCAGATTATAAACGTCTATAAAATGTATTCTTAAATCTCCCTATAAAGCCAAGTACAAACAGCATATCGTTGAGACAGACAAAGGAGCATAAGGCTGACTTTCAGGCAACCTTAAATTATGTTTGCATCAATGTAGACATTAGGGGTGTGTGTGTGTGTGTGTGTGTGTGTGTGTGTGTATGTGTGTGTGTGTGTGTGTGTGTGCGTGCAAGTGTGTGTGTGTGTGTGTGTGCGTGCGAGTGTGTGTGTGTGCTTTCATTGCTCTGTATATTTAAAGTATCTCCTCCACTCTTCAGTGTTTTCAATAGTACTTGGTGCCTGTCAGCAGCAGTTACATCACAGATTCAGTGGGGCTCACTTGCACCCTTCAGAATGGGAATCGGCAGACCAACTTCTGCCAGCCCTGTGTAAAACGTTCAGCTATTGTTGAAGAAATAAAATGTCACCGAAACAACAAAGCATTGTGTAAACCCATTTGCACACATGCGGTGTACAAGCAAAATATTCCATTTCTGCACAAAGACTATCTAACCCCCCCTCCCCCATTAATTTTGGTATTTATAATTAGATATTGTCACTTTCAAAATGCCTTTAAACTCTCCTCCTACAAAATTACAATATAAAGATAATGACATCTTAACCCGCCCTCTCGTACTCGGCTATGATTCATTACTCTATGCAAATGAATTCTAACACAAGCCAGCACCACGCCAGATAATTCTGTGTCTGTAAAGGACTTGGATCCACAGTCATTGCTGCCGTTAATTATGATGAAATGAGGGTCATTGTCCTGCCTGTCCAATTTAAATCCAGGGTGCCTGGCCCCTCCCCACACCACCCAGGCTCATTGGCTTCACACCCACTCTGTCACAATGTCATCGCTGATGTCATCGGCTCCCCCACTCAATCCATACATGAGTATTAGCAAAGTTGTCTCTTTTTTTCTTTTTTTTTTAACTGTTTTCAGCTATGTTGTTGGGGAAAAGGTGGGCGTTATTACATGTAAAGATTTTTTTTTTAAATCCTGTCATGTTGTTGCTGATTCATTCACCAGGGTAATAGAGGTGATTTTTCCAGAGTGCAGAATAAGTCTTTTATACTCTTCATACCAGGACAATCCTGGCTGTCAGAGTAAGGTCTCAATCATTAGATTGAAAAATATGAGGTCTTAGGAAAACCTCTGTCAAGTCTGTGGGATTGCACCACTGAGCATCAGAAAAAAACATGCCTTAGATGAAACGGCTTTGGTTGACATTTCGTCTGAGAAGGTTTTGCTTAAAGCTCTTTCAATGGTGAAATTCTATTGACTTTTTTCCCCCTTGAAACCTGATGTTTTTGTATTCACCTACGCAAATAGACTCAGCCAGCTGATGATTCCTCATATGAATACTCTGTCATTGAGTAATAAGTTGTGACATAAAAATGACAGCTGATATGAAATGTATTGCATCACATATGCCACATGTATTCTCACACACATTAATATACAGACAGTTCATTATGTGGTTCACCTATCTAAAGACAGTACACACATAGTGACAGCTAATATCGTTGTGCATCTAATATAGTGTGATACAATGGCAGGTGTCAGTTTTACAGTACAGCATGGGCAAAAGGGTGGGGATGGGAGGTAGCATTGCCATCATTTTCTGCCTGCTCCAATAATAATAATAATAATCATCATCGTCGCCGTCATCATCATCATCGTTATTGTTATTATTATTATTATTACAATAATAATTCTATAGCCCTTTTGACACACATGCTGTAGCTTCTAGTGCTATGTAAAGACAGTACAGCTGGAAAACAGAAAATTAGGGACACAAAAAAGGCAGAAAAGACTATGAGGAGAATGAGAAGAGGAATAAAAATTAGAAATGTACGAGTCTCTAAAGGCTCTGTTGTGTATGAGTGCCTCACAGTTTAGGGATAACTTGAGTAAAGGCAGCCATCCAAAAAATCTCAAGTGGACATCTTTGGGGGAATCTGCTCAAGTGGGTGGTGTCTGAATTGGAAGTAGTAGTCTAATTAAAGACTAGGTTGCAATGAGACTTCTCTAGTATTTCATTCTATATTTGTATGTTTTTTTAGATGTTTCTTTGATAAGACGTGAAGATGCCATGTCTTCAGTGTGACTGCTGTTCTGCTGTTTACTTTCATCTCCTTAAGCAAACATGACATCCAAGGAAATGCTATTCCAATAATGTGTGTAAGCAGTAACAAAATAATACACTAACACTACCCATTGCAGCCAACACCCATTTTGTGTAGTAGATGTAATGAGCTTAGCTAATGCCTTCAGTCAATGTGACACACAATGAGACAACATTTTTGACATTTGTGAAACTGAGCTCATTTCAGAGAATATAGCTGCATGGTTATGAAAAGGTCATAGAAAAAAGAGAAAAAAAAAGAAACACAAGCCTCTTGTCATGCAGAAATCAAGCCACACGTCTTACAGTCACATTAAGCCAACTAATGGTGCGTGGGCAAGCCTTCCACCAGGGACAGGTGTGTAATGACTTATCGCATGACTGTATGGTTCTTGTGATCTTGTGAATCTGACCTCAGAAGGCTGAAGAAGAGCACAACATGAAAGTATTGACAGAACTGGCCCGAAGCCATAGACCCTGTCCTTTTGTCATTGCCTGGCAAAGCATGGGGAAAGATGGTGGCGTTTTTGTGCAATATGGCTTCACTGTAGCGCTACGCCTGAACGAGGCCTGTCCACAGTATTCCCACTGGAGGCTTCTGAATCCAGCAGAGCCACAGAGAGGCCATGGCACACCCCCCATCGCAGTCAAGGTCAAAGGTTGCATATTAGGGTCAGTAGCCCCGTTTATATGGACACCTTTTTTGAATCCGATTGAATTTAATCAGATTATTAGAATTCTACCGAACTGTTTATATGAGCCTCAAATAAAGAGATTCGCGTTTGAAGAAAGGTGTAAACCACCTATTTTAATCGGTTTGAAAATGTAAACGGTTTCATTTGAATCCGATTATTTGACTGTATATATGGGACGTTTTTAATCGGTTTCTGTAAATAAAGAGATTAAAAGTGAAATTTTGTGTCCATGTAAACGGGGCTACTGTCATCTGAGGGGGAGGTGTAGGCCGCACAAAAGACTCCTGCCGTGTTTCCCACAGGGCACGGGCATGGTGTGATCTTATCCAGGTTCACAGACCCACAATCATTTCACACTTGCAAGAAAACATAAATCGAGGACTCATGCATAGCCTTTCTGTGAACCAGCACCAAGATGCAGAGAGTCCAAAAAGAAACGGATACATAATTCATTAATACATGTGTGAAAAAGCTGATTTACATAAGACATTTCCTTAACCATTTTTTAAAATGGAAAATTTAGAGTGCGTTATTTAAAGGCAGATTTTTGCCTTCAACATTTCCAATTGTTAGTGTTATATTACTTTGAGAAATTATTTGTGAAAGAAATGCCATCTACCAATTTGACAAAGTTAAAAGTTAAAGATTCTAGCTGCCTTTTTCTATATTTTTTAAGAAGTTGACTCCATTCTGGTAACAACAAACTTATAGTTGTTGTCTCTTTAGCCTGGTAAACCAGCCCCTCGTACTTCACTTCGTTCTGTACATAGGGTCTGGCACTGCTGTATTGAGAAGCTCTTTTTTAGGAAAGAGCTGAGAAGTTCTGGTTTATCAGGCTAGTGTCACTTAAGAGGTTAAATTTGTTATTTGCAGAGTTAAGCAAGAAGATGTGTTAGCTTTTGCAAGGTATCTACAATGTTTTGCTAATTTGGTGAAAGTTTTTTTTTTATTTCTGTGTAGAATTTTGCAAAAATAGTCAATAGATACAAAAAATGTGCTTAAGCGATCAGAAAACACATGTCCAACCAAGGTGGGATCACTGGCAATGCAAAAGGTGTCTATGACATACAGACGTGTGCATGCAGAAATTCATCTTAGCCCCAAACCTGCTGTAAATATTCATGAGACCTGCAAGTGTGTCAATAAAAAACAACAACAAGAATCAATCTTTAGTAGGGATGATATGTTTCCCAGGTCAGCAGTATGCTACCTGTTCTTTATTCTGGAACGTGAGATAAATTATGCACAGAGAGGTTACATGAAAGCCTTGCGTATAGGAGGCAGTCACTGGTAAATGTACTCTGCACTACGAAGCTGCCACTTCAAATAAGCCCCTATATGTCTTTATGTGCTGTATGTGTATGTTGGGTAATAAACCTCTCGTGAAAGATACAGTCAAACTCCCTAAATATCCATTTTGCAATTATTGTTATTATTGCAGCATTATTGTTATTGTTATTATTATTATTATTATTATTATTATTATTATTATTATTATTATTATTATTAATAATAATAATTAATTTATTTATTTTTCTTCTTATTATTATTTTTTCATAATGACAATAATGATGATGAGACTCACACATCCATGAAAGTAAACTCACTTTGCTCACTGCTCACTGTGCATGATTCTGCTTTGCAGTTTTTATTCTAATTGCTTACACACAACATCTTTGTATAGCACACAATTTCTAACGCCTCTCACTCAAACATCACAACTCCACATCAAATTAGCAAAACTATGCATAAATTCCCAGCCTTGACACAGTTTTTAATTTAGTTATTCACCTTTTGCAAATTACTGTAATACAGACAATTCTCTACCTAACACACAGAAATCTAACAGGAAGTAACTTGATTTCCTATTTCAAACATAACCAAACAAAATGCCACACTTATTCACCAGTGCTTCAGACTCTGTCCTCATATGTGCAAAAATAACGGCTTTACTGAACACCCATTTTTCTGTTGTCAACCTGTCTCCATATTCAACATTTCTCAACACAATCAAATAATTCTTCTCAACACAGTGCTGGAAAATATATGATCATCGTTCCTATATACCCACCTTCCACTTCTCCAGGCAACAGAGAAAGCATGTGGTGACATGGATGCTGCCTGTATCCAAGGCGATTCTTTCCTCAGTGTTTGGCAAGAGAAAATATAGCATGCGATGTGAATGAAGTATTTTGGCCAGACCCAGCCCGGAGGAGAGATCGACCCTAAATGCACACGCAACTAGCTAGCATCAACACACACATCAGTGCTAACTAGCACATACCACCTTATGCCCTTTTGCACTTTTCTTTGCTGCTACTGTAATATCACATATGTATGAAATGTTTTTTTTTCCATTCATAACCACTATATACCGAGCTTTGATACAAGCCATGCCCTGTCTAACGTGTTTACTTTATGTCCTTTTTTGCACATTGTGTAATGTGAATGTACATGTGTACCCTAGTGTGTGTGTGTGTGCATATGTGTGTGCACGTGTGTGTGAGTATGAATGTGTGTAGTTTCTTATGTCTGTGTGTACGCACTGTGTGTGTGTGGATAGTGTGTGTGCACTATTTTGTGTCTGTACTGTATTTTACTGTAACAATTGCGTGTATCACCAATTATTCCCCCTGAAACGTTGTCTTGTTTCACTATGTACTGTGTATACAGCTGAAACGACCTACGTGACCTACTTGACACACACATGCACGTACACACACAATCATTTACATAAATGCTTGTTTTTTTGTTGTTGTACCACCATATGTGGTGGCTGGTGTACTTTTCTGCACATTACACATGTACATTACTGCATTTACAACAGCAACCAATTTATTTAGAAAATTACAGTAAATATTTTTGCTTCCAAAATTGCTTGTGTTGACTTCCATTTGCATACTAATATAGTTTCACTTTTGTATGGCAATATATCAAAACATCCATAAAAACAAAAGAGCTTTAGATTTCCAGCAACACAGGTTTGTAATACTATAGGAAATGTGTATGAGACAAACCTTTGCGTTTGAGATGTGTTTACAATATTTTGAATACTTTGTTTCATTTTACAGGAGATATGATGCTTTTTGCATTTTGTGTGAGGAAGAGCTGAATTTGTGTGTAGAGTTTTGAAAAAAAAGCAGATAGAGCTTTGAAAATATGTGTTAACACTCGGAAAAAATGTGCTATACAAATGCAATTATTTCCAATCATTCAGTATCATTTCCCCAACTTGTCTGGTGGACATGTGAAGCTCTGGTAAAGAGAAATCAGTCACGCCTTGATCTGAACTCAATCCACTTCAGTCTCTTCACATGTGCTGTGTCTATACTGTATAATGCATGAGTGAAAGTAAAGTCAATGCATATATCTCTGTTCAAGTCATTCATCACTGACTTGGGATTACATGTGCCAGAAAATGTGTGTTTATGCAATGTCTACAATATGCATGCCTAGTATGGGCACCGCTGTCTATATTATCTGTATATATCTGTGTATTGTAAACTGTCTGTGTAAAATTCACAAATTGTCCTACATGTATACCCCAAAAGCCACTAACATATGGGAAAAATGCCTTGTAAGAGCACATTTGCTGCTGAGATGCTTGATTTTGATTCTAACTAGAAGGTACGCACATTCCACACATTAAACATAATGTTTAGACATGTAACAACATTTGTTGAAAGTGACAAGCATACTTCAGAGCTGTGTGCATGATACACGGCGAGCTCAGAATTAGCTCCGATGCTTGCCCTAAGTAGAATGTACTGTCAGCTGTTGGATTTCCATTTTTATCTTCTCAAATTCCCAAATTAAATCTCCAGTGAATTGCCCTTCAAAAAAATCTCATTATGTGATATTTGCATAGAGCTCTTTGAAGCCATTTAGAATAACTGTATGCTTTAGTTCAATATGAAGATTCATCAAACAATGTCTATGACATTTAAATAATTAATTTTCTCAATTTCAGTTTGTTTTATATTTTTCTCTCTCTTTAAAAAAATGACCATTTATCCAAACATCATGAATAATAGACACAAACTCATTATATTCTCCAGAGTGTTTTGTCTGGCACACAATGAGCCTTCAGGCAAAGCGGATGTCACTTCAGCCCCTTTGGAGATTCTGGAAGAGTCCCAGGACAAGAGAATGTCCTTTTGAGGATCTCCTTTGAACTTGGGCCCACAATGTTGCAATACACCCTACTAGGAGTGCAAGGAATGTTTGCCTGTCCAAACGTCTGAAGTATCAAGGGAGGAGACAGAAACAGAAAAAGGGAGAGAGAGAGAGATAGAGAGAGAGAGATACACAGAGAGAAAGCTACAAAAAGAGAGAAAGAAAGAGAAAGAGAGAGAGAGAGAGGAGTGCAGGGAGACCCTTGAAGCTGTCACTCTTATACTTCCCTGAAATATATTTTTCTTTTTATTTTCTTTTTTTTCTTCCCAACTCTGCTGCAGTAGAGCTGATGGTTTTTATTTAAATTGTGGGTCAGTGTTTGCATCTCACTGCACTCCCACTGTGCCCCAGAGTCACCAGGCTGGCGGGCTCAGGAACTCCCAGACACCGGGGGTGGCCAGGAACAGCCGGGGGCGCTCAGCGGTACATGTTTGTAAATAAACTTGATCTCGGCCCCCGGTCTGTGAGTGCACGTCAGGACAGTGAGGGCCAGGGCCATTTAGCTTATGGTGGACAGACGTGTTTGTATTTGTGTGTGTGTGTGTGTGTGTGTGTGTGTGTGTGTGTGTTTGTAAGAGAGAGAAAGAGGGAGCGAGAGAGACAGAGAGAGAGAGAGAAAGAGAGAGACAGATAAGAGAGCAAGAATTAGAGAAAAAGAGTGTGTGTGTGCGTGTATGTATATGTGTGTGTGTGTGTGTGTGTGTGTGTGTGTGTGTGTGTGTGTGTGTGTGTGTGTAAAATAGAGACATACATTGCAGAGGTGACGAAAACTCTAATGGTGTCACTGCTGCCATTCTCCCCTGTACAGAAAAGCATGTGCCACAGTTGTCAACACCGCTCAGAGTCACTCGGCGTAAGTGCGGCAATGGAGCCAGGCGCTTGGACCTCCTGATGTCACCACAGGGGGGCTTGATATAAGCATATGGTTGGCTCACTGTGCTACTCCCAACTTCTCAAGCACACACCCACCCACCCACGCATGCACACACACACACACACACACACACACACACACACACACACACACGCACACACACACAGGTTTGTACACACCCTCCCCAGTAACCAGAACTGCATTAAGCATTTGAAGTGCCTGTTGTCTAAACATAGAACACATTTTCATGATGAGATCAGTCATGCTGGGGTAGCATCCCATTGCAGTAGGAAGATAGAAGTTCATGTTGAGCATATTAAGGAAGCCTGATGTGCTCAGACATCATGCAGCAGACAGATCTAAATCTTGAGCAATATTGTATATTTTGGTCATGCCTTGTAAGAATGAGCATATTTGCTGCTGAGATACTCGATTTTGATTCTAACTAGAAAGTATGCACATTCCACACATTAAATATAATGTTTAGACATGAAACAACATTTGTTGAAAGTGACTGACAAGCATACCTCAGAGCTGTGTGTGGGCGTGTATGTGTGCATATGCGTGTGTGGCAGTCTGTACATGTGGGAGAAAGAGACAGACAGACAGACAAACAGGGAGAGAGAGTGTGTGAGAGATTTTTTGTCTTCAGTTGTATACACAGATGTATATAGACATGGTCTGTAAAGTGCTGGAAGATCACGCTACAGGCAATCATTTGTGGCATCACCTGTAGAGAATACCTTTTTTAACCATTAAGGCTCATTGTACAAAGCACAAAGCCATGGTTTGAGATATATTGCACTGCTTTATGTTTAGTTCATAACAAATAAAATTCCAGGTAGTAATACTGAAATGAAATGAGGAAAATGATTGTCACACTAATAAGAAATATTAAATGACAATTACGTATTATTCAGTTAAATATTATTATCATACATTGCATTACTGCATAAAAAATATGTTACCAGCATTACACAGTGCTTTGTTGCTGCAGAGTGTACATGTACCATGTGCCGCATGTACTGAAAGCTTTTAGCGGCTCACTAACAACAGTCCAATCTGCCGTGTATTGTTTGGCATCTGTGTCCAAGTGAGTCACAATAATGCTATCGCTGACCTTGCATTTTCAGGGTGACTTCACTCTAAGGAATAAAAATTGTTCTCTGTGAAGATCATTTTAGAGCCTAATGGGAGCGTGTGATCCCTCTGAGGTAGGCTGACATTTTCCAGCTCGAAATTCAGGACTCCAGCCTAAAAGAAATACATAGACACACATGCATACACACACACACACACACACACACACACACACACACACACACACACACACACACACACTGACTCACACATACACACACACACACAGAATCAAATTTACACAATATCTGCTTATGATGCCTATGTTATAAACCATTACTTCTTGTGCTCTCAACATCTAAAAGCCATATGTTTGGCAGTTTGCTGTTGAAAGCCTCTTTTCACAAGTGACAGTATTACCAAAACTACTGCCAATTTAGCTGAGATCCTTAAATCTCTTCAGTGATTTCAGAAGCCTTAGCGGGAGGCTTCATGATTCTCTGAAATTGCTTCAATAAGGACTTGAATTAAAAGAGAGACACACACAAAAAAAACTCAGAAAGCACACACAGCCCTAGTCCCCACTGTGAGTGCAGTGGTGGCAGTGCTGCCTAAAAATTTGAGGGGTTGTGGATTTGGACAGCCCAGCGACAGTCAGTCCCCACCAAGGGACACGAACCTAATTAGAAATGCTCAGACATTCCCCGGGAATCTGCTTCACAGTTGGGCAGTGAAGTAACTCATAACAAACACTGAGGCAGACGTGTGTGTGATGTTCACCCTCAGGATGGCAGGGGGTTAATCATGGCTATGTAAGGGACGCCAGCTAGCACAGCTCAGCTGTTAGTACACCTCTCTCTCTCCCGACACCTCAAGGCGATACACTACTGTCTTAGCTTGGCTTTTAGACCACTTGGTAGCGTATTGTCCTCCTAATCCGGAGTTTCTGTGTGAGGTCGCAGAGTCAAGCCTGGGGCCAGGACTGTACAGGGTGACCTCAGTTACAGCTGCATGGCGGGTGCGGGGAGGGTAGATGCCATTCGCTGCTGATGTGTCAGGAGCAGGTGGCTCGTGTCTCACTGATGTGTTCAGGACTAGGACAGCCTGACATGAGAGATGAGCTAAAGCAAAACCCCCCGATCGCACCAAGAAGACTAGTTCCAAGGCGACTACACAGGAGGAAGTATTGTTCTTGTCACATTTTTGTCGAAACTAAATTACGTGACAATCTCTGCATGTATTTTTTAATTTAAATGTAATTTCCAACATCAAACCAGTGCCAGTGCCTTTGAGTGTACATGTTTGGCCCTGACATGTCTCATAATTGAGAACATGCAAAGAAAGCCTGACTGAATGGAAGCGCCTCACTAGCCTGGACAGCAAAAGCATCCTTGATGAATTGCTTCCCATATGCAGCTTATACTTCTAATAATGAGCCAAATTAGCAGAGGAAGTGAAAGTATAGCATGCCAATATAGGGGAGCGAGCAGATGTTAAATGCACTAAATTATCTTTTTTTTTCACTTACAATAATGTTAAGGGGTGATTGACAGGAGAGAAAATATCCCTTGTGTTAGGTCCCACTCCTGGGCTCTCTCTTTCATTAGAGCTGTCCTTGGGGACGACTGCTATCCAAGTATTTCCGTGTGTCCAATTGGAATATAAATATTGCCCTTCCCCAGACAGTGCAGGCCCATGCTGCCAGCATGGCCATGCTGCCTCCTCTGGTCCAGTGTGCCTATGCATATTGCCTTGGCTGGTCGCGGTGGCTGTTGGAAAATGGCAGCACCTGGAAAATGAGATTCATTCAGGCCCATGCCGCCGTGTGTGCCAAGGGGCTTAGCCAAGCTTATCTACAGGCTGCACCGAATACAGCAAGTGTTGTGGAGCAAGCAGTCAGCGCTCTCTTCTCCCAAGCACACGATTCACTCACACACACGCACGCTCGCATGCATACACGCGCGCACGCACACCCACACACACACATAAACACACACACACACACAGACATCCCCCCACACACCAGCACACAAAAACACACATGCTTACATACACACAGAAATACACACACACACATACACACACGCAAACACAGACAGACACACATACATACACACACACATGCCTCATGTCTGGGTTACGAATGCAAGGCTTTTAGCTGAATTATCAGCAGTAGAATTCAATTACCCATGAATTCCCTATTTTGCTGTGAGCGCTGTTGCTGTCTGACTGAATCTGTGTTTGGGAAGATTAACCTGTGAGAGAAGAAAATGTCTCTCCGTGTGGTCAGCAGTCACTCACACACTGGATGGAAAGCCTGTCTGCTTGTTTTTCCTTCTGTACTGATAATGACCTTGAGAGTATGATAACATCATGCAGATCTCATCATTGCATTTTCAATTGGATTACTTTCCTCTGCAAGCTGATAGAGGATTATGATGACTGCAGAAAGCTATGGACATTCTAAATGGCTGAGGACTGAGGCCATTGCCACTTATACTATATCATTGTAATAACATGGTTGAACAAGGTCATAAGCATGTCACTACAAATGCATATATTACCAAAATGGGTTGTGTATATTTTACTATTATGTATATTTTTGTGTACCATCATGACAGCTTTGAAAATTGTTTGTTGATATGTCATAATGCTATTAACTCAAAGTCTGTAATGCCTGTACAAAATTACTTTTGTACCCGCCTCATGGTAAAGGTAAAGTGATTGTGTTGTTGTATTTCCTCTCTCAAGATGGCGTATTCCAGGGCAGTTGCATATATGAAGACAAGGTCATTAGTACACTGTGTAACACTGTCATTCTCAGTTTTTTTTTTTTTCCTAGTTGTAAGTGAATGCTGTTCACGAGTCCATTTTGTAAAGTGCACTGCTCCTTTAAATTCATTTACATTCACGTGAGCTGCATGTAAGCTGCTTCATGCCGATGGTGGTGGTGCGTGCCATTGATTTGTGGCCAAGTGATCCTTTTCCACTCTCCACTGCAGGAGTGGTCAGGTTACCGTGTCATGCTCATGACTGATACTACCCTCTTTAGCTTGTTTGTGGGGGGGGCTGTTGTATCTTCATCCCTTTTTGTGTTCTGTCTTCCTTCCTTCCTTTCTTTCAGTCGTTCTTCACTGGCCCATTTTCTTCTTGTCTTTAATTGTTTTCCACCATGTTTCCTTTTTCAGCCAGTCCCCTGTGGTGATACTCCGTGCAGATGTGTGCCAGGTGATAAGGGAATGGCTAGCCATGTGTTTATGCTGCTAATTATCTGGCTCGGAGGCCAGTGGCTCTGATGCCTCCCGTGTTGTCCATGCTCGGATGGACACACAACTGATCTGTTGCTTCTATTTCCATCCACCTCCTCAATCACTCTTGACAGCTTGGTCGGTGTTGACTAGTGACCCGTTACCATGGCCGCGGAAGTTTTCTTCCGGGGCCAAAGTTCAGGGTCAGGCTTTGCCAGGTGTCGGCGGATGGTAAGAGGGTGTCACATGGAAACGTGGTGAATGAAGAGATGTCACGATGGGAGAGAAAGGTTCCTTCCCTACTTTGCATTTTTATTTTCATGATGTGTACTTTGCACTGCTTCCCTCTTTTCCATGTACTATTCCATATTTATCGGAGCCTTATTTGTGCCCTTAAGGATCTCTAAGAAGCATGGGCGGATAACCTTTATCTCTGACATGACTGTGAATGCCAAAGCCATAATTGTTAGACTCCAGTCAGAGACAGAGAGAGCAAGAGTGAATGTGTGTGTGTGTGTGTGTGTGTGTGTGTGTGTGTGTGTATGTGTGTGTGTGTGTGAGAGAGAGAGAGAGAGAGAGAGAGAGGCAGAGAGAAAGAGAGAGAAGAAATAGAAATAGGAACAGCATGCAGAAGGCAGGGAGGGGGAAAAGTCTGTGTGCCTGTCTATGTGTGTGTGTTTTTGTGTATGTGTGTAAGAGAGACAGACAGGAAGCTTGTGTGGGAGGGAGAGTGAACAAGCAAATGAGAAAGAGAATGAGAGAGACTCTAAGAGGGATGGAGAGGGTGATAGAGACTGAGAGAGATGTGGGAGGAGAGCGAAAGTGTAAGAGAGATGGAGAGGGGATGGCAAGGAAAAGAAAGACTAAGAGAGAGATGCAGAAAGACTGAGAGAGAGCCACAATGACTGAGAGCACAATGGAGAATAAGAGAGCTTGACAGAGAGATAGAACGAGTCCTATTTCAGTGACTGTTCAGTCTACCAGACGCAGTGCAAAGATAGTAAGGAAGGGACAACAAATAAAAATAGATTTTTTAAAATGCACTGTTGATCTATCAAGCACGTCATCAATTGCATATAAAATGAAGGAAAAGGCATCCCCCATCCTTTAACATCATCCACATTTGATTTCAGCACTGACGGAAAGTTCCTGCTGTGTAGATGCTCTCTATCGCTGACACACACTGTAGAGCAGAGGAGAGGAGAGGAGAGCAGAGGAGAGGAGAGGAGAGGAGAGCAGAGCAGAGCAGAGCAGGATTCTTCGAGGTGCGAACTAACACGCTGCCTGCCTGTAGCCAGTAGTGGAGCAGAGTGGGCAGACTCGCACAGACACACACACACGTTCACACACACACAGGCACACTACGCACACACACACACACTCTCTCTCTCTCCATCTCTCTCTCTCTCTCACACAGAAACGCTCCCTGCATGCCTCTCACTCCATCACTGCCAGCACACAGGCAAGGATCGCAGCAGATTCTCTCTCTTATCTCTCTGTCTGCCTCTCTCCCTCTCCCTCTCTCCCTGTCTCCCTCTCCCTCACACTCGCTCACTCGCTCTTCTCTGGAGCTGGAATACCGGGGCTGGCAACAGAGGAGGAGAGGAGGAAGCGTTGGCCGCGGGGAGACTGAATAAAGGGGGAAAGGAAAAGGTCTATGAACACCACCAGCTGGTGCTACTGAAGGACATCTACACCTCTGATTTGCTTGTGTTTGTGAGGCAGAGACACGCTGAGAAGAGTTGCTAACACACTTGCACATCTACCTAATTCTTTTTTTGGCACAAGCCTGACATCAGCAACGCACAGCAGCGGTCTGATTTTGACCGGCTAAGCGTATGGACTATAGGAGCACGGACGGCATTTGAAAGGTAAGGATAGAGTCGGATGCCCTTTTCTTGTGTGGGTGTGGGAGTTGGATGTTTGTGCGTGTTTTTATCCTAATAGGATGTGGGAATTGGATAAACAAGGACATGAGGGGCTTACGGACGGGGGAAACACAGACAGGAGACATATGTGTGCGTTTCACAGACGTGCCGCTCCCTGAAATGGGAAATTAAAAGTTGAGCAGGATCTTATTTATTCATCCCCTGTGAGTTCCGCATCACAGCTCGTGCAAAGACAACGTGTGGCTGTAGTTTTCACCAGTGGGGCATTTTCTTGTTTCTCTCTCTCTCCCCTTTTTTTATAATTATTTATCAGACCATTGAGAATGTGCATGAAGCAATCTTGTATGCCAAGCAGTTTCTCTGCTCCACACCTTACAGTTTCTATCTCTAGGCAGGGTAGAAACGAAGTGCAATTATGCTCCTGTCAGTCAGGACCGGACCCTCGTCTTTGCAAAAGGGTGGTTGGGTTGGGTGGGGTGTCCGGGGTTTACACAGAAAGGGAGGGGTGCGAACCAAAAGCTCCATGTCAGTGCCGATGTACTGATGTGTGTTAAAAAGAACACACCACTCTTAAGCATACGCATACAAATAGGGGCATAATATCTTTTCTCTACCCTCCCTTCTTCTCCCAGCTCGGCACTGCGCGGTGTCTGACATAATTACTTTTGCCATCAGTTCCCTGTGAGTTTCACAGGAATGCCCCACGCAAAGCAGTCTGGCAGGCAGGGACACACTGAGCGCTCGGCACTGCGCGGTCTCCAGCAGGCACGGGGAGAGAGGGGGGCTTCGATCAGATAAAAAATGAGGATGCGCCTGACGAAGCCCTCATCTCCCCAAAGGGCAGCTGTAGAAAGCTGTTTTCGGACCGCTTTGAATGGTGTGTGGAGGAGACATAAGGGTTGTTGTGATGTTGGGGAATTATCTCTCGCTTCACTTTAGGGAATCTGGGAGGGAGATGAGGAGAGAGGCACAGAGAGAGAGAGAGAGAGAGAGAGAGCACAGAGAGAGAGAGAGAGAGAGAGAGAGAGAGAGAGAGAGAGACTGAGAGACTGAGAGACAGAGGGAGAAAGAGAGACTGCAGTCTGTCCCTCTCTCTCTCTCTCTCTCTTTCTGTCTTCCTTCTTTTCTCTTTGTCTCTCAATAGTGGACAAGTGCTCCCCTTTGTAAGAAAGCCTGAAACATTAATGCCAGCATGCACATCCTGTCTGCTGAAATATTTAAAATAATTGAATAATAAATAAGCCTTCACTGTCACAGCCTGCCACTCGTCTCCCGCCATGATTGCTGTGCAACCACCTCTTCATTTAAGAAGAAAGACCTGTGACCACGGAGTGCCTTTGCATCCAGATTAGAGCATTTACAAATATCATATCCTCACTTCTCTCTTTCGGCCAGTGAAAGAAGATAGAGACAGCTGAAAAGATAGAATGTTGATGACTGTGGGGAGACTGTGAAAGTTGCAATGAACGATTAGAGATTTTTAAACTGAAAAGAGATCGAGTTTCCCTTTTCTCTCTCTCTCTCTCTCTAGCACTCTCTGTCTCCCTCCCTCTCTCTCTCTCTCTCCCTCTCTCTCTCTTCCTGTATAGATTGTGCTTGTGTAACACTACTTCTGCTGTTAAAGCGGCCACCTTTTTAGGGATTGGGTTGGGATCCTTGAGCTGAGGCATGAGTGTTTATGCGGATGAGGTGAATCACATGCTCAGTTAGCGTTCCATGTCTGCTTTTATACGGGGTGATCAACCCGAACATCTCCCCTCTATTGCCACGGCATGGCCTGCCAGCTCTCACAGAGAACCATACCAGAAACAATAACAGAAGGGGGGCAGCAGGGAGAGAGAGAAGGCACTCCTCTAACACTGCTGACTTGGGAGGAGAGAGGGGCGGGGGGGCATTGCTGTGTGTTCAGTGCCTTTGATGTTTTATGAGTGTTAATGGTATGAGGGCACACACACCAACTCTGTTTTTGCTTAAATAAAGATTCGAGTGTGGGGGCAGCTGTGCGGATGGGTTAGGTTAGGGTGGGGAGCAAGTGTTGAGACTGCGTTGAGTCTCTTTAGTTGCCACTGCTTTTTCTCTCTCTCTCCTACACATGTACGCTGATGACTGAAATGTTTTGAAGACTCATGGTTTTCTTTCTTTATATCTTAACTGTGTCCATTTGCTGCAATGTTTTGTATTGCACATCTGCTTGTGTGTGTGTATGAGTGTGTGTGTGTATTGTGGGTGTGTGTGTGTGTGTGTGTGTATGAGTACAGTATGTATGACAGACTGTTCTGGTCAGCCTATATATTGATCCCTGCATCTGTAAAGAAAGGAGTAGAGTTCCATCCCCTCTTCATCCCTCTGTGTATGTATGACTGTGTGCAAATCAAACACGGGGTCCTCCATTTTAAACTGAATTATGCATTAAAGACCTTCTCACAAATCTCTCAAATCTACTGATAAACTCTATGCTAGCTTTGATTACAGCGTGTCTTGAGGAGGCAGGCGAGGGGGAAATGAGAGGGGAAGGTTGATGGCCATCGTAGCATGCTAATCTAGACAACAGCATTATAAGATTTGGAGCCAGTGATTATGCAGGGACAGGCGAGACAACTGCTGCTGTGAGCAATGAATCAATGGACGTAATGAAACGTCGACTCACCGGGGACGTAAATCTACTTCAGACACGCATTCACTTTTATCTTATCAATAACTGGGGGGAGCAGCACATTCCTATAAAATAAGCATTAGCAAGGGGGCTTCATTCAACCCAGCATATGTGATTATCTATGGTATGTAGATGTAACCAGCTCTGTATTATCATTTATGACCATGTTAGGGAGTGAACGAGGTAATCTCCATTTGATTTGTCCCCGTGTTTTCTTTCTTAATGAAAAAAAAAACACAGACTCATTCATCTTCTTACATCAGGCCAAAGCCGCAATGTTGAAAATCCTTGAACAGGGCCTGTCATAATCAATACTAGCATGTAATAACTTAGCAGGAATATGGGCTCCTCAGCTTTAGCCTGTATGCTCTGTCTCAGTTTATGAAACTGGAAAAAGCATCTGCAATGGAAATGAGCAGAAGAGAATGAGAGAGAGAGAGAAAGAGAAAGACATAGAGAGCGATAGAGACAGACAGGAAGACAGACAGACAGAAACTGAGAGGCAGAGAGACAGCAGATATAGGCACACATGGAAGTGGTAGATGTGTTTGCATGTAGGACAATTTCAGGAATTCACACAGCTGAAGAGGGGTTTTGCTCATTTTGTTTTGTTTGGATTTTTTTTTTTCAGTTTAGTCAGCTTTTTTCTCCCTTTTGTTTTTCCTCCTCCTACTCTTTCCCCCTGTTCCCTCTCAATCCTTTACTTCTTCTTCTTCTTCTTCTTCTTCTTCTTCTTCTTCTTCTTCTTCTTCTTCTTCTTCTTCTTCTTCTTCTTCTTCTTCTTCTGTAGTTACTCTAAAGTGCCTGGCTTTGATTTAGCAAGGACAGGAGGACATTATATCTCGTGTCAATTTCTCACAAGGTTCCTCATTTGATTCCAGAGTAATCAACACTTGCATTTGCTTGTCAAGTTAATTGGTTGGTTGCAGGATGGCTTGGCTTATTAATCTGCATAGCACCAGCCAGAATCCCCCCCCACCACACACACACACACAAACACACAAACACACAAACACACGTACACACACACAAACAAACACACACACTGGTGACATACAAATCAGCACATCTCATTTATTCTCTTTGCGGAACCTGTCACTCTATGTCTCCATGTGTAATGTACAATATGGCGCCATGCATTGCAGGCCAGCAGTGGTTTAAAGAAGTACAGCTTTTTAAAATTGTTCTTTGGTATATAGAAGACTTTTACAGATTTTTAAAAGTAGACAAGCCAAATGTATTTATAAGGGACATTTCATACATACAATGGTTTCAGATGACATACTGGCAATGTTATTAATGTGTTTATTATGTTACTTATCTATTTACTACCTAATTTATTTGTCTATTTACTTATTTTTTTATCTATTTACTAATTGATTTTGTTTTTCTTTCCTTGTTTGAGTCATTCTGTTAAGATACCCAATATGGAAGTGATATAATTGAACCTGAGATGTCAAGGCCACTATGTTCATTATTATTATGAGGCCAGATTTCTGTAAACCTCTAACCTGATCCATATGTTCTGTTTTGCACATACAATAACATCATGACACCTTACACTTACGAAGGAGAGCTTGCATACAAGCTATTGTGATAAAATCGCATCCACGTTTTTAGTGTGCTTACTATTTTTAAGTCTACAAAGACAACAGCCATAGGCGTATTCATGACAAGCTTCTAATGAATCACCGTGAACAGATGGCCACATTCGGTTTTGCCAACCAAACAATAATCCTAACAAGTGATTTTTTATGATGCTTTTAGGGAAGTCATTCCAGATCTTAATGTTATCCTGAAGGCCTTTCCTTCTTTTAAGTAGACATTTAAATATCGTCTTTCAGCTTTTTGCAATTAAAACCCAAACACACAGCAAACCTGAATGCTTAAAGCAAGTACTTTAGGAGCCCATTTCCAATACTTAGGTCTTGTTTGGTACTTCCGTAGTAGCGTAAACCTTACACAGAGCAAATGCAGAGGTTATGGGTTCTGAAGCCCATTCCATGGAATATAGGCTCTGGCCTGAGCTTACCTACATATTTTTTATTTTATTAATTTTTAGCAAGTCCATCAAAAAATTGGAAAATCAATGTTCTCTCTCTCTCTCTCTCTCTCTCTCTCTCTCTCTCTCTCTCTTTCGCTCTCTCTCTCTCTCCCCTCTCTCTCTCTGTATGTCTCTCTCTCACTCTTGCTTTCATTCTGTCTCTCTGCCTTTCTCTATCTCTCTCTCTCTCTTTCTATCTATCTATATCTTTTTTCTCTCTTTCTCTGTTTCTTTTTCTGTGACAGAGATTCCAACAGTGCTTGTTTTAGGCATAATTAGTGCTTGTTTTAGGCACAGTACAAGTGGACAGATGGCTAAAACTGCATCCTGCCGGCTGACCACAGACTGGCAAGTTGTGGTTGTCTGAACCTTGTATAAGTATTGGTAAGGGTGGTGAAAGTGGGAATCTAGGGCAAAATGAAGGGATAAAGAGTGCCAGGAGAGGCTGGTGGTGGATGGGACACAGGCATGCTTTTGGTGGAAATCTTTCTAGGTCTTCTACAAACAGAAGGCATAGTTCAGATGATTGTAGTGCGCATATGTAACAGATGCCAGCTAGCACATCTTGGTGCAGAACGATAGTAAACCACCCTCCCGACACCTCAAAAGGATACACTAATAACTTGGCTAATAGTCTGGCTTTTAACTTACATGGTAGCGTGTTTGCCAAACCGGAGTTGCTGTGAGGTTGCAGGTTGAGCCAGGGCCTGGACTGCACAGGAAGACCTCGGTTACAGTGGTTGGAAGTCAGGTTTAGGGGCTAATGCCAGTGATTGAAGGACACTTTTCAGCCACAGGCACTACTATTGCCAAGCAGAAGGTGTCAGTGACATGTGTTGACTATGTACTCAAATGTGAATTTGGCACAGTCATGTGCAAACATGTCCAAGAATTCCAACAGGAAGACATCCACACACTGTTTTTCTAAAACAAATTCTAACATTGTACAGTTAAATTCACTCTTTTTTGGAGCTTTAGACAGCAGTGTGCAGATGTCTTCTCCTTTTCCATCCTTTAACACTTTCAATCTGAAAATGAACGAAGCGGCAATGCCTTTTACTCTGTACTGTCTATAGCATGTACTGTATGTCAGACCCTCAACCTCTGCCTGTGTCATCTCCCAGAGTAGACTGTTGGTGGTGCTCTTAGGCCCTAACGCCTCATGTTTTCTTTATGAATGAACAGATTGTTGAATTAGCGATGAGGTCTTGTTGGTCCAGCTAATCTCAACATGGATGCCCGGCTGGCATGTGTTAGGTATTACAAATAAGAAATAAGAAACTCTGACTATTTGAACTTTGGTCTTCTCTGCCAAGAGACTGTTCATATTGATGAATTCCCATGGCCAAAGTATCCATCAGTGGAATGACCTTCAGATATAACGATTTCAACATTGACTTGAGCACACTATCCATGCTGCTTCACTTTTGTTCATCAGAGCATGAAAGATCTATCTTACTGATTGGTGGATGGGTTCATAGGGGTATCAAGAACAGTGTGTGTGATTGGTTACTAAAGAATCTCTCATCCAGTTGATGAACTGGATTCTTGCTAGAGCTGTTGCAAGCCAGGTGCTTAATTCCTGAACTTTTTTTAGCTTTTGGGCTCACACACATCGGAGCAGCTTGAATATGCTTCAGTGAGTCTGTGTCCTTTCTCAAATGTGCTTACTCATGGGGAACCAGACACTGTCTCTGGAAGAAAAAGGCAGAAATGGGTAAAAAAGAAATTGCTCTGGCTCTGTTCGACCTGTCTGTCAAAGTAAATGACTGTCTTCTCTGCCAGTAAAGTTTTTTCTCAAGCACTGCAGTTGCAGATTTGAAATTGTTATATTTAGATGGATTGGAGGGTGTGTATTCTCTGATGGGGCAACTGGGAGAAATTGATTGCAGAATCCTTGAATGAGATTTCTTTGGCGTATACAGTTTGTTTTGAAAATGAATACACACTAAATAAACACACACCTAAATAAATCAGCAAATATGTCAACATGCCGAGGAAAGAGCAAAAGAAAACCCACTCATTCTGACCAGTGACAGTATGCCAGTGCCTCAGTGATGCCACTCAAAAGTAAAGTTGCTTCCCTGTGTAAAGTACATCCTGTCACTTTGCAATCATTTCAGTGGTGAAAAATGACAGAAAGGAGTGCTTAGATGTCAGCAAAACAACCCCTAGATCTGCTGTAATCTGAGTACTTTCACATCTTGCAACAGACAGTACACCCAATCACCCTAGCAAGGTTAGAGGGAATTTTACGATTTGCTGCGCTCCAACGCTGACGTAAAAAGCTGATGACGCCGATGCAATTTGAAACCAGAGACAGCCACCTATGTAACAGCAGGCACTGCTGTAATAATTCTCTTCTTCTCTTCAAAGGCAAGCTGAGACCAGTTTTTAGAGAAGTTTTTTCTTTTTCTTTTTTCAACACTTTAAGTGGCTTAATAACGGAAATGAAAAGGTCACGGCTTTGTCTAGAGGTTGTCAGCAGGGTGTTCTTTGAGTAGAGGACAGTGCTTGCAGGCTGACAATAGACAGACAAGGGCTTCCTCTCTGTTAGCGAAGGCCACAGCCGAGAGTGTCTTTTCTCTCAGGACCTGGGTGTCAGAGAGCAAAGGATGCTGGGACAGTGGCTGGAGGACTAATCACAGAGGATCTTTGCTGACAGAGACCCTGTCACTTGTGCCGCTTCCGAGTGCGGCTCCGTCGAGTGAGTGGTCAGTTTCGACATGGTCCTGTTGCCTGGAGCAACGACTGTTACATGTTTTATGGGTTTCTTGTGTCTGTGTTGGCATCTGTGTGTACTATGTGCCTATGTGGGTGGTTAAGTGTACGTGCGTGTGTGTGCACGCCTGTGTGTGTGGGTGAGGGGTTTGTTTGTTTGTGTGTGTGTGCCTGTGTGTGTGTGTGTGCATGTGTCTGTGTGTTTGGGGGGGTGGGGGGGCATGGGGGTGGGGCGTTGTCTGTGTGTGTGTGTGTGTGTGTGTGTGTGTGTGTATGTATGTGTGTGTGATAAGGCATTAGTGCAGGTCAACAGGGTGGCCAGTGTCTAAGCTATGAAGACACTGTGCCAAGTGGCAGCTACAAACAAGGAGGGAGTGAAATCGTCTGGCCACTGTCCCGGTTGAAAAGAATAACACCCTGTACAACAACAACAACAACAAATTTCAAATGTCCTTAGGTTGTGTGTTGGCCTGAATGATAAGCACTTTGACCTTGAACTGCTGTTTTAAACCTTTTCCAAATCCCATGGAAGTAAAAGACTGGCCACACACATGACTCCAATTTCTAGAAGTACATTGAAAGTCAAGATGCACACCATAGATAGATTCTGCTTCAGGGTTTTTTTTTCTTTTCCTAAAAGTCTGGATGTCTGGAAGGTTGGGGAATCTGCAAGGTTAAACATCATAATTTGGATCATGTTCAAGGAGTCATTTAGTTCACACTCACTTAAGTAAATACTTGGAATGCAACTAATGAACGTCTTTTTCTTTTTTTGGTAGACTGTGTACTGAGAAGAATTAATCTGCTCAATCCAATGTTATACAATACACCTATGACACTGAAAAATAACATACTCCCGTATTAATCTGGCAACATTTCAAACTGGGGTACTCTGTAGAGAGAAAAACTGTATGTTGTCATGTGTAATCATGCCAAATAATGTTTATTTCAAGCCAGGCATACAATTGTATTCCTATATCATCAAATCAGTCACGTTCTGTAATGTCATTAACACAAAATACACCACTTTCACACACAACATTGAGTTAACATGCTAAAACGTCTCGTTAGCAGGCTGTTGATGATGATGTTAGGGGCTGTTACGCTAATGCATTAAATAAGCATGTAATAATTGACAGTAATCAGATCTAACTGATGATAGCGACTGCTGTGAGGACACAGGGCTGTGGGCAGTTGTAGATGTAGATATAGACCTGTCCACAAGTATACAATGTAAAAACTGAAGCATAGAACCAGCCTTAAATAATTAAGTATGCATGCTGCATGGGTCTTCTTACATTGATTTAACCTAACTATGCCATATACAATGTGAATATAAGATAAACCAACACACAATGATTCATGCAGCCGCTTGTATTATTATTTTTTTTAAAAATAGCTCAAAGCAGCACTTTTTACAGTGTAACAGTGATGAGATATGGGAGAGGTGCTATGAAAGTGCTGTTGTGTATAGTATGTTGAACACTGTGTGTACTGACTCGGACTATCTAAGAACCACCAACATGCATAAAAAACCCCCAAAGGCTTTCTGTAGGAGAAGGCAACACTGCCGCCCAATCAGACTGCCCCACTGGTGGCATGTAGCATCCAGCAGCTCCATGAATTTGTCCGTAACTATGCATCTTGTAGCCAATTATGATAAAATATGAATGACTTGCGGACCTAATTACCCATCCCCATATGAATACCTTCAGACACCGCCCCCCCTCCCATGTTCCTCTCGCTTTCCTGCCAACGCAATTGGGTCATCCATTTTGTGTGTATGTTTTCTCTTCCCTTTTTAAGGCCTTGTTTTATTTTTGTGCCATCGTCAGCCATTTCATAGTATCCTCACAACACCCTGTTTGCTCTCCTCCTCTCCTCAGCGTCGCGGCGGTGGTGGTGCGTGAGGCGTTTAGTGTATCGACCCGACCTGCTCCCCAAATGGTACTAAAAGTGCTGTGTCTGAGGCTGGGAGGCCCATCTATATGGCTGAATATTTAACACCGGTGGCCATTTGTTTTCTTGTTAAGCCCATGAGAGTGTCACAGTAATTGGGTTTAGTTTGACAGAGATCTCGCTCAGCACTTTGGCCCAGTCACTGAACTTCACCTCAGCTTTAACAGAAATCATAGGCCTTGTCAAGCGTCACCTCAACTTGAGTTTGTTTGTAAGTAAAAATGTTGCCATTTTAAATTGTGAAAAGAACTACAGTATATCCTGCTTGAGATTCGTAGTGAAGCGGCCACTGTGACTACTAAGAATGTGGTCTGAATAATATCCCAAATTGTTATCCTATCATGCTAACAACAAATAAATGGTCCACACTAACTTAACGCTCAAGAAAAACAGTATGTGGGAACATGACATCCACTAATTGAAGTATGGGTGTGTGGGTAGGCCATTTAGAACCTCCTCAGTCAATGGATCAGAGAAATCATAAAATCTTAGGAATGACAAAAGGTCTCCATATTTGTTCGAATTAGTAGCCTTGCTCATAGACGTCAAGATCATTGGAGGAATGCTAATACATGGCAAGAGCTCTGCATGCTTGTTGTTCAGACCTATATGAATGCATCTGGAGTATGTTTCACATGCTTCTTCTCTGCTCTTTATTGAAATAGAAAGCTAATTGCTGCATCAGTCACGAGAAACACCCATCCTTTTTTCTTACAAAAGAAATCCTTTTAATGGGGTATTTCTTATGAATCTCCATTTGAATCAAGCCCATTCAGTGAAGAACTGTGAATGCATCTCCATTCAAGGGTTTAGAGAAAAAGAATCAAGGTCCTCACATTCTAAATGGTCTAAATTACCAGACACTGTCCATTCTGAGAGCAATTTGTCTTTTATAAAAACCCAAAACAGGACAACTTTTTAAAAACTATTAGACTGCAAACATTTAGTCAGAGTTTGTATTTTTCTTTAGTCAGCACGATAATGGGAGATCTAGACTAATTTTTCTGTTTCTTCTACATTCTGAGCAGTGACTACTCACACCACCTTGTTTCCTTCTTCTTCACCTCAATCTATATCTCTTATTTAAATGTTGTAAGATATAGTGGTGACAATGTTCTTGACAATGTGCGTGGATGGTACTGATGAATCTTATCTAGTAAATTATTTAAAGGTCTCCTTTAAACCTGACATCACACACAAATGCGTGTGTGCGCAGTACACATACACACACACACACACACACAGCCCTGTTGGAACATGTTATGACAGATGCCATATGCTAAAGTAGAGTTACTCTATTTAAGGATGAAGGTTATGATATGTTTCAAGATGGCAAATGCGTTCTCAATATATTCACTTCATTCTACCATGGTAATGCATACCTTGCAGGGTATAACCCTAGGTGAAATACAGTACCATAATGCAGGGTAGTTAAACATCTATGACATACTTAAGGCCTGCTACTTTAGTGTGCATTTTATGACTGTAATTAAAATGACACAGTAGTAATTACATTACTACAAGTTTATAATGCATTATTAATGTGTTATAAGTCTCTGTGAATCTTATAATGAATAAGATATAATGAATTAGATATAATGAATTATAAATGGATCACTGTAGGTAAAGTGCAACATAGGCTCATGCACTTATGAAAGTTTGTTACTCGTGGTATTGTGATACAGTGGCAAATTAAGTTAAAATAACTCTCCAAAGGTTTAGTAATTACTACAGGCTCGTGGTATGCTGCTTTTGTAAAACAGAAATAGAGCAAAAGTTTTC
>CM059280.1:17620282-17635282 GCA_030347295.1 Setipinna tenuifilis | reverse complement strand
CTCCCACACACACACACACACACAAACACACACACACACACACACACATGCGCATACACACACACACACACACACACACACACACACACACTTCTGCCCCTCTGCTGCATTTAAACACCCTCTTGCACACACAGGGTAACACCCCGCCAAAAATGTTGAACTGCATTGACTGATGCCCCTCCCTTAATGCCGGACCTGATAAAGGCCACTCCTCTACATCACTGTCCTCACAGAAAGAATGAGTGAGCGAAGAGCAGAGGGATGGTGGTCAGATTGAATGAATGAGTGAGTGAGGGAGGGAGGGAGGGATAGAAAGAGAGAGAGAGAGGGAGGGAGAGAGAAAGAGAGATGGAGAGTGGGGAAACATGATGAGGACACCAGGGGGTCAAATGCCTTGATTATTCACTGAGAGTTTACGCTACAACTAGCGGGGGCTATGCGTGAGAGAGACGCAACCTGAATTTCAATCGGGGCCGAGTTGTTAAACGGCTTGTTTATTCTGTGCACATAGCAGAATCTGAAAAGGTTGCGAGTTCACTCTTCAGCTATTTGTGGCTTGTTATTAGCATATTAGTGTGATTAAATTCGATAAAAATCCAAATGACATTTAATTCAAAGTGTAATCAGAATTAATGAATGAAGGAATATCTATCAGGGCGGACTAGGGTTGCTTCAACGCGCACTCACTGTCTGCGTGCAGTCAGGTGGCCACCTCGGTTTCGGATTCTCAAATAGCATATTTTCGCCTGCAGTGCAATTATAGACCACATCCCATCATCCATCTGTGCTCAAGAGCTGGTCCAAGCTGTCTCGTGTTGATGAAGACACACTCATGATTTACACCCACTAAAATGTGCCGTGTGCATTTTGCTATTTTAAAGCGCACTTTATACCTAGCACTTTGGCAGTGTTCGCTGAGTCTGTCTGTCTGTCTCTCTCTCTCTCTCTTTTTCTGTCATAATCATAATGTCGAATTTTACCATGGCCCACTAACTATATCAGCCCCTTCTTTCACAGAGCCGGCTCCATATATACCCGCACCGCATCTTTCTAGCTGTGCTCAGTGGCCCCTGTGGTCTCTAAAAGGAGAACCCTTGCATTATCTCTGCGATTAGCAGTCGCCGAGGCATGAGGGGAAGTGCCCAAGTGCCTCTTCTGTCGTTCAACCTTTCCCACGTAATGGGAGGCAGCTGCCATGCCGAGACAGGCTGGGGGTCTTTCTGGGGTGCACAGTCCCTGGGAGCTCTCCTCGCACATTAATATTCATGGTGTACTGTGTTTAGCAACAGCAAACATCAGAGGAGAGACAGAGATAGGGACAGCATGAGGGATAGAGAGAGAGAGGGGATGAGAGAGAGATAGAGAGAGAGAGAGGGAAAGAGAGAGAAAGAGAGAGAGAGAGGGAAAGAGAGAGAAAGAGAGAGAGAAGGGAAAGAGGGAGACCATACAGAGAAACACAGAGAGAGAGAGAGAGAGACAGACGGACAGAAAGAGAGAGAGCATGAGAGAAAAAAGGTAGAGCTAGAGAAAGCACAAGAGAAAAAGGAACAGAGAGTGAGTACAACAGAGAAACAGAGAGAGAGAGAGAGAGAGAGAGAGAGAGAGAGAGAGAGAGAAAGTAGGTGCATAAATAATATATTCCTGTTGCGCATCTACGCCCTGATCAATGGCGACTCAAAGCCCATCTACAAAGGCACACCAGGCTGGAAACCATATTTGATCACTTCTTCTGTGCTCAGTGCTGTTTTGGTCCCATCCCATGGAGACTTCATTATTTCCCAAAGGTTTGTTAAGCCATTATTGAAAGAGCCAGCCATGCTACACTTTCAGAGTTACATTGGGGTGGAAGAGAGGGGTGGGGTGGGTTGTGTGGGGAGCTTTGATGCAACATGAAAACAAATGGGGGCTGCTACCAAAAATGCTGAGCGGTTATCATGGGTGTTGCTAACAAAATGCTGAGCGGTTAGCATTGGCTACCTCGGGGCTTGGGTGTGCAGGTGACTTTATTTTAGCTCCTCTTCTCTCCACAGCAGCCCAGCGGAAGTATGCGGAGAGAAAAGTACTACTTTTGCTGGCTTATTGTAAAGTAAGGTTTTAGCAGAATTATGTTGCAGTGAGGCATAATACGTTAAAAAGGGTAATACTACTTCTAGTTCTATTATTATTATTATTATTATTATTGTTATTATTATTATTATTTGCTGTTGTTGTTTTCGTTTTGTTGTTTTAATTTTTTTGTCATTATTTAATTCAATTTATTCTTTATTTTTCACAACATCAAAAACCATTAAAACATCTTAAAAACAAATAAAACATGTTTACACTGAAGAAAATAATCATTACGAAAAGAGCATTATTCAACACAAAATTAAACTGAATATGCCTGCTTAAACAGATGTGTAATGAGACAACACTTGAAGATGGCGAGAGAGTCCATGTAATGGAAGCCTGGTGGAGGGGAGAGTATGGCATGAGGCGCTGAGGCCTATGGTGGTCAGGCCAATCGCTCCCACGAGTGCTTCGGATCTCTGTTTTAAACCACAAGTCCAGAAATGCTGGTATCAGAACTTCAGCACGATTTAAAATGTTTCTCTTATAGATTTTATTTTGCGGTCTGACCAAAGCTAGCTGTGCGGCAGCAACTAATGGCTCCATAAGTGGCTGAAATTATTACGTCCTGACATCGAACATTTTTCTTCCTGAGAGAAGAAGATGAGGTGTTCAGACCAGGGCTCTTTCCCCTTTACGCCTCCCAGGGCCTCTTTGTCTTCTCTTTCTCTCTCTCTCTCTCTCTCTCTCTCTCTCTCTCTCTCTCTGTCTCTCTCTCTCTCTCACTCACTCTTTCGCTCTCTCTCTCTTTCTCTCTCTCTCTACACATGCACACACACACACACACACACACTCACACACACACACACACACACACACACACACACACACACACACACACACACACTCCATACACACTGGAGGGTGTAATTCATGTGTCCTGTTTTGTCTCTGCCCATGAATTGAACATCTGACCTTGTGTTGCAAGTGCCATCTTCAAAAGCCAAAGGTACAACATCCATTGTGTCCATGCTGCATGCATGGTGCCCCCCTCCACCCCACCCCCTCACCCCCTTTCTTTCTCCTCTTCACCCTTTCTCTCTCTCTCTCTCTCTCTCTCTCTCTCTCTCTCTCTCTCTCTCGCTTTATTGCTCTCACTCGTTCTCTCTCCATCAGCTTGTTCCCAAATCCAGATGGTCAGGGCAGTCGCCCAAGATTCTCTCAGGAAGAGAAAGCATTCGCTTGTTGCAGGCTGCCAGGCCAAGAGCTTCTCGCGCTTGGCATGGGCAGACGGAGTTCCGAGTTGGCAGTGAGCTACGTCCCAACTGCTTCACGACTGATGGGTGTGGGCAAAGGGTGGTGGGAAATCTAAATTTAGATCAAAGGTCTGTTAGCTACACCATAAACTTAAAGAATGTCAAGAGCTAGAACTGAACAAATATGGAAAAGAATGATTGTTCCAGGCTTTGCATATTAAAACCAAGGTAGAATAGCAACAACTGTAAGTCTTGTTCAGTAACAATCTTTCCTCTAATGAACAGCTGTGTCATGAACACTGTATGCTGCTTTATCAAAAATGTAAAATGTGCCAGTGTTATGATATGTGGTTGTAAGTAGTATTTGGAAGTAGTCCTTCTCCTGGTGATGTCTGTTAGTAAAGAAGAGGGACTCCAGCAAGCACATTGACATTGTTCTAATTTGACAGTGCAGTTAGGTTGATGTGCAATATCTTCTTTTATTCATATTCTTTGATAACTCGGGCGAACTATATTATACATGCATCACATGCAGCACCAGTGAGTACTAGTCAAATGATCAAACAATGTACCTATAAATAATGAGGCTTTGCCACTTCAGACTAAACTGGAAAGATAAGACTTTTCGCATTTCCCGCTGAGCTGCCAAAATCATTATTAAAGTAATAAAAATCAAATTCATGAAGTCAATTGAGGGGGAATCTTGGCCTTAAAAGCTGCTAATGATTTCCCCTCAGGTAATTTGACCCACAGCAAAAGAGATGGATGAAACATTCCCCTATTCTGTCCTGCAAAGGTATGACTTTAGTTAAACTCTTCTAAGGTGTGCCCATGGCCACAGTATTTTCACTGAATGTAAGAACATGAACTAATCAACACCTAATAGCATACAAGCTATGCACTGCATTCAACATACCATGACTGCAGTGCATGATTGCATGGTTTTTTTTAGGAATTGAAGCTGCCAGTGTTTATCTGTTTATATATACTGATTTATATAATAGACATTCATTAAAGGTGATTCTATTGCAACAATCAGGATCTAATTATTAACCACTCATCAGACAGGTACCAAGATTTTAATTTTCAGCACTTCTTATAATAGCACAGCTCCAACAGCTGACAGGTGATCTTCACTTCAGGACCAGCCTTGTGTCTGAAGGAGCTGATGTGTGGCATTTGTTCTTCCCCGCAAACATTTGTTGCTGAAAAAGGCTTTATGGTAGTAGAGCTCGGGCCATCTGTTTCAAATAAACCTCTATGTTGATGTGCACCAACAGTGCTGCTTCAAGTGACCAAAAAGACATCCTGTAAAAGACATCTAGTCGGCCTGTGTCCATTCAATGTAACAGGCGCCAGTCACGTGCAGGAGAAGTGGGGGAAAAAAAAGAAGGATCAAACACGCTGACGTAAATCCAAATGGACAGGTACCACGGTGAGGTGCCACCGAAGACAGCTCGAGCAGGCAGCCAGGAGGATGTTTGCCATGAGATGCCTGATTAAAGGGATCTCTCACACAGGCCAAACCAGCCATGGATAATTGAAGCATCAGAAAGGATGGCAGCATTCATTGCGCCTGTTAATCAAATGGAGGGAATGAAACAGTGAGGAGAGGAGAGAAGCAAAGAGACTGACGTTAACAGCCTTGCTGCATGTCAGTGACACTCATGGTGTCACCTTAACCTTCTGGAGTATGGAAATAATTACTTTTCTTGCTTTTGTTCAGTGCAGAGCATTTTTTTTTCATCATTTCACTTTTTTCTTCGCTTTTTTTGTCTTTTTTTCTATTTTTTTTTCTGCTATTCACCGATCTGAAAGTTATCAAGGTGTGGAAAATGGATCTCTATCTATTCTCATGGTTAAAGCAATTCTTCTGCATTAATTAAACCATCCAGAGATAGATAGAAAAGGTCACAGCACATAAGAGAGAGCCAAGGGGTTCTTCCTCATGCTTGAAATAGAGCTTTATCTACCCATAAAAGATCTCTTTACAATGCAAAAAGCTGCAGGAGCTTTGGCAATGCTACACTTGTTTAACCCTTATTAGGCGTGACTGGCATCTCCTTACGTTGACAGAAATAAGTAGCCCACGTTGTTCATTCAGGCCTAATGAAACACGTCAAATCTGTCTCTGTGCCATACACTCAATCTAAAATCATCAAGTTGATACATGTCCTGGTGTGTCACAAGTGAAAAGATAACTTGCCATCAAAGTTTTTGTGTAGCAAAAGAAAATGACTGAAAAGAATTCATACCTGGTCATGTTAGTGTAGCTTAGACTATATAGCTTTGTGGCCTTCCAGTTTTATAGCATTGAGCATTAGTAAAAATCCTTGTTTTGTAACTGTAGCTTAGGCTAGTATTACAACCAACCAGTGTTTTATTGAGTTAATCATCATACACAAGTTACTTTTAGTTTCTGTTCTCACTGTCTCTTGAAATCAATGTGTATGGTTTTAGCAATAATGTTTATGATCATTTCTGTAGAATAACATACTGTATAGGGGCTTATGCAATGGTGCAAAGGCTCTAATTACTTTCGCTATATAGAAGACCACGGTAAGGTTACAATGCATCGATGCATGCAGAAACAGACACACTGTAATTATGTTCGTTCAGAAGGAAAGGAAGGTAAGGTAAGGTTAATTTCAGCCGTTGCAGCATTCTGCTCTAATTCAAAGAGAATTTGGTGATGAGCTGTGCTTCTGAAACGGACAGCATCAGCCTTCTTCACTGGCCAGCACCCAGGGAAGCTTTGGGGTCAGATGACCTTGTGTGTACAGCAGGGTGGTGATGAGAGGAAGGGTGGTGCTTTCATTAAACAGTAAGTGGGTCATTCGGCGTGCCAGAGCAAGATGGAGGAGATAATATGTGAGCCTGCAAGTGGTGTCCCTCCAAGGGGGAATCATTCGTTCGGCCTTGGCTGTACCAAAGCTATCCTTTTCTCTCTTCAACCATAACGATTCCATTTCTCTCTCTCCCCCTCTCTCGCTCTCTCTCTCTTACCCTGCAGGCCTTAAGTGTGTCTAAACTCAATCTATATGCCCTGTCATTCCCACCGCCTAACCAGCCCACTGCATGTGAAATGTGTGGCGAAGCATGTTATGTTTAAGATGCAAGTTTGTGGTCGCTCAATAGCTGAAATCACTATTGATTTGTTGAAGTATACTGAAATCCCTCACTTCTCCCACCTGCTTTTTTTCTCTTCCTTTTGTTAAATTACACTTATCGCAAACATTCAGTCCTCACCTCGTGCTCTCATAATGATTCTGAGAAATTGCTTCGTATTGATATGCAGCCGTCGTGACGCAAGCTACATAAATAAGTCAGCAGTGAATCTGTAAGATCACGTTCTTACACAAGGCACAACGCCTTGTTTTTGGCTGCAGTCCATAGATACTTACTGTAAGTCAGCACATATGCGAGGAATTATTAATTACTTCATTTAATGTTAATGTGGAAACACAAGAGCAAAAACAAGGACACAGTGTGTTGGGGAAAGCTGTGGATGCTCATTGAAGTTTTCTCTGTGGTAGGGTCTGCGCTATAAATAATCCACGGGCCCACGTGCCCCTGTAATACACAGCCAACCATCTGCAGCTTAAAGTGGAGGGTAACCTTGCTGCACAGATATGGGGAAGTGGTTGTTCTGCGAACCTTTATTATCAGTGGCTCATGCATGTGCGCGCGTACTGTAAGACGACAGCCAGGACGTCGTCGGCAAAATCCTACCGTCTTATCTTTTCCTCTCTTCCTCTCTTTCGCACTCTTTCGCCGTGTAGATAACAGTGTCCCGTTTACCTCCTGTCTTTCTCAAGGGTATTTATGCCACGGATGAAGCTTTTTCCGCAGAACAAAGATGTCTATAAAAGGAGCCTACGTAAACGTTTTACAGCTTTCATTCTCTCCCTCTCATTCTCCCTTCTTTTCTTCCTCCCCCTGTCTTTTCGTCTCTTTCATGCCTTCCCTGTTGCAACTCAAATATTCACACTCTACCACACGCCTGGCCGTCACTGGCATCCAGGCGGAGGCTGAATAGAGTGGAGTGGGTAAAGGACAGGTCGTAAGCTGGGAAGGCTTAGTGGAACAACTACAGAGCCCCTGCTGGGAGGGAGAGGAATCCCTGTATCGCTGGCCCGCATCTGTCTATAGTATACACGACACTCCTAGAGCGTTAAATGCAAGCCATGTGTATATTTACGTTATTTTTGGTACCTCACCCAGTAAACAACCTGGAAGATGCATCCAGGTGGTGTCTAGCCTATGTCACTTCACACTTACCCCCTTCTGGCTCAAAGAGTTCTCCTTGACCTATCTGTGTCAGGAGACAAGTACAGGATAGCTTCAGCAGTACCTCTCAGGTGGTGGTAGCCAAAGGCTATCATTTCGTAATAGCCTACTTGTAAAATACATTGTATAGACTACATTTAACAACCTTATAGTACAGTAGTAGTTGCGATTTATTATCTCTTTCACAATTCAAAATCCTTTTTTTTTAGCCATACATAGTTTTTAAGCCGTGCTTTTCAGATGGTAGCAGCCAAAAGCTATAATTTTAAAATACTTGGAAAAAGCATTGTATAGCATACATTTTTCAACCATTTAGTAGTAGCTGCAATGTGCTGTGCCTTTTAAAATTGAAAAATTACAGTTCTTTAATTACTGATCTATTTTAACCCTCAACACTATATGATGGCACTATTTTGATAGCAATATGTGTGCTGGAGGAAAAATAACTGTTAATGGGGCTTGGGATAATCAGGGTCCAAGATTCCCAGATAATCAGATTCCTTTTTCTTAAATTTCCTCATTAGGTGGTGAGGCTATGTACATCATTTTTGCTAATAATTTTGCTTTGCAGGTACTGTAAATTCAAAGAAAGAAAGACAGAAAGAATATCATTTAAAACATGAAAGCCTGTGTACCCAGTGACACTTTTACGAGTTAGAAATTTTTAATACTGTGAGGACAATAATTGCAGTACTTGAGTCAGCAGCATTTTAACACTGGAGCAATGAGGAAAGTGCTCTTTGCAGGTCCAATAATCAGACTCTCTGGCTTGTGGTGGGCTCCGTAATGATGACTGATTGGTTGCTATGGTCATCTGCCGCCAACCTAGGAGAATGCACCAGAACTTTGGCCCTGGCATGGCATTGGTGGGAACACATGGATGGTCTGTTTGTCACAGAAAGAAAAATAGAGACACAACACTGCGACAACGAGGCAGGCTTCATGCAGTCCTCCGACAGCACTGGGGCTCTTGGCCCGACTGAGCGGGAATGAGGAAGCGGGCAGATGCTCGCCGCGGCCCCTCGACCAACTGTTTGGAACAGGTTTCTCACCCAGACCGTTGGCCACTCTGCCAATCCTGCCAGCACATGGACTCATTACAGGGGGAAAGCAAATGAGCTCTGCCAGTCTGGAGGTTTCCTGTCTTTCCTTTTGCATGGAGGTGGGGTTGGGTACGATGATGGCAGAGGTGATGGATGGTGCTTCCTGCGACAGTGACGCAGTTACGCTCGTGTCGGTCGCTAGGTCACGCCACGGTGCTACGCATTGGCAGGGCTTTCCCTACTTCCAGAGCCAGGCAGGGGAGATGAGGCAAACTTGGTTGCATCACTAATGACTCTGAATTTATGCTAGCAAGGCAACAGGCTTAGGCTGTGGTGCATGATGACACAAGAGCCATATGGTCATACAGAAATATCATTCCTACTGCTAAACAGCTCAGGCAGGTTGCTATATTGTTCTATGCTGCTGCTTTTACACACTCTTATAGACTCTTAACTTTGTCACTATAAAGACAGCTGCTAAACTGCGTCGCATTGTTTCTTCAACAGTGACATTAAAGATTCTTATCCTATGTTATGTTGTGCTAAATCCAGCATTTGTCAGGAGTAAAATAACATGTAATGTCTTAGCCTGTGTAATGTTTGCAGCATCTGAAACATGTGCATGTGCATGCATTTGCAACATGACAAAAACTGCAGGAGTGTGAAAGATGTAATACCATCACATGTGTTTTTAAAAATAAACTTTTACTGGCACTGACAGCTGCCTCAACTAAAATGTTAACATGAGACAAAAATTTGCATATAAAAGCTTGTCGAAATGTCTCGTAGGAGGAAACACAGCTCTAGGTTTCAGACCGCATTTGTAAATGTTTTTATCTTACAACCAAGTACTTTCAAAACCCTCCCACTAAAGATTTTTTGTTTACTGAATATCTTAGCATCAATCTCAGTAGAACACCTCATTAAAGCAGGAATTATCAGGGCTTTGTAAACCAGCTGAACAGCTAAAACTTGTGTCCACCATGATTATTACTTACAAACAGGAAGTGTTAATTCTTTCACATACTCGTGCTCCAAATTCTACATTTTGCTAGCCAGTCTGGGATTAAGGCTAAGTAATTCATCGCCTGCTCAGACTATAGACGAGAAGATGCCCCACATTTACTTGTAGAGGCAGGAGACCTGCAAACACAGTTTTGTTCTGTTCAGGCTTATCTGCTGGCAAGTGAGATGCCAGAAAATGTTGGACACACTCTCACAAAAAAGAGACTTTTGATATTCCCTGATGAGGAACCTGAAAAAAGAATTCAGGAGAGAGAATGGGTCTCTGAGATGGAGGCTTTTGTCACTTTTCTTTTTTTATGGGCAACAACAGACAGTAAGAGAGGTGAGAGATGTGCTGTGAGGTTTTCCCCTAGGCAAAGGAATATCAATGACATTTGTTATGTTGAAGGGTTTGTTTGTTAGGGTGGGGTTTAGACACGCCAATGAAGCTACTTTCTAATTTAAATAATAAGCTAATTGCTTAGAGCAACCTTATCAAGAGTGTCTTTGTGAGTTCTTAGTGGTAAAGGTTCATTTCTCTTAATCCTTCTGAGCAGAAGATTTCATTTTTCATTATATTAATATTTTTGTTGTTTTTCTTAGTTTACACTAATGAGGTAGGTGAGGTAGAGCTAAAAGAAGCTACAGTGGCCTTGTGCCAAGCTTTACTATACAGGGTTGTCCTTGTTTGGTGTGCTACTGATGCCCTTGTCAGTGACATACCCAATAGTGCCTCTTGTAACCATGTCTAATGGCATTTGCAAAAAAGAGAAAATAGACAAGTGGTTTATCTGAGGGGATACTGAAGTCCCTGCTAATAAATGCAAAGTGTCATTGGGGCCTAGGGCCTTTTAGACATGAAACACCAACATTTCCCTCAGATGACCTGCCTGTCCTTTGCTCAATCCTCACCAAATAAGGATGCAACAAATAACCACACAAACAAAACTGTTAATAAATACATCAATAAATTAAAAGATATATAACAAATAAGTAAAACACAAATAAGACACTTCCATGTTCCCTCCTTTGTTGTGGGGGGGGGGGGGGGGGTGTCATCCTTATTTATATGTTTGTTTATTAATTTGTCAGTGTGTGTACATGTTTGTTTCTTTTTTTGCGACCTGTCTGTCCCCCAACTGCTCAGTAGACTGCTTCAGTTTGAATAGGCAGAGCTTCTCATGTTGTGGATTTTTCCCCCATTAAAATGTCAGAGAGGCTGAAGAAGATTAGTGAACTCTCAAAGGGCCAGCACACCTGAGAAGCACTCCACTAATCTTCACACAATATTCCCATAATTAAGATCATTACAGTCTAATTGGCATGGTGGGAAATCATGCACCATTTCTATGCTAGATCAAATTCCAATTCAGACCTTTCCTTTTCACAGCAGCACATTAAAAGAGGAAAAAAGAACGAGCCCTAGTCTGACCAGCATTGAAAAAATACTACAGCATAATAAAAACAACGGGGCCAAATAGATGGAGGAATGGCTGCCAATAAAAAAAGAAATAAAAAATACCATAAATATTTTTCATTTTACATCAGAATGATTGTAACAGTTGGACAAATTGACCGGCAGAACAGCAAATGTCCTGCTGTGTAGCTACAGTGGCTACAAAGGAAATGAATTATCTGAAGGAGCCCCATGGCAGAAGAAGAAGAACAAAAAGAAGAATAAGAACAAGAAAAAGAACAAGAAATAAGAAAAGCTTGAAATACAATGTGAGCCTTCGCAGCTTCGCTGCTTGGCCCCCAATTTGTACCTTAGGAAGGTAACAGCTGTGTCGTGCATGGGCTTTGTCAAAAAAGAAAAAGGATGTCTGAAAATAGAGCATGCACAACTGAACCAATGAAAAACAGATATTAGCTACATGCTGACAGCTGGTACGGCATCAGTAAATAGAGGGATATTGACAAGTAAAAAAACCTGGTGCCTTCACACAGAAAGAATTGGGGGCCAAGCAGTGAAGCTGTGAAGCCATCCATTGTTTTTCTACCTTTTCTTCTTGTTCTTCTTGTTCTTGTTCTTGTTCATCTTCTCCTTCTTCTTCCTCTTCTTCTTCTTCCCTGGAAGACTATGACAGTAACTGGAACCATAATCAGGAAAATGTTGAAAATTTGTACACTTACTAAGGGCACATTATGTGGCACATTGTGTGAAATGTGAACACCAACAGATCAAAGTTAGACATAGTTCATAACTTTGATTCGTATTGTGCATTGTGCATAACTTTTGATCTGTAAACAAATTTTCAAAAACTGGTATCAGCAGATCACCTTGGATCAAGCCCAGTTCAACAAATTCTATAACGTGAATTTCCACCTGCCAAACTTTCCCAACAAATGAATGTCAAAAAAACTGAAAAACAGCAAATGTGAAACACAATTTTCATGAAACTTGGCACATATAATCTTCAGACGAATCCTTACAAAGGAACCCCCCTACCCTCAGTGCTTTGATCAGTGAAAGCATTCATGTCACAGCCAATTGAGTTGGGCAGCCAAACAGCTGGCAAACAGGAAGTTAGGTCATATCTTAGCAGGATTTTGGCATAGGCCAACCAAACTTTACTAAGGGACCCAGAAGGAGAAGATATACCAAAAATGGCTTCTTTTGGCCATTAGGGTGCTGTTATCAGAAAAAAAATCTATTTTTGCTTGTAACTACTTCTTCAGTGGGTTAACAGAGCAAACAGTCTCAAGATCAAAACATGCAAATTCATCATGTCAACCTGATCACAGTGGCTGCCATACTGGATACTTTGAATATTAAACTAAATTTGCACAGACCATAAAACAAAATTTGCATTCTTCCTAAACAGAACAGAGCCTTGGGCTAGAAATGTGAAGGTCAAGAGCTGCGTACAAAGGTCACACTGTGCATCACATTGTTTGTGCTACCATGCCACAAAGAAATCAGCCAGATAAAAAACAACATTCCTCTTCCAACTTCAGAAATGCAGAAAAAGACAGTTTTTCTTCTCTGCTCCAGTGTTAGTGTGTGATTATTATTATTATTATTATTATATACCCGAATACTCACTGTCCATTTCCCTAAGATCAGCAGAATCAGTAGCTAACATCCATTTGTCCAAGCACAATATGCAGCTGGAAAATAGGGCAGTTTTGATATCACCAGCCAGTACTGTTGTTATGGCTAATGCTGTTTTGTTGTAACCTTGCCAAACTGTGAAGCACTTTGAGCTGCATCTTGTATGTATGAACTGTGCTATACAAGTAAAGGTTATTATTATTATTATTATTACTGTGAACACAAAAGAAGCAAATGTAAGCTTCTAAAACACAGCAAAGCTAGATCTAAGACGGTATAGTCAGTGTTATTTTTTGCCTGGTTGATTGCATTTGTTGCTAGTGCTGACTAGTCAACTATAATACTATATCATAACTTATGTGGATTCCATCTACTGGCTACATCTGACTTGGAATCTGGACTTGGCTTGACAAGTCAGGGTCCTGTTTCGGCTTTTTGTATTATATGCATGGCGACACTGATAACCACTGCTAGCCAATCTTCTGTCCTTCTCGATTTCCAGGATCTTTGCTCTAAACAGACATATCAGCTCAAGTTTCTCTCTGAGCCTTCTGGTTAATTAATGTGAAGCTTACTGTAGGTGCTCCTGCCTTTAGTCTTGAAGGGGAAAAGAAATGAAAAGGTTCACCAGCTGTTCGTGTTTGGACATGTGATAAAATAAGATGATAGGACAATTATAATTAATATTCCTCAGTCATAGGCAGGTTCCATTTAAAATGTATGATACCAATTCAAGACCAGAGAGTTTTAATTCCACTATGTCATGACATGAAGTAAAATTAGTCGTCTTCTGTGACACAATATAATTTCACAGTGCTTTAAAATCATACAGTACATCTTTAAAAACTATACATTGAGTAGCTAAATGCATATATTTTGAAAGAATATATCTCCCTAGGAGATAACATAGAGCTTAATTATGTGTTGTTATTCTTTTAAAGAAGATGTAATGTGTGCCAGCTCTTCCTGATCTACTAAGATTATATTTACACAAAATAAATCCTAAATTAAATTAGTTTATTTAAGTCTGTATTGGCTGCTTTGTGTAATGTCATGTTTGGTGCTCATGACTCAGTATCTTTCTAATGTTAACAAACAAATAATCAAGCCAACAAACAAACAAATAACTAACCAACCAAATAAATAAATAAATAAATCCCACTAAACAAGCATAAACTGCATATTGCATCAATGGCAAATGTAGGCCTGCCTGAATATAACCTGTTCCATCTATCTCATTAACCAAGGATAAACCCATGTATAATCTGCCAGCTTGTGTTGACGGCAGTTGGCGTGATTAGGAGCTGGGTGGCTCTTGTGATAAGGCTCCTCAGTGCTAACAGAATGTGACGGTACCCTGCCAGTGACGCATGAAGCTTCACTAAAGAACTCAAAACAAGATGGGAAATAAAGATACACGCTGTTTACTTCAGTGATTTTTAGACATTTAACCAGTTACTGTAAGTTTGTTCACTCAGGTACATAATGAATGTGTTACTATTTGCAGACAAAAGATGAGCTAAGGAGCAAACATGCTTAAAATCATAATGACAGTCATGAATTATTAAGATGAATGTGGAGGGGTTGGAGGAACAGGAATGGCTGCTCTCTCTCTCTCTCTCTCTCTCTCTCTCTCTCTCTCTCTCTCTCTCTCTCTCTCTCTCAACATACCCCCACCTCCCCACCAATTTCACCCACCTACATTGCTTACAGAGGCTTATAATTCCACTAAGACATCATTGAGGTTGGCCATGATTTCATAAAAGACCTGCTTCTCTACGTCCTCAGGCATGTCTCAACTCCATGTTTCCATGTCACCACTTCAGGTTTGGGTGGGCAAAACAGAACAATCTGCCCGTTTATGAATGAATGCATTTTGATGCCCCACTCCCTTCCCCCTTCCCGGGGCTTAATGGTTGGGTACTTACTATGTTAACAAGGCATTTAATATATATAGCATTTTTTTTCTAGATGCTTTAAATGCTTCAGATGTTGGGCTACACAATCGTTAATTACTCTGCTTTATATCTGGTCCATCTGTTAGCTATATCTAGCGATAAGAGACTGGGCTTGGTGTGCGAAAGGCAGGGTCCTGTTTTCATTCAGCCCCTTGACGAATGCCTCTCCATACTCCAGACTCTTCTCCCCCTCCCTGGGCTGCCCCGCAGTGGCTAATGGACTCTGCTAGGTGCTAGGTGCTGAGCAGCGTAATCCCTTGGCCCAGGGTATGACTTTGTCCCTGTTTTTGCGCCACTCCATCAATCACACTTTTTTATTACTCGATACAGGGCTGTGGTTTCAA
>CM059280.1:17595282-17617782 GCA_030347295.1 Setipinna tenuifilis | reverse complement strand
TTAGTTCTGTCCTTGTTGATGCCGTAGGTGCTCTCGCTCACTGAGAGGCTGTGGTGTATAGTGTGTGTCTGAGCACACACATTCCCATGGGGCCTAGGACTCGACTGGTGTGGCCTTGGGCTCCATGGAAGGGGGAGGTGGAGGAGCCGCCATTCCACTGCATCTGCTCACGACTTCTTGTGATCAATATGGACACCATGCATAGGGGGGGATTAGGCAGGGGGATGATGTGGCAGGGGGACGGTTGAGGGATCCAGGGTGAGGGGAAGCGGTTCTTGTCAGCAGGAGTGGGAGTGACGTTGACAACCCTGTAAAAGGCACAGGCATGAGCACTCAATCTTAGCAACGGCTTCTGCTTCGACCACTCCGCAGCAACAACAGCAGAGCTGGCCCAATTAGCACGGCATCAGGCGACCTGCTCAATAAGTGCCTTCCGTTAGATTGGAGGGAGGCAGAGGAGACTAGCCCTAATGGGTCATTGAGAATGACTGATCACTGGGCAGCAAGCATCTGGCAGGTGGAGTCTAGTGAACCTCGCTATGGATCGGAGTGCAAGCAAGTTTCCCCCCTTTCACTGCCAGCTCCCGACGCCTCCACTTGGAGAGAAGTATTGAACCAGCCGTCCTTGAGGTTACAAGACATGCTCACGGTTCACAGCTTGGCCTCTCTTTCTCTCTCTCTCTCTTTATCTTTTCTTCTCTACCACCTAGGCTGGCCGGGATGCTTGCCGGCTCAAAGTCGTGTTTGTATTGTTACAAATAGGTTGCCTTGACTAATCTCACTTGTAAGTGAGTGCCGAAATGGAATGGAGAAATTGAAAAATGGATTTTGGGGGTGTAATGCCTCAGACAGCTGACTAAGATGGACTCTTCCCCTGCACTGGGCAGAAGGCAGAGAAAGTGAAAGAAAACTGCATCTAGTTTGTGTGTGTGTGTGTGTGAGAGAGACAGAGAGAGAGAGACAGACAGACAGAGAGAGAGACAGACAGAGAGAGAGAGAAAAGAGCCAGAGGCAACTGGGATGGACTGGGAGTGAACGTGTGTCGGCGATGCCCTCGGAACCCAACATCTGTCGTCTTTTAGCCTCGCTTTTGGATCTGGGTGCCACATCACCCGAGAGAGCCAGGGCGCTGGCAGCACGGAAGACAAACAATTGCGGTTTCGCTCACTGCCTTCCCATCTGGTCATCTGTTATGCCGTCATGCTGGACGTGAAATGAGGATGAGGCGTCGTTGGAACAGGATATAATTTATATGCTTCATAGACACCAATTATATAGCCATTACTGAATAACAATTTAGCCACTGCCAAACTGATCATTTAAGAGATTTAATTCTCCTCATCCTAAGCCCATCTTGCTATTGTTGGTTGGATGGGTACTAAATTCAAATTTGATTTTCAATAATTGTTTATACTCTTTTTGTTGAATAATAGCACATTGGAAATGAGTTCCCTTTCTCTGTGGGTTTACACTGTCCTATATCCACTAATAACAACACAGCCAGGCCCGTGGACCATTCCCTATCTCCACCCCTGGGGGAACATTATGGTAATGGGCTTACACTGCTAACCGAACCTCCTTTTTACATATTATGTGCCTGAGTGTCAGGCCCCTGGCGCAGAAGGAGAATAGAGGATGTGTGTGTGTTTGTGTGTGTTTGTGTGTGTGTGTGTGTGTGTGTATGTGCGCGCATGTGTGTGTGGCTGTGTGTGTGTGCGTGCATGTGTGTGTGTGGCCATGAGTGCACGTGTGTATGTGCACTCATGTGTGTGTGTGTGGCCGTGTGTGTGCGCGCGCATGTGTGTGTGGCTGTGTGTGCGCGTGTGTGTGCACGCATGTGTGTGCAGCTGTGTGTGTGTGTGTGTGTGTGTGTAGTATCCTGTCTGAGAAGGTTGACCTTGAGAGAGCAGCATAGTGTTGCATAGTTATTCTACCCCAGCTATGGATCAATAGGGGGATGCTGGTATTGACCGGAGAGTATCCACTCACTGCTGTCAGGAGAGAGGAAAACAGACTAGGAGAAATATATAATGCGCATACAAATATAATGCCTAAACCCACATAACCCATACAAAAACCTAACATACACATACAAATATATAGCACATGCAATATAACATACACACCCACATTTAATGTACTCCCATGTAAGTTCCCCATATTTACAAGAAAAAGGGAACAGTTTTATTTTAACATATCGAAACACTCAAAACAGACCAGACCCTGCTCAGGTGAGGGTAGTGCTATATCCAGGCCTGATGCCCATCAAATGTACTTCAGAGAAAACACCTTACTGTTACCTTACTGTGCCAGATCCCCCTAATCCCATCCTGAGGGCAGAATTTCTACCTAGTAGCCTAGGCTGCAGGCCACTGCCGGGTGGTAAGATATGTGGTAGTGTGTATGAGTGGAAAAAACATGGCTGTGGGTAGGGGGGAGGAGAAAAATGTTCTGGATTTTCTGAATATTTATCGGATGTAGTTTGGAGGATTTTGAAAAATAATGAGCGAAGAGGCCCTGCAGAAGGCTGTAATCCCTTTTTATTTAATTTCTCAATTGTCAGTTAATCATTCGGGGAGCGCGAGAGACACATCTCCCGGGCGTATGAAAATCACGACTCCTCCGGAGAGTCGTTTCTGCTCAGTTCCACTCCGCTCCATTCCCTTCTGCTCTTCTCGCTCCGCTCCGCTTCTCCTCGCCTCATCTCGCCTCGCCCTGTCTCGACTCGCCAAATGAGCTCCACCGCACAGATTTATACTCTCCTCCTGTCTTCATCGAGCCCCCCTCGCAGACTCCCTGAGCTTTCTGCTGCTGTCTGACTCATCTTCACAGTCGGGCCAGGTTTGGCGTGGAGTTCTGCTGCCTCTGGCCCGGCATGGCCCACCACGGCTCCGATCATGGTCCCTGTCCCGGCGTGACGCAGACCGACTCTGGGCCGAGTTAGTAGCCAACTTTCTCCGCAGTTTGTCCTCTGTGAGCAAGTGACAGCCACAGTGTTGGGGAGAACATGGCAAACTGTGTGTTTACAGCTATAGTGAATGGCAGAGGAACAACATGTTAAAAGATGACTATCAGCTGACCAGACACATACACACACACAAAAACTATACTATACCCTTCCCCACCTCTACTTCCTGTGAAACTATGTGAGAAGGCGTGGAGAACTTACAGTATGTCTTATGATTTTGGTGTTTTTGGTGATTTTGGTGTTTGGTGTTAATTGGAAATGTAGAATGGTGGCTGTGGGCTGTGTTGGTCTTTGACTATGGACTGTGTTAGAATGTGTCCATAGGTTGTGACTGTGAGCTATGTTAGTATGTAAATATAGGCTGTTTTTTGTATCTGACTGTTAGCAGTAATACTATCTGACTATGGACTGTGTTGGTCTTAGATTACTGTGGTGGGTCTGATTATGGGTTGTGCTGGATGGTGAGACCAAGCTGTGTTGGTGTCTGATTAACCCTTAAGGAGAATGATTATGCAATAACCCCTAGAGGATATACTTAACCATGATTATACAAGAGTTAAGAGATGTTGTTAGGCATGATGTGAAGCAGAGTGCCTAAAGCTCACTAAGCTATTCTATAATCACGATATAGCCTCTCAGGGGGCTTATTACTTTTATAAAATGGTTACCATTTCTACCTGGCAAAAGCTAAAGAAGTAAATAAACAGTAATTAGCTTAACCCACCCAGTACGTCAAAGTTGACAACAAAATCTGGGATTTTGTTGAAAGCATGCATTGACATACTGTACAAGGTTTCTTCAATATTTCTCAACTGCTCTGAATAAAGGATCAGCCTTATCAAGGATAGTGAAGGGTTGGAACCATTCATTTTATAATCACAAATACATGATTATTTTTATTTGTTTATGTGTTAACTAACTCAAGCAACTCTTACAAATGGCAGTTCATGTAAATCCGTGTATGTGTGTGTGCATGTTTGTTTGTGTGTGTGGAAGGAGCAACACAAACTATTGTATGACTATTTTCATAACATCTGTGAGAGTCTGTGTGTGGTCCAACATACATGTGACTGGCAGGGTTGTCCAAAATGCTAATATGTGTGTATCTGTAATTGTGCAAACATGATTGTCACGTGAGTGTACATTATATACTGTATGCGCTTCCATACAGAAGGAAGCAGGTTTGTGGTGATGTTTATCAGGATTAGGTGTAGTTGATATCTGACTTAGAATCACCCGCTGTGTATGCAAGTGTATGTGTGTATGGGTGTGAGACTGTGAATGTGTGACTGTGTGTGTATGTGTTTTCTTCCATTTGTGTATGTGAGTGTGTGTGTGTGTGTGTGTGTGTGTTTGTTTCTGTGTGAGAGTGTGTGTGTATATGTAAGTCTGTGTGTGTGTGTGTGTGTGTGTGTGTGTGTGTGTGTGTGTGTGTGTGTGTGTGTGTGTGTGTGTGTGTGTGTGAGGTTGGCAGTTGGACTTTGAGAGAGCTGGGTATAATCTTAGCCAGGCAGTGCCTCCGGGGTCTTGTCCATGCGTGCAGCAAAGGGTTACTCGCTCCCTTGTTCTGACGCGGCGACATAAATAACAAGAGACAAAGCAGAAGGGGGAGACAATGGATGGGGTGGGTAGGGAAGGGAGGAGAGGTGGCATGGGGCGATGGTGGGGTGGGTGGGGGGTGCGCTCTGTGTCGTGCAAGGGTGGCGAGCCTGAATAAGGCAGCAGACGGTTTGTTGTTACAGGGACAAAAAAGGCAAATGGTGATTTGCCGAAGAATGCGTGGCAGACTGTGGATGAATTGTACCATGGCATTGGGAGAACAAAACCAGCAAACACTGCAGAAGTGTGATAAGACAGTGCACGGAATAAAGGTGTGAAATAGAAAAAAAAAGAATCAAGTGAAGTTTTGTTTTTCCTCTTTCTCTTTTTCTGTGTTTGTAGCATACTAGCCATTACTTAATGACCATCTACCAATTTTGTAATGCACATAACAACCTAGTAAGGGAAGGCAGGTACAGTTTGAAAGAAAAAATGCACCTGGGTTTAGCATGTTGTGTAATAGACACTCAGTCATCCTCTTGAGCAAGACGTGCAACTCCAGTTCCCTCCAGCAGTAATCTTCTTAGGGCTTTTCATACACCAGGTGCTTTTATGTGAGAAGAATGGCTGTCATTCACAGAGGAAAGATACATCCATGCCATCATCCAAACTCACAGAGCGTTCTCAGTCCACCAAGAGAGTGATGGCACCTGCTGAGAATTCTTACCTGTGACTGAAATGATGGCCTCACCTTCCCTATCACACCCCCATCTTCATCATTAAGAAGTTCTGTTCTGAAAACTGCCTTATTGTGATCTGTTTTTTTATGTCTTTGCGTCACAGGGAGCTATTTTTATACCCTTCATTCTTTCATGCATGTCGGTTGCATTCAGGCAGACTATAAAACCAACACATTTACATAAAAAAACAAACACGTAAACGGCTTTAGGAGAAGCAGTGAGACAGCTGCCTGGAAATCAAACAGAGCGCCATTTTCTGTGTATGCGGGTGATTTGGGGGAGTAGAAGCGTAGGTGTTTCCTCAAACAACCCTCTGGATGTTGGCAGAGGCATTAGCGAAAAGAGGAGCATGCAAGTAAATAAACTTAGCCCATGAATATGTAGAAACAGAAACAGATCCCCAAGGAGCGCATGGGGTAACTACCAGCAGGATGCTGCTCTGTTCTGTCCTCCAGAAAAACTAGAATCTTACATTTGTTTACAGCTCTGGGTTTTCTTATGAAGAAAACACTGGCATTCCTCAATGCGAGTGCAAAAGCTTTAAATGGCTGATCATTACCTTGCACAGCCTGATCAATAGGTTAAATGCAAATCATTATTCATTTATGTAGACTTCAGTTTGCTAGTTGTCCTGCAACAGACAAAGACACATATTCTTTTCATGTTTCACAAACTACAAGACACACACACACATATAAGCAGTTTGATGATGTGTGCTGCATTTTACAGGGGATAAACCCACATATTATGGTAAAAGCAATATACTCACATGCACATACACACAGACACTAGGATAGATTTTTTGCCCACCTTTTAACCTGTAAAAAGAACAAACCTAGTCAATAGAGACTGCTGACACAAAGGTTGTGACTGAGAATGTGTGTGTATGTGTGAGCATGCATGTATGTGTGTGTGTGTGTGTGTGTGTGTGTGTGTGTGTGTGTGCGTGTGTGTGTGTATGTAAACTGCATGTGTGACCCTTTTGCAGCTAAGTGTGTGGACATTATGGGTGTGTTCATGCTGCTATCTGCACTCCGGACACACTCTGGACACACACTCACGTGCTGCAGCAGATGAGTGATTGAGTACACACATGCTTGACGTAGTGGAATATGGCAACAGCACCACTAGCGTTAGCAGCAGTGATGGCAGAAACAGTAGCCTTAGCACTAGCATTAGCCTTAGCTGCACAACCTGTGTTGGAGCCCCATGTTTTATTCACAGGAATCCTGGGAGCAGAGCAGCCCTAAAAGCACATACACGTATATTATTACCTCTCTTTTGCAGCCTTTGCCCACTTTGTTTTTGGGTCATTGAGTGAAACAGGGCTGCTGTGTGCGATACTGGTGCAGCACCCACCCCACTCCTTTTCATCTGCCAACTGTTAGCGCTATGAGTTAGCATTCTGACTGCATATGTATGTTCATACAGAGCATTTTTGTTTTATTTTGCCAACATTTTGTTTAGCAATTTGAGGCACATTTGAATAGCAGACAACATTTTCTGTAATTAGATTGTATTTAGTTTAAGTAGCCAAGACAAAAAGTCTGAATAGCTACGTAAAAGGGCTAAATTGTGATAGTTCGTAGACATATTGGACAGAATTTAATTTTGTAGTTATGTCAGTCACTTTTGCTATGCTGGTATTTGCAGGGCAGGTCTGTTAACGCAAAGCAACAATTTATTGCCTATCACATGTAAGTTTTGCAAAGTTGTATCACATGTAAAGTTTGTGTATCTAAATGTACTTTATTATGACAGAGGCAAAGAGGCTAACACTATATACATTTAAACACTATAATTTAAAGATACCATCTGCTTTCAAGTCATGGATGCAATCCCAGACCGATTCGCCAACATCATGGATGCCATTACGGCAAATATGTTCACCTGCTCATTAATAACTATTTAAGATTTTCAATAGATTTTTCATGGCTGCTCATAAATCCTCTTTGCCAGATGTTGTAACAGACATCTCTAATCAATGTCCTCTATTTTTTCCATCTTACGAACATAACATTACTGTCATTGATTATTGCAGGTTGGTCTCAACACCTGTAATGGGTCATTGATCTTCAGCTGAGATAAATACCAGAACAGGTCGATTTAGGTCCCTTTTTCTGTGGACCTTTCAGTAGTGTGTCTCTGACCGTGTGGTAAAACAACTGGAAGTAGACACAGGGAAGCTGCACTTAAGGGAACTTGATCCTTAATGAGATTTTTTATGGAGTTAAATGGAGTTGTGACCACATTTTTACTCTTTCTCTATTTCAGGAAATGCAATCTTTGCTTGAGGGAATTTTAGGGTTCATAATTCATGGCGCCATCCAGCTACAAGTTCTTGCCAAAGCATTTTTATCAAGACAAACAATGTCAGTCAAATCCCCTGTGGTGCTAATTTCAGGAACACAAAACTGAAGGATCTCGCGAGTAAATTAATGATTTTTTTGTTTTGATACGGGGGTTTGGCAAAATGGAGAAACGATATGAGTTAAGGATTTTAGCCGTGTCTTTTTCCTTAGGGGCAATTTCAAGACATACAGCAGATTTTTGCAGCACATTGTAATCAGCTATCCCCAGGAGACAAAAAATGCTAATTTCTGATTAATTCTGTATGTCAGAACACTTATGAAGTAGATCCAGTGGAAAACTTTATGTAGTGCTCCATATTATTGTTCTCGGTAATTGTAGCTAGAACAACCATAGTAATTTGTGGTTGATTGACAGGTGATTGAAAGCTAATAACAACTGCTCTCTCTCTCTCTCTCTCTCTCTCTCTCTCTATCTCTCTATCTCTATCTATCTATCTAGCTATATATCTGTGTGTGTGTGTGTGTTTGTGTGAAACAGAGATTAAGTTACTGATTACTGATTACAGTTTTTCTACAGTTGCTTTAGAACATTTCAAAAATAATGTGTGTATTTCTTGGAATGCAAATAGTGACACACTATGGATTAGTCTAAGTCTAAAAACACTACTTTACATCTCATAAGTATTACAAAATGTTCAGTTTATGCCTTAAGTAAACACGTTTGTCAATCAATATGTCAGTACCACCAGGAAATGTCAAGTTCTTTCATCATAAACTGTGACCAAGAACCAAAATCCTCACCCATGCCGCCAATTTTGTTTACTGCTATGACCAAAATGGGAAATATAACTAAACATACTGTTGTCTGACATGGTGTCACTCAAAACACTCAAAAGTTATTTCCTTCTGCTGACTTAGCACGTCCACCCTGGCTTGGGAGTCTATGAAATTTCACAGTCATTATTTTTCCCTTATGGACAAATGGTTTTAGCCCTCTATCAATCACATGAGAATAATCACTGTTTGAACAGCCTGTAATTCAAGCACATTTCATAAATACCATACCAACACCATACCAAAAAAGATGAAGTATTCGGTTGACACAAAAAGGTAATTGGTTTTAAAACCCATTTTTATTATCATGAATCCCAGATACATACAGGGAATAAGACTCATATGTAAACAGCAGATGACAGCACATAGGTAGCCTTTTGCATGAATGTGTGAAAGAATTAACTAAGTGTTTAGTAGAATGAGAAATTGCTGTTATGATGTGCAGAAGCAACTAGAAGATGTGGAGGTTGAACAAACAGTTTTGAGAATTTGAATTCTAATCTGAGAAATGTACCAAAACGACTGAGAGGAACAATAATGAGCTTAACTCTGTTCTAATGAGGAAAACAAAAGCGCAGCTTTGAAAAGGGAAATGGAGCCGACAGCCACGCCACTAACTAGCCGCAAATGTGCTTACGCCGGCAGAAGCGTCTGGGCGCACTCCGAGCCCGAGATCATTCCAAGCACGGATACGAGGCTCCCTCCCTACTTCCTCCTCTCCCCTCCTCTCCTGACAATACCCGTCCCGCACTTCCTGCACATAAGACGGCGCGGCTCTTTAATAATTCACAGACACTTATCCGCCAAAACAGGAGACCTCATCAGCCCCCCCTGTAATACACAAACACAGCAAGCTTGGGCAAAGGGGGGGGGGGGGGTCATATTTGCCATGCATGACTGATTAAATGAATCAGTGTCGTAGAAACGGCAATACGGAAGTTAAAAGCGAGAGAGATGGCCCGAAGGTTTCTGTCAGGATGGAAGCGGAGACTTCACTGATGGAGGCTTAATTAGTGCTTTAAAACAATATTGTTGCGATGCCTCCGCCATGAGGGCTTCAGTAGGAGTCAGTGGCACTGAGCTTCAGAGGAAGAAGGGAGACATTCAAAATGTACTCGGGCATTGTCCTCCAAAATGATTCATGACTCCGGCTTCCTTAAGTTTTGCTCTTGCCACTTTGATTTATTGCCTGTTTTAACGCCTCCATATCTTGTGATGTCACTTTGAAAATACAACCATGTCTTTTTGTGTTGACTGATTATGCTGGTGACAAGGCTGGTTTTGAACATGGGTGAAGATGCTCTATACCCTCTTTCTCAGCTCCTCCCTCGTACACACATACACACAGAGAGAGAGAGAGAGAGAGAGAGAGAGAGAGAGAGAGAGAGAGACTGTTTATTTCCATAGTATAAATGGTGCCATTTTTCACTACATGTCTTGTGCTACTGTTATACATGTATGTCAAGGAGCGAGGAAGACTGTAAATTTCACTGAACTCATTTCTCCCTGTCTAGTACAGTACCATTTAAAACATTTCAATGTTAAATGCAGAGTTTTCTGAGTAAAAAATACTTTATCTCTCTCATTTTCTGTCTGTTTGCCTGTCTCTCTCTCTGTTTCTGTATCTCTCTCTTGTTGTCTATCTTTCTCTCTATCCCTGTCTCTGTCTTTTTCTTCAACAAACACACACACACATAGACACACACACACACACACACACACACACACATACATAAACACATTCATGCACGTCATTCAATTTCACATTATATGGATCACTCATCTGTCATCGTGCTGGCATTCTGTCTGTTGTTCCTTCCCATCATGCTCCCCGTTCACGTGTCTGTCTCCATATTCTCTCTGCTCTCCAGCACCAACTCAGCAGCCATTATGCTAACCACATGTGATTCAATGTATCGATGAGGCCCTCCGCTCTTGTGTTCTCCAAGACGCACATGTCCCTAGAGCTAGATAGCACTGACTGACGTTCATCTAAGTCCATTTCGTATGTCTCCTCCATCGTCCACAGATGAAAAGGATCGAGTGACGCAAACAGAATAGGAAGCATATATCATGCACTTTGCAAACGTGTGCCCGTGTCCACTAAGCCCAGGGTTCCTCTTGTAATATATCTAACCTGCAAAACATGACACTGTGTTCTTTTCATGAGCATTCCATGCACGGTATTAAATAAATCAAAAGTTAACAATGGGGAGAAAGTGATTTAAAATGTTGTGTGAATGTGTAACAGATAATAGGAATAGATGTGTGGGCTTGATCTGCGGCTCAGTGGGAGAGCTCTCCAGCAGGCGCGTAACACTGCAGTAGTACCAAAACTAATTTAGCTGATGACTTCTCACACACGCCAGAGAGAAATCTACTCATCCTTATTCTCAGCAGTGCATTCTGCCAGTGCCCGAACTGGACCCGCAAGACGAATACTTCAATAGATGCATTTTCATATTTAATGATAGCTCTGACCCAAGTTCTCTTTTTGTCTCTCTCTCTCTCCGGTTCTTTCTATGTCTCTCTTTCTCTCTCTTTTTCTCTCTCACTCTTTCTCTCTGTCTCTGTCTGCATGTCTCCATCTTCAAACACACACACACACACACGCACACACGCACACACACACACACACACACACACACAAGGAAAGACAAAGAGAGAGAGAGAGAGAGAAACAGAGAGAGACCGAAACTTTGAAGAGGAAATGAGAAGTAGGTTAGAAAAAAGAAAAAGATTTTTTAATTGCAAACATTGAAAATGGCTTACCTCTCTGGGCCAATGCTGCACACATTAGAATAAAAAAAAAAGAGGATAGGCTTCATCTGAGTCCAGGCGAACATCCGCCACCGCCTGCTCTATTTTATTAAAACTCATTTAGTTGCTTATGTGCTATGCACGCACACCCGCACACAGTCCTGCACATATTCTCACAGACACACAGATAGAAGGAGACAGATAGACTGTTTGTATTCACTTTACTTTTCCTCCTTTCCTTCCCCCGGGAGGTAAGACTGACACCAAGACATAAAAATCGCTATGTGTTATTTATACCGTCACCTCATTATTAGAGCTTTGACACAGACATCTTGGGAGATATGGGGCCGGTAACCTGATTAAGGTGAAAATAAATAAAAATGAGTTTTTTTGCTGCGTGTAGTTGGAGGGTTCTATAGAGGTAGGCACAAGACTCTTATGTAACTGAAACCCACTTTGATTCATAATACAGGTAACAATTTATGACAGTTCTTGCAAATACTTTCGTTATAATATAATGACTTAAAGTGACAGATAATTGCACCTATAAGAAACTAGGTGTGTGTGGTGACACGAATGACATTCTCATAACAATGGTGCAAGTTTGAAATAGTAAGGATGCACATACAGTGCATGACTTGTGCCATGATGATCATCATATTTTGGCATTTTAAGATAATGGGAGATGTGCAGTTATTTCATGTGACGTGTGTGTGTGTGTGTGTGTGTGTATCTGTGTGTGTGTGTGTGTGTGTGTGTGTGTGTGTGTGTGTGCGTGTGTGTTAGTGCATGCATTGACGCCTTCACACATGCATGTTTATATAAACTAGTGTGAAGGTAGCTTATACACTTGCTTTGGTGCTGATTCAACCCCTTTAAGGTCACTACCAAGGTCCTTGTACGAATCTACTTATTCCCCGTTGATAGATAGAATGTCATCCTTCTGTAATATAATAGATGGCCAGGTCCAAAGATATTAGTATGCCACAAGAATGCAACAGACTATATGAAATGGAGTCAGGAGTCTTATTACCAAGAGCACTCGGAAGCCATGTTAGAAGTGCATTCTGTTAATGTCGCAGCTCTGCACAGCAGGTGTTCTTGTGTTAAAGTAATGCCAGTGCTGTCTGCGCAGAAAACATTTAATTACTGTGTCATTATGAAAGAGCTGCCAAGGAGAGAAACTAGCTTGTGCTACACGAGTGGTAGTGACTGGGCTTAAAGGAGAAATTCAGTGTAAAATAAAGTTTGGGTATGTTAAAACATGATAATGAGTTTGGTATGTTTGCTGAGGAACAAAACTATGCTTGCCTGTTGCATTCCAAACTTTATTATTTTTATCATTTTTATCAAAAAGGTTCACCATGCTATTGATTAGGGCATGGAGGAAGCTTCAAGGCATCGCTATTTTTTAACCATTAAAAAAGCTCTAAGTAGCTCCACACCTCCTTGGTAGTATAATATGGGCATTGACACAAGGCATTGAGAACTTTGTGAACAGGTTGTTTATTACGTAAAAAGACTGTTTATTAAAAAGACTGTTTTTACAGGTAGTACCTTCAAGGTTCCTCTGTGCCCTGATCAATAGCATGGTGAGCCTTTAAAAGTAAGGAATAAAAGTTCAGAATGCAACAGACTACTGTAGTTTTTCTCCGCAGCAAACACACCAACTCATGTTTTAACATACCCAAAGTTAATTTTACACCAAATGTCTCCTTGTCCGATTGCCCTCCAGAGGGCAATTTGACACTTCTCCAAAAACACATCTGTAACTCTGTGAGTTTTTGTCATTCAAAAATATAAGTGACACCATTAAAAAAGCTGGCCCTTTTTAAAATGCAGTGAGTGGCATGGTCATGGTTTCCTGCCTTTGTTTTTTCTTTGTTCTGCTTTGCTCCACCATCAGTCAGGGGTGAAGTATGTGACAAAAGAGTTGGTAAAAGGCTTGGCTTCCCCACAACTCCCTCTCTTTGTTTTACAACCTTGAACTCAATACCCTTATGTGTCACAAATTCTGTGAACCTCATCAACCCTCTAAGTTTAAGAGAAATCAACTGGCTAAAACACCTGAGCACATGTGACGGTGTTTTCTTTGCGGAGTAGTCATTTGTATTCCATGGCCTACATTTCTGTCTCTAAATCTCCAAAGGCGGAAAGGAGCCGTGAAGTGTGTCACAGATTTCCCAGCGGAGCCTCAGCCTCTGTTTACCACAATGCTCCTGATAATTTATTTTAAAAAAGAGCAGATATCTCTTTTAAGTTCTCATCGCTCACAGTGAATTGAGGCCATTTTCTGTCTGAATCGTCTTATTTTGTTTTATTGTAAATAGCCCAGGTAGTTTCCTCTACCTGGCAGTATGAGACCCTGTTGTCTTTGCCTGAGAGCTTCTGTACATTCTCTTGGAGGTCCTTCTCAATCATCCCTTCCCTGTTTGAGACAGATGCCTGTGAATCTGAATTATTCAGCTCTGTGTGAGAACTCTAGTATCATGACCCAAAACTGCGTTGTCTTCGAGCAGGAAAGTGTCGCTTATAAAAAGCAAGCAATTGTATATCAACTGTGTCCAATTTTATGTCCCAAAAGCAGGTATGCTGCTCCATCACTCTGCTATATGTGTATGAAAACTTAATCCAGTTGGTCACTTTTTATAATGGTTTAGGGTGACAGCAGGATACCTGACTTCAAACATTCACCTGTAGAATAACAGATTGGTACTTGGTATATTCTGCCGTTGGCCTTAAGATTAATGTTGGGAAATTTGCAAGTACAAACTATAAATGTTGATAGAGCTAAGAGTTTGTTTCTTGGTTCAAATAAATACCAATTTAACAAGGATGCTGTGCAGTTATACTAAAAGAAACATTTTTTAAACTCTGACAGCAGACATGGAAATGTTGCAGCAAAATTAGCATCTGTGATGCCAGTCAAGTTCAGGATAGCGCAGATTAAAGATTCTAGTTCAGCTGGTGAACTCGTCAAGGTGTGCTCTAAAGTTCATGAACTGACTGCAGAGTGTTCCAGCGTCAAGTGAAAGACAATGCTGCTTGACTTCAATCGCTCCCCACGCCAGCCGGCAGTCTGGCGCACACTTCCTGGCATCTGAAAGGAGCTTTGATGTGGGTTGCCTTCCAGGCACGTGAGGAATCAGCATGGTAATTCCTGCCTGTACCTACTCACCCCATATCCAGGATGCTGGGTGGCGCTGGAGAGGTACGAAGGGAAGGGGAGTTGAAGTGGCGATGGGCTTCACAAGTTTGCAGCGTCACTTTTTTCCCCCTTTGTGCTTTATGTCTTGGGCTGTTGTTGCTTATTTTTATTTTTGTCTGAAGTGTTTACCTTTTGATGGGAACTTTAATTATCCCCGTTAAGGACTGTTTGGGGATGCACTTAGGGGAATGTAATGCAATCTGTACTGAAAAAAGATGGGCACAGTGATGAAGTATTAACATGCTGTGGTTTGAGAAATGGTAACACAAACAACATGACAAAAACAAAATGGCGAGTCATTGCAACTTCATGCACATCTCTGACAGCCTCACCCATCGACTGTATGGCCTCACCCAACATGACATTTGCAGAGGGTGCCGCAGTTCAAGGCCCCATAACAGGCTGTCCTTACCACTGAACTCCCATTGGCTTGTCAGGCAACGGGACTGCCTCCAATAATGGCTAGCAATTAATAATCAATGAGCCATAACTGCCTTCATGAAATGACAGGTAAATAATGGCAGTGGTTCTTACTCTCTGTCGCTCATGTAAATTTTATTGAGGAGGCAGAGGGGAGGGAGGAGAAAAGGATGAAAAGAAAAAAAGGGAGGGAGAGATGGAGGGGGAGAGCAAGGGGTATGGAGACAGGGTAAGAAATTAAAACTGCAGAAAAATAGAGGAGGAAGCTGGGGAATGGAAGCTTTTGCAAACAACACTTTGAAAAAAAAAAAAAAAAACGGACCAGAAAAACAAAATGCTCCAATCCTGTTTGCTTTTAGCATGGCCATTCTTCCAGGCCGTGCACTGGCTCGTCCTCTCTGAGAATAGCACAGGTCAGTTTGTAACCGTGACCTGAAAAAGTTATGCAGCAGGGCGAGACTCCTTCCCTAAGATAAATATTCCACCCCCAAAAAGTTGTGTGCGCGCCACTACGTACGACACACACGCACATTACACCCTAACAGATGTAAGCATGTTTATCCTCAAGGGCATCGTTTTTCTGGGCCAAGGAAAGAGGAAATGTCAAATGGTATGAGCGGAGGAAGAAGGGGGGAGGACGAGGAAGAGACGGATGAGCATGCATGGTAAACATGACAGGGGGAGGGGAGAGAAGGAGGAAGATGGAGGCAGAGATACATGTTAGCTGAAAGGACAGAGATATGCTAGCGGAGGGTGTGGACAGAAGATAAAGCAAATGGGCGTGGTAAAGACAGAGGGATAGGAAGAGAAAATGGAGGGGGTGGGGGTGGAGTATAAACAAGGGAAAAAGACAGAGAAAGAGGGATAAAGCATAGATAGCAGAAGAACCGCTTTCATGTATACTGTACCTCTGAGAGTCATGATAGCAGAAGCAAGTTATCAGCACTGGACCGCTACGGAGGAGAAGGGCCCTGCATGACCTTCTGTCGAACCTTACCATCGCCACTATCTTCTCGCATACAGTCACATGAAAAGGCCCAATTTAGTTCTATCTACACAGTACTATGTAACTAGAAAATGTATTATCCATAATGAGCTAACATTCAATGTTAATGAGTCTTTCGGCAGAAATGCACATAAAATATTTAGGTTCCAATTCATTTTTAGGTTATAAGTTGTGTCTTTTCCAAGCCGCTCTGACCCAAATAAGAACGGAGAGCCCAAAAGGTCGGGTTGTCTCAAACTAAGTAAGACTCATATTCTGTGGAAGAGCTGCTATTCCCTCTAGGGCTGGGAAGTATGCTGACATTGTGTGATCCGCACATGCTGCTGTGTATGATGCTGTGGCTTTGGACAGATTCTGGAGGGGGCCTGGGAGAACCCTCAGCACCGGATCCCCAGAGGGTGACAGGACCAACTAGGACACTGGGGGGGTGGAAGCGGTCATGCTTTTGTGTTCGTTACTTTGCTGAGACACCATGTGGAGGCATGTGGAGGCACTGCAGAAATGCCCATGTCCAAATGTGTGCTATAACTGGAAATATATGTATTTTCTTATATTGTATGTATTTATGCGCAGCTGTGTGTGTGTGTGTGTGTGTGTGTGTGTGTGTGTGTCTATGAATGCTACCGTGTGTGTGTGTGTGAGTGTGTGTGTATGGGTGGGTGTGTCTGTATGCATGTGTATTCATGTGTGGGTGGGCGTGTGTGTATGTGCATGTCTTTCTCTCTCTCCTCTCTCTCTTTCTGTATGTATGTGTGTGTGTGTGTGTGTGTGTGTGTGTGTGTGTGTGTATGTGTGTGTGTGTGTGTGTGCGTGTGTGTGTGTGTGTGTGTGTGTGTGTGTATGTGTGTGTGTGTGTGTGTGTGTGTGTGTGTGTGTGTGCACCTGTGTGTCTGCTGGCATGTCTGTGTGTGTAAAAGTGTGAATGAGAGCAGCCTCAGAGCAGCTTTGACCTTGGTAGAGGTGACACAGTGCCTGGTTCCCAGCAAGCCTTTACTCCCTCTACAACCCCATACCACCAGCCTGTTCCCTCTCTCCTACCCCCTCCCACCTCCTTCCACCAGCCCCCAACCCACTCTCCTACCCCCTACCACCCCCTTCCACCAGCCTCTAACCCACTCTCCTACCCCCTACCACCAGTCTCGTAATGCCTCCACTAGCCCCTCCTTCCAGCCCTATCCCCCTGCAGGAAGGGAGGGTAAGCCAGCAGCTGTGAAAGCACAAGCCAAAGCACTAACCACCCACCTGCACGGAGACACAGTGTTCACTGTTCCTTCCTCTAATGTTACCTCCTCCCTCCTCCTCCTCTCTCTCTCTTTTCATCTCTTTTTTCCTCTCTTTCTCCCTCACCCTCTCTTTCTCTCTCTCCCCCTCCCATCCTATCTCTCCCTCTCTCTCTCTTCCTCTCTTTTTCCTCTTTTCTCCCTCCCCCTCCCTCTCTCTCTCTTTCTCTCTCTCTCACTCACTGTGTCTTCTGCTTGTACACAGAGTTTGCCCCTGTCTTCAGCTTTCACTCTGTCTGCAGTCATTTGCTTCCTCCCCCTCACTGGGTATTTTACCATCTTAACACTGGGCTGGGTCTTCGCTTTCTGCAGTTTCATTTCTCCTGCTCACTCTTTAGAGATCGCACTTGGTTGTTTTCTTTTTCTTGCTCTCTCACTACACCATTTTCTGACTTAATTTCCCTGGCTCTCACTTTAATGTTGTTCTGCTGTCCTTTTTTTTTTACAATGCCTCTTTCTCTTCTGGGTTTTTGCCATCTACTCTCCTCCACCTCTTTCTATGTCAGTGGCTGCCACTGTTTTTCTGTCCTTCCATCTTTCTTTAGTTATGCATCTGTCTTCCTTTACTCCCCCGTATCTTCCTTCTTCTTTCTCATCCCCATTACTGCGGTCTGAGTAGGCTGGCCACAACCACCACAGCAGTTCCCCCCTCAGCCCCTCTCAGCCCCGCTCATCCAGACAGCCATGCAGCCATCCAGCTAGCCAGGCAGGCAGGCAGGCAGGGCCAGTCGACAGACAGTGGTTAAAGACAAAGTCAAGTTGCTAGCCTGGAACTACAGCCTGCTGTCACAGGGCACCTCTCTGTGTGGATGCGTCCACACAGCTTGACTTTTGCTGTCAGCCATGATTCTGCTGCCTCCTGCTTTTCCTTTTTTCTCTTTCTTCTTTTTTTTGTGGTGAAGCACAGTAGATGGGTAGCTGAATGGAGAAAGAAAGAAAGAAAGAATGAGGCAGAGAGAGAGGATGAGAAAAGGAGAGTGTGCAAAACATCTTATTGTGCAATTTGACTGAAAACATACACTTTTTCTTTATTTGACAAACAAAAATACAGTAAAATGAAACTCAAACATTGTGTTCTTCATTTCTACTTCTCCCTACTGCCTGCTGCTCTTGCCCATCCCAAATAAACTAGAAAGAGAAACTGAAAAAGACAAATGTACGCCTGTGAAGAAAGCCCTTCACAGGCTAAAATGCAGATCAATAGTTGCATTGCTGTAAGGTACGAAAAACAAACTTTCTTGCTGTGATATAATGAGCTTACAGGCCTAACTAAGGCATGGCTCATGTAACCATAACAACTGAAGAAGACATGCCAGCACGGTGGCAGTTCGTCACACTTGCCGCATCAAGGCCTACAGCTCTGGAACAGAACACACTACAGGCCGACTGGTTTTCAGGCCAGCTCAAAATGAGACGTCAAACGCGGGAGCCTTCAAGGAGGATTGCTGCTGTCAGGAATACCCTTGTCACCACCATGGGGGTTGGGACAGGACTATGTAAACATCAGTTATTTTTATTGCATGGGGGAGGACGGAACTGACCTACCTTCTTTGGAAGACACATTGTTCTTTTTTTGACCTTTTCCCTAGCATGACAACCATCAGAAGGCAAAATATGTGTCATAACACAGAATTGTGGGTTTATTTGATCATGTTAGTACTGTACATATTGATATAACCCGTGCTGTCAATATTCAAAGATTAAGGAATCAAGAGGTGCAGAGAAGACGAGATGTAAAAAGTGATTGAGCAAATCTCTGTGCTGGGATTGTAAATATTCTCAAGATGACAGAAGCATTTAGCTATAGGAAACATAAACTGTTCTGTCTGAATATTTCCATGGTGATTTGCCTTGTAATATAGCCTTGTTGCCTTGATGCCTTGTAAATAGAACATCATGAATCTTGCCTTCAAAAGAGGCACTCAGGAGATCATTTGCTTTAGTGGTTTTGATGTCCATGTCCTATATTCTGAGAATCCATAACCCAGTCAAAGACAAACAACACCCCCAACACATGTATATTACACAAACACACACACACACACACACACACACACACACATGCATAAATACACACAACACAGACACACAGACACACACACACACACAGAAATACACACAACACAGACACCCCCCCCCCCCCCACACACACACACACACACTCACACATTAACACACACACACGTGCAAAGTGATCACACGGTAGTAGCAAGTGCAAAACAAAATGAGGTGGAAAAAATGGCATAATGTGAATGAGCCTAAGCTGAAATTCTGCGTTTATGAGCGCGTGCCTTTGCTTGACTGCTTCATCTCCATCTCCACCCACTCCTAATGTCTGAAGTCATCATGGGTCGCTAGCTGGGCCCGTCTAGACGCGTGGCGGCTCTGTGAGAGCTTCTGCACCACTGGGCATCCTCTGGAATAACATGCTAAATAATGGTGAATGCGAGATGACATGAATAAGTTCTTTAAAACGTACTCTTCATTGGTAATGAAGCCAGTGCTAATTCAGTTGGACTGTCCTCCACTCACTCGCTTTTTTTTCCTTTCCTTTCCTTCTCTGTTCTCATCAATCTCTTACCATGTGTCTTACCTTCTGTTCATACAGATCCGTTTTTTTCCTTTCTGAAAAACTAATCTTATATTTCTCTCCCTGTCTGTATCTTCTTTGTCTTCAGGTGCCAGAGTCTGTTAGTAGCAGTTCCTCCCCCAGTGCAAAAGTGAGCGAGAGGCCATGATGCTCCCTTGTGTTTCCATGTGGTAAGTCACCGTTCTCATCTCCTCGCCCCATCCTGTAGCCCCCGTTTGTCCCGGGGCTGACAAGTGCGTTTATGCTAGGATGACTCGTTGCATATTTTGATAGCTACATGTTTGCCCTGAATCCTCTTCCTCTTGCATGACAAAGACATAAAGGGTAACTAAAATAAAAGTAGTGGTGAAACTAGTGTTGTATAGAATTCTGTACCTTGCCTGATCGTTCTGAGCATGAAGTACATGTTTCCGGAATAATTATGCTAATGGTAAATCTATTTTTTTACACAGTAGCAGAGATTACAGAATCAAAAAGGAGGCAAATAGTCAGAAATGAATAAATGTTATTCATTATTTTTACCTGCTATTACCAATCTCTCTTGGTGCTGTGAATCATTGTGAGTGAAAATAAGCTATACATACATACAGCATGGCCAACAGAATGGCCACAGGCTTTTACTTCCAATTATTGAATTAATGAAAACCTTTCTTTCTTTTTTTTTGTTCAGGCAATTTTAAAGTTGCCTGCATGATCCTTGCACATATCAATGACATACAGTAGCCTGCATGAAATATGTGTGCATGTTAATATTACAGTTGTATGTTACTATCAGTAGTTTTTGTTTGAGGCAAAAATACCACACTATCCCTCTTCTGCTGTAGACATAGTATACATACAAAACATATATACCTACCTGTTTGCTGCTCATGCAGGTGTTTTATTAGGCCAACTGTGCTTTACCTGTGTATGTCCTAGCATATATTACAGAAGATTGCTGACATTTATAATGCCTTAAGCCTTCGACCATGATCTTCTAGCTGGCTGACACAACTGCAAATTGCTTTTATTCAACTACAGACACAAAATAAGGCCTCTGCAAATAATCGCCAAACCCCAAACTATCTACCAGACCTTCTTCCTCATCCTTAGCTGACCTGCCATCTCTTCCTGAGCATTAGGCTTCCTCCTCCCTCCATTCTTCTCTGAGGTGACACAGCACCTTCTGTTTCCACAAGGGGCCCCTTCCTGCTACTTCCTGTTCTCCGTCTCCGTAATACCCCATAATCCCCACACACAGCTGACGTATGCTGCCGCCACCGCCACCGCCACCGCCACTGCCACTGTCCCCGTCCCCTACGCCTCGCGCCATTTTCTCCGGCAGCCGGCGTCGTATTTGACAACAGAGGGGCGATTTATGCGAGACGTGCAGAGTCCTTGACACCCCTTCCCTCCAGCCACATTAATATGAGATCAGATGAAAACAGATGAACGTGGCTTTGAGGCATAGCAGCAAAATAGAACCCCCCCCCCCCTTCCATAAACACACACAAACACACACACACACACACACACACACACACACACACACACACACACACACTGATACACCCACACACCCATCAGGCTGGCTCTTATTTATATCAAGAATGCAGAAGCAATACGCCGCAGGAGAAGCTTATTTATTTGTGCACATCTTGTGTGGTTCACGTTTCCACATACTGTGTTGTCTCTTTCTTTACTTCTTTAAATAGAAGTCCCAAGTGTGTGCGGGGCCAGCTTTAGCATTCATCCTCGCATGATGTCACATGATGTATATTTCATGTTTACTTTAAGTCGACTTCTGTCAGAGGGCTTCAATTATGCACGTGACACATAGTCACTGATTTGCATGCTGTGTTTTTTATATCTGTGTGTGTGTGGGAGTGTGTGTGAGTGACAGAGAGAGAGACAGAAAAAAGAGGTGTATGTGCATACGTGTGTGTGTGTGTGTGTGTGTGTATGTGTGTGTGTGTATGTGTGTGTTAGTCACCAGGAGAGGAAGAGGCAGAGAGTAAGAGAGCGAGAAGTATGTGTGTGTGTGGGCAAGAGTGATTGTACTATAAACAAACATCTTCCTTGCATGGACATCACTGTTGCAACCTAGCTTAGCCATATCACCTCACAACCAATCACTGCAGCTGTGCAGCTGTGTCTCTGCACACAGGTTTATTAGCGCCTCGCTAGTAAGCCCTCAAAGGAAGCAGAGATGAAGTTGTTTGGTCCTATAGGGTAATGATCCAAGACCTTTCTGTACAAATCCCACTTCGCCACTGGCTCGGTATCAGCTAGCACAGCACAGTGCTAATCTATTCCACACTGTGCAACAAGATAAAAAGAGCTGGAAGGGTTAGCCGAGGTATTGTGTCTAGGGGTGGTTTGGATGGCACCCCGTTGGTACTGACCTGCCGGCATGGACCACAGCCAGGCTAAAGGGAACCACTTCTTTTTTTTATTTTCTCCCTACTGTATTCCTATTCATTATTCATACCCATTTCCCACCCATTTAAAAGAATATTAAAGAATGGAAAATGAACGACAGTAAAAATCACAACAGTTTATCCATGGATGTGGCTGAGTCATTATTAGCCATGGAAGCTGATTAAACAATGACAAATAAATCACTAAGGCACCAAACAGTATTATTTTAATTTAATAGGTATATCTCCATAAAAAGAGAGCATAAAACTCAGGGTTACAATAAGAGCTTGTCATAAAGTGTAATGTGGGCAATGAACACTAAAGTCCTCGATGCTTTCTCATCCCCCTGAAAACGGCATTCAAAATCCACAGACCACGGCCACTTTCCTGTAATAAGTATTCCTCCACCACACATAAAATGCCAAAGCCGCAACAGCAAGAAA
>CM059280.1:17520282-17587782 GCA_030347295.1 Setipinna tenuifilis | reverse complement strand
GGTGCCACCACCCGGGATTCCACTGCAAGATGATAGTACCATGTTAATAAGATCACACACGAGAGCAGGAAAACCTCCCTGTGGTGTGATGCAGTGGGAATGTCTGATAGTGGAGGGTTTACAGAGGTATTCCATTGAAGAAGTACTGAGAGCTTTGATATATGGCATTGTGGCAACATGGACATTTTAGGGGAAACATTTTAAGACAATGGCTAGTTTGATTAAAGGCAACACAATCAATGAATCAGTAATGATTAAAGAAATTGTCTGTATCGGTTTTGCATTAAGTCCTTCTTTTACATGGGCAACATTGGTAGCAAATGCTTTGTAAACCTCACCTGAAAATTTGAAATGAGCTTTTAGAGCATAACAACTAGATTGAAATGAGAGCAAATTGCAAATTCATCAAAGTTAGTCATCATGCCAAAGCATTTTGTTTCATCTGTTGTTTTTGTCTGTCTGGGCTGCAAGCTTTTTGTCTAGTCTACAAGAGTCAGCAGGATCAACAGACATATGGCATGAAGGTGGAGCTGTGTACAGTTTTATGGAGAGCAGACACATTTAGAGAAAGGTTAGGAGAGAGATACAAGAGAACAAGAGTACAAGAGAAAAGCTGGTTTAGATTGAAAAAAATGCCAAAATAAGAAGCAAAGGAGGTATGACAGAAAGAGCATTAAATAAAAGGCATATCATAGGCGTGAACAGAAACAGTAAGCTAGAAAATAAAGGGGAATATAGGGAAGGAAAGACAGAAAGAGAAAGAGGGAGGGAGAAAACTATAGAATAAAACAGAAGGTGGGAGGGGTGAGTGGGTGTTCATGAAGAGGTTATTGATGGAACGGACGATACCGAATTTCATAAAGGCAGGCATCTCCAGGGGCTCAGTAAAAGTCCCTGTCTGTGACCACTTTAGCTCATAAAAAATTGGCGACATTACTTTGTCAGGGATGGACCCATGCGAAGTGCACTTTCGCTGGAACTTTGGGTTCGTGCAGGGTGCTCCCATGAGACAGGGCTGGGCTTCTGTCACTGCGCACTCGTAGCCAATAAAGATCAAGGTGCACACCCACGACATGGCCCATGGCAACCCATTTGACTGCTGACCCTATGGGAAAGTGTGGTGGTGGATCACACCATCAGCTCAGTGGACAGGAAAGAGGCCTGATGCTAGCAGGCAAACAAGGAGTCAAAGGGCCGTAATCATATTGTAACGGCTGCATGTGAGCCTTAACAGAGCCGGGGGGCTTTGTGGAGTTTACAAACGGATGAATAAGTAAAGAGCTCTAAAGCTTTTAGAAGGGAGAGAAGAAAGGATAGATAGATAGATAGCGAGGAAGACAGGGAGAAAGAGAGACAGAGAGAGGCAGAGAGACAGAGAGAGGGACAGAGAGAATGACAGAGAGAGAGACAGAGAGAGAGAGAGATGTTGACAAAGGGCACCCTCATTCATCATTAAAGGTGCCCCTTTCCTATGCTGTTGTTTCCAAAGTGAAGTAGAGTCTACCAGGCAGGGGCTTAATCCTCAAATCCATCCATTGCTCACGCATGCACCCACCCACCCCCACACACACACACACACACACACACACACACACACACACACACACACACACACACACACACACACACACAAGCACACCCACACACACACACACACACACACACACACACACACATACACACACACACACACACAAGCACACACACACACATACACAAGGAAACACACATACTCACTCACCTGGTACCTAAAATCCAGCCATACGCTGCAGTTTACAGCAAACCCTCACTTGGGAATAAAAGTGCTGGAGAAGCAATTATCGATCTGATTGATCTGGCCACCTTAACAAAAAATTTGCACCCCTTGCATTCTCTCTCTCTATCTCTCTCTCTCTCCTCTCCCTCTCTGTCTCTCTCTTTCTTTCTTACGTTTTTTGTGCCTATCTCTATCCCTATCTTGGAGATGCTGATAAATGTCACTTGGTGAACAGCAGGCACGGGCAGAAATCTGCTGCCTGTCGGGTCAAATGTGAAAGCGGAGATAGCAAAAGTCATGCATAAATTTACTGCCACCGATAAGCGAATGAAGACACGGGCTCGGGATGGCACCTGCTGACGACATAATCAATCAGCTGAGATACGACCATGCCTGACTCTGAAACACTGGCAGCCATTCTGAAGGCTAATGTCATCCAGCCATTGACTGGTGAAGCCAAGTAATTGAAAGGAGAGTGGTGAAGAAAAGATAATCATTTGTTGCGACAGCAAATCATTCAGTTTGAAAAAAGGATAAAAAACAACTATCAGTTTATTTATCTGATTTTGTCAAGAATGAGTAGTTTAACCTTTAGATCTGTGCATTTTCATATTGCATCAATTCCAGTTACCGAGACAAAACCACTCGATAGCAAACTGATAGATTGTGGCCCATCTGTCATCTGCAATCGCTGAGACTTTTATCTCACACCACATTATTACTTTATGCATCCCTTACTCTTCCTCTCTCTCTCTCTCTCTCTCTCTCTCTCTCTCTCTCGTTCTGTCTCTGTCCCTCTCTCCCTGTCTTTGTCTCTCTTTACTCCCTCTCTGTATCTCACGCTCTCTTTCTTCCTCTGTCAGCCTCTCCCTCTCTCTCTATCTTTCTCTCTTTCCCTTTCTCTCTGTTTCTGCCTTTCTTTCTTCCTCTGTCAGTCCCCCCCTCTCTCTCTTTCTCTCTACCTGTCTCTCTTCTCTTTTCCTCTGCTACCCTGCTGTTCCCCTTGAAGTGTATTTGTATTCCCCTAGTGTTGCTGGGCCCAGATACTGAGGCGAATGTGATAGTCTGGCGATGCAGCTGATGCGTGAGTGACATGTCAGTGTTCCAGAAGAGGAGATGGGAAATGATCTGAATTTCCTCAGCTTTACAGGGACTAATTCAACATTTTGTGACTCATGTTGCCATCTTAGATGTGGATATGAAAGAAAAAAACTCAATCTGAAGAAAAAGAGAAATAGATAAATAATGAAATGAAAAGAAACACAAATCTAACAGCAGGCATGCAATGCTAATGGTAGCGGATCTGGTGACTGTGGTATTGCTATGTGTGTGTGTGTGTGTGTGTATACAGGGTTGTATTTGTGTGAATATTTAAATTTCATGACTGCAGAGAAGGGCCTTTCTTTATTTATTTCCTCTGAAGTATGCCTACGCAGCTGTGAGTGAGTCCAGCACACGTATAATTAGGCTCCACTGAATAGCAGTTACATAAACATGAGTGCAGGGCAAAGCTGTGGATCACAAGTGGACACTCACTGCAGGCTCCACATGAATAAATGCTATTCTGACATTATTCACTGGAAGTCAACATTTCACATTTTTCTTACACGGAAATTATTCCAATGCACTTTTTCTTTTTTTTTAATCTTTTTCCCTGTTTTGGTGGTGGGGGATGGGCCCCGGTGTCTGGAGGACTAAATTTTAGGACCTCTGGAAGAAAATGTTGAACAAAACGTGATGGGTATGAACGGCACATACTTTTATAACTTTTGAACCCTTTGCTGCCTTTGCTTAAGGACATTTTGCTCATACAGGTTACACCTACAGCCACCAATGATACCTTCACTAAATCTCCATTTAAGAAATTTCAGGGGTTTTTTTATTCGTCATCGTTGCTTTTATTAATTTGGCCTGATTGTTTAAATCTTAATAATGTGTTTACATTTTCAAATGTCTTTATTCATTTTTTTTTGCTTCATGGATAAACTTCCCAGACAAATGGCTTGTTTGTTTTCTGTCAGGATGCTAAAAGACACATTGTTGCACCACCCAGGCAGAGGCACACTGAAGGTACCTTATTTTGACAATGTGTCGCCTCCTTCTTAGTACACACCTTTGTATCAGTTGTGACGGCTTCTTCCTGAGCATTCACGATTATATCGGTCGGACGGCCTAGGTGTAGACAGGGTGATAACGTGTGTGTGTTTCAGTGATGCCTCTAGGACACGGACGTCAACTCTGTGCTTATAATTAATCAAATTAAACATGTCACCTCTCCATCAGACACGCAACTCCATAACTATTTTAGGTTTTCAGTATGAGCTCCCTCTCAAATACACACCCACACACACACACTTTCTTCTTCTTGCCTTTTCTCCTGCTCTCTGTCTCTCTCTCTCTCTTTCTCTCTCTCTATCTATGTCTCTCTGTTTCTCATTCCCTTTTGCTCTCTTATGCTCCTATTTTCTCTCACTGTGCAAATCCAAACCAAAATTAAAAACAAACCTCTTGCAGGATTACCTCGGTTTTAATTGCTTTTAGAATTCAATAAGCACAAACTCAGTCCTTTTCCTCTAACCCCTCTAATAACAAGTGTGATTTATCATTACTGTTAAAAAAACAACAAAGAACAAACGTTTTAAAGGAGAATGAAAACTCACAGAGGGATGCCAGCGAAGACAAAACAGCAGACTAAACAAAGTTAAGTTTCCCTCCAGACACATCCACTGGAACAAACACACCACGGGAGAGAACATTTGGCTTCAAGGCAGGGACGCCTCAACAACAGAGCGGGGAAGAGACAAGAGGAGACGAGAGGAGAGTAGTAGAGAGGAGACAAGAGAAAAGGAAACAAAAGAAAATCAATAGATATTTACTCTGCAACGGATGCCAAAAAAAAAAAATGGGGAGAGGTCGGGCCATGCAGAAGTGGAGTGGAAAGAGAGAGAGTGAGGCAGAGAGAGACAGAGAGAGAATAGAAATGGGACTAAAATGGTCGTGCCTCTTTGTTGAGAGCAGAAATTCTCTTTACTCCTTCAGCAATCAGAGGCGAGTTATCTGTGCAGGGTGATGGAGAACTCAAGAAAATCGAAGAACTGCGGAGAAAATGTGCCTGCACATGTTACACACAGGGCATGAATGGGAAACATGGGTGAGTGCATGCGTGTGTGTGTGTGTGTGCGTGTGTGTGCGTGTGCGTGCATGTCAGGATGCATGCGTGCGTGTGTGTATGTATGTGCTGGGCACTGGTAGGATGTTAATGCAATATTCATAAGCAATTTTTTTTAATGTGCAGTTGTTTGTGCATGTGCAGATTTCCATCTTACATTATTATGTGTGTGTATCTGTGTAAATAAACACACACACACAAACACACACACACACACACACGCACGTGCACACACACACACACACACACACACACACACACACACACACACACACACACACACACACGTACACACACATTAACACACACGTACATATTCATGCACACATAGACAGACAGACAGACAGACAGACACACACACACACACACATTTTTACACACAGCAGTAATTAGTCAGATTTACTGCTTGCGGTCACAGACTACCTGACCTGTTGGCTGGCTCTTGCACAGTGGAAATGCCAAAGGTTGTTTTGCACTTGGAGGCCCTGTGATTACCATCAGCAATTACCTGCAGAAATTATATCATGGCCTGCTGTCTCAGCCTTTAATGCACTCACCCTAGTTCAACACAGGGTCATCCTGTTGGAGGATCACGCCTCCATCCACCCATGCCATCACATTACAGTCCAACAGCAATGTAATCACAGGTTGGACATAAAGTTTCACTGGTGTTCCATCTGAGCTTTACTGCATGTAACAAGACTTCAGGAATCACTTGTTATGTGAAGTGCATAGTCGTAGGTTTAAGTACAGCCCTACATTAAGTGCTGGGTCGCTGCTACACTCTACCCCAATGTCCCTTTCACCCTGAACACGCCTGATAATAGTGTGGGTAATTTTGGTCTATTGGGCCCCTCTAAAAGAGGAGAGTGTGTGGTTGGGGGAACTCTACTTTGTATTTTACCAGACTGCCCCGCAGATCGTACATCCATATCCAGATCATTACTCATACTGATAGGTGCAAAGCAACACAAGATGCCTGGTGCACATATTTGCCTCAAGTCATAAGCACTTGGTCTTACTTGGATATATTTCTTGCTCTCTCTCTCTCTCTTTCTCTCACTTTCTCTCTCTCTCTCTGTCTCTCTTTGTCTCTCACTCTGCTGCCTGCAGAGGTTGTTCTCTGCTCTGCTTCTGAGGGATACCCTGAGTTGATTACCCTTGCAGCCTACCGCAGACTATACATTGAATCCTTAGAGCGTAAAAGAGGGTCATTATGGAGTGGATTAAAAAAAGAGCCAGCATGAATCAGGCCGTCTTTCCTTCATTTGCTTCAGCTTGTGTTTGACCCACGGTACGGCTCAGCTGCCTTGGTCCTCTACCGCTGGGTGAAAGGCAAGGGAAGTTGGGATGTTTTTAGCTGTCTGCTGGCTCGCTGGCTTGCCGGAATTGTAAACAACTACTCCCAGGAATAAAACGTTTCTTCGGGTGTGAGTCAAAGACCCAAACTCGTATTAAACTTTGAAAGGCCGCACTGTTTTTCTCTTTGGTGTACTGACTTATTGGAAAATGTCTAACAAACAAAGGCGTTTCTTCACTAGGCTATCATTAGCGTGTCATGCTTTGATGGCCTAGTGCGGAAAAGCGCTCGCTGGTATTATTATCATAAGGTGGTTTGGGCAACTGTACATTAGGGCAACAAGTTCTTACAAACACCTTTTTACAGGCAAACACTGTACCCCTTTGTTTATTTAGTTAATAATTCATGTACCCAGTTTGGCACTTACAGTTATATAATATATATATATTTTTTAAGATGTAGTCACAAGAAACCAAGACAAACCAATACCACAAAACATGAACCAAGGTCAAAGGCAAGTAGTTTTCTCTAACTCGCACAAAAAAGAAAAACAAATAAATAAGCAGGAGATGACAAGCTAGCCACAGAGGAACAAGAGCTGATCTACTAGACCAAGGTACAAATTAGGTTGGTAATTAGATGCTGCATAATTAGAGTTTATGTCCGGGAGTGCCATGGCACAGAGAATATAACTTTCAGAGGTACAAATAAAATTAGCTTCGCAAAGTTCACCGCAGGGTTGGCTTGCTAATTGGCTTACCATAGCCCATCTCTCCATGAGTAGAGGCAACAGTGGAAAAGAAAAAAATATATACAGTATGTTTGATACAAACATTTATAATAACACTAGTTAGGCAGTAAATCAGTCATATGGGCTTTTTATGCCTCGACAATGTCAATGAAGGTTGTAGGGTCTGAAAATGTGTGTTCGTATCTGAGGTCTGCTTCCAGTAAAAGGCTTTTAAAAGCTTTTGTTCATGTATGTAAGTGGAAGACGGTGAAAGGTTATGAGGATGAGTTGATATAGTATGTCTAATGTAGTATGTGTATGTGTTTGCATGCATGGATGAGTGGGGTTTCATGTCCGGAAGCTGCAAAGAGAATCATATAGACAGCCGATAGAGCATTTATTTTTATATCTTGATATCAGCCAGAACTGTCATATGCATGTAAGCTATTACTGTTAGCTAGTTAACTGACAACTAGGTAACTAGTGAGTGAATACAAAAGTAGTCGTGTCCAAGGAGGTAAGGAAAGTCAGAATTTAGAGTAGTGCAATGCCACTAACTAACTACTGAAAGTTATAATTGTTTACTAGCTAGCTATGTGAAGTCAGCAGGCTCACTAGTTAACTAGTAGATGCATCCTTTGTCCAAACTAGTGAATTGGTGAGATTTTGAATATATACTAGCAAACTAGTTCAAGCCTAAATTCACACTAGTCAGCTAGTTGCAGAGAATTCTAATTAGAAGGTGGAGAAAACTGTCCATTGAGGCTTTTGATTGGCTTCCAAGTTCCAAATTTCTGAATAGAACCAATTTATGGTTCACTGGTTAACTAGTGAGGACTTTTACCTTCAGTTCTGCCTTCAACTAGCTAACTAGTATGCATTCTGGCCATTACAAGCTAACTATTGTGCTCATTTTGTTTCTCACTAGTTAACTAGTTCAGAAAAATGTGGTTTACTAGTTAGCTAGTTGACTAGTGGACATTTCAATGCCCATTAATTAATTAGTGAACATGATGTTCATACCTAGTCAACTAGTAAGTTAAGAAATGTGGCCCTCACCAAAACAGCCATCAGATCATAGTGTTCCCAGCACCCTCTCACAGCTCATCAGTCATGTGAACAGTTTGATAGGGAATGATGAGATATGTGTACACACCACATTGCAATATCAGCCCCTTCCCTCGCTGCAAAACAGACCTCGACAGGGGTTTCATTAGAAATCACCTGGTACAGCTGTGTGAGTGCTATCAGCCACGGGGATATCCCATAGCAAACCCACTAATAAGTGTCATATTGCTCTCACACAACAATTTTATTATTGACAAAACATCATTGTTGGAGTATATCAAATGCAGCGATTCATAGCAGTGAAGAATCCAGACAAAGATGTTCTGTGATATTGCCACTCCTGAAATGCTTCTTGTCCAGTCAGACTAATAACTAATTCCAATGGATGATACACAGACAGTAATAAGAAGAACTTCCTTTTGTTTCGGGTGCTTTACCACACAAGCCCAGTGCTCCTGTCTGTTTGGCTGTTGTGAAGGGTGCCTCTACTGGATTGTTCACCTCCTTAAGATTGTGTTGTGTTTTTACAGGATGTAACTGTGGAACAATAAGTAAAGCAAAGAACAAGCTTGGGTTTCAAAAGCTTCACTGAAGCCTACTACCTCCTCCCCATTCAGCTGTGATGTGTACTGGTACTATTGGATTGTTCACCTCCACAGCAGGTTGTGTTGTGTTGTGTTGTGTTGTGTTGTGCTCTGTGTCTCCAGACTGCTGGGTTCACATCCCATCATGCCGCTCTCTTTATGGCCAACATATTATTGCCATCAGTATTCATGGTGTGCCAGCTGGTGCTGAGGAAATAGCAATATCGTGTTAAGCCCATGTTTTAAATCCAAATACATATATAAAACAAACCAGCAGATGTGGTTATTGTTTATAGTTATCAGTATGGCCGACCACACTAGTGTCCTCGACTGTGAAATAACAGCTACGGCGGGCCGCACAATAGCACTAAGGAAAAATAAATCTTTAGGAAAGGAATGGAAATTGTCTGGGGACCCACATAAATCGGCCTGAGACCATTATTTCTGAAGACAATGAGCAAAAAGAAGCTGTAATGCGCAGCGAAAGTACAGCATGAGCCATTGCATTTGCAAATAAAAGAAAATTGCTTTTAACGAGCACTAACATACCTGCTACATCCTTTCCTTCCCTTCCCTCTCTCTCTCTTTCTCTCTCTCTCGCTCTCTCTGTGACTTTTTCTCACTCGCTCTCTCCTACCAAATTACTGGATTGCACATGCTCTTTTCTGGATCTTTCATTCTCTTTCTTTTTCACTCCCCTTCTCTATTATTTTTTTTCTTTCACCATACCCCTTTTTTCTTGCTTTCTGGTCCTTTTTCTTGTGCCTTATCTCCAAACTCCACAGGATTTATGGACTTTGCACAGAAATATGGAACTGCCGTAGCCCGTTCCCTGTAGAGAAGCTCGTCTTGCCTGTGTATTGTAATTTCCCTTCTTTGGTAGGTCTCTTGGTATCTCCTGTTTTTCTTTCCTCATCTTTTATTCTTCTTCTGTTTAATTTTATGTGATTGAGGAGCTGAGCAACCTGAGCCACCTCAGGGCTTTTGGCAGAAAGCAAACAAGGTCCTCTGTCAAGGAGGTCTCTCACACAAAGCAATTATACTTCCCTGTTGAGCTATGCTCCTTTTTTTCAGTTGAAGATTAAGAACATTTCTGTTTAGGTTAAAGCTCCACTAACATATCTTCATTGGAGATGTTTGGGGGCTGAGATTTAGTGAACCCTGTGCAATTATGATCTTTCTCGGATTTGAACTGCCAGTTTGTTTATTTTACACATACATAAGTGGCTTAATAAGATGCAGCCCCTTTGTGGTAGTCTGTGTTTATTTTCAAAGTAAGTGGCTTTATAAGATACTGCCTCTTTGAGGTAGTGCTACCTAGATAGCGCTGGCCTTCTGAGGGAACAACATGTCTTGGTGTAGTGCTGTCGTTATGGCTACCATTTCCTAAATAACTGCCAACAGAATGGTAATTAAACATACAATGGGATTCATTTCTCGAGTCGCCCAAGACAGTAAACTGCCAGTCAATCACAAACAAGACCTTTGTGTAGAACTTATCACTGTGTAGACTTCCTCAGACCCATACCATGATAAGCAACAGGAAATGGATCTGTAATCAGAGCCTCCACTCTAGTGTTGCATAGTGTTTCATGCATTTGAGGAGGATAGGGATTCCACTCCCAAGGAGAACCAGTCATCTTTGATTTTGAGTACTGCATCACATGCTTTAAAGTGGCCATTTACCACAAAGACCTCTAGAGATGTGATCGCAGCTTCACATAAGAAGACAGAAGAGAGATAGAAGGGAGAGAAAGAAAGAGAGAGAGAGGGAGAGAGGGGGGTGCTTTGTGATCTCTTCTTCAGTTTTTCATATTCTTATATATTTATTTATTTCCACTTTTAATTAAATTGACACACTGCACTGACACTGTATCGAAAGCCTATTTCACATCCTTTGTGTCTCTTTATGGTAATCAGATGTGGCCTCTCTGTTTATCCAGACAAAGTGTGACAAAAAAGCTCACCAGTACTCCTCTGGGAGAGGGCAGTGACATTCAAATTATTACAACTTGCTTTGCCCTTTCAAGTTTCAGTAAATCAAGAGTTAATTGAAATCAATATAAGAAGGAAAACACCCCTAAAAACACAGTGGCAGTGGGTGGTGGTGGTGTGCGCCTAAGATGGATGACTCGCTTTGCCTGTATTCTAAGGTCCGAGACATAGGTCATTAGCTTTCATTCACTCTCCTTATTGATTGCCAGGGCCATAATTTGCTTTTGCCCCAAACAAAGCTTTTCACCCCATTAAGTCCTCCTCATGGGCTTCTGGGCAGAGAGCTCGGAGGGCTGCGTCATCAGTAACGGCAACCTGGCCTCCGTACCTCACTGTCAGATTAAACAGGCCAGATTATGGATTCTTTTATCCTCTCCCCTGCTTCTCCCCTGGGAAAACTCACTGTGATTTGCTTAATGGCTGGCTGAGGAGAAACAAAGGGCTGTAGAAATCTGTGTAATTTAACAGTACCCATTTTTTTGCTGCTTTAACACCAATTAATATTGTAAGAACACAGCAAACTCACCCTTTTAAAAACAGGTTGGAGAGCTGTTCTTATTGATGGCTGATGGAATGGGTGACTAAGAGGATAAACAAAACAAGAGTAATACACTGTAGACAGCATCTGGTAAAACATGTGCTCTGACATATAGATGAAAAAGCATTACCCAAACAAGCACAGAAGAAAACATACAGAAGAATTGATACATGGATGGATGGATAGATGAATGGATGGATGATTAGATGGATGGATGGACGGATGAATGGATGGAAGAAAGACAGGGTGGATGGATGGAAGAAAGAAAAGAAGGTGACATTTCATGTTGCATGTTACATGGATTCTATCACATGCAGTTACCGTTCATGATCTTGACAAGTAGTACCCAAATCATGGGGTCTCACACTCACTCCCTCAGTCCTTCTGCTAGGTTAAAAGGGCCTCTGGGGACGTGGGTGGATTTCTGCTCCGTGGGATCCCTATGATCTACTCCAAAGGTCCCTGTTGATCACACCTCCTCAGCTTCGGTCACGCAGGTGCAGCTGCTGCTACCGCAGGTCCTTGAGTTCAGCGTCATGAAGGAGCCTGGAGGTGCCTGGAGGCGTGAAACATGCTTGACATCACTTCCTGAAGAGTGTGAAGCCTTTTTTTTTAGAAAACAAATGCCTCTCGCAAATAGAGTGAAATGCTTTCCGTTTAGCATCATTAGCGGTGCAAAGTGTCCTCAGTGTTGCATAATGCGTCATGAGCTGTAAAGACTTGAGGCGGACAGCATTTACTTAGGAACCCTTCACGTGCTGGGTGAGACAGGTTTACTGTGGTGTCCTAATCAGGGTGATGTGTTTTTATTGTGCAGTCGTATGCAGGGTGAAGTGTTTTCATTGTGGTGTCAGGGACAGGAGAAATGTTTTTCTTGCTTGCTGTCAGCTGGGCAAACTATGGTTGTGTGCAGGGTATGTGTCACCAGGAGGACATACAGAGGCTTGTTATGTGGGTAAGTGTGTGCTACCTATGTGTGTGCGTGTGTGAGTGTGTGTGTGTGTGTGTGTGTGTGTGTGTGTGTGTGTGTGTGTGTGTGTGTGTGCTTCTTGGTGTGTGTGTGTGTGTGTGTGTTCTAAGTGTTCTGTTCTAGTGTCAGCCTTGCATCACAATTATGTCTCAACTGATAAAATCCCTGATTGATGAAGGCAACTGCGGGAAAAAAAATCCTAATCACTTACCTTTGGGAGGGTACTTTAAAGAGTGATATGATGTTCAGGTGCTAATGATTCTAATTTGACTCAATGCAAGAGGTAATAATTCTTGTACTGGGGAGTTTTTGAGGAGAAAAGTTGATTAATTATGCAAATCAAGGAGATGTCATGCTCTCAAATGATGTGTCAATTAATGTGTAACGATTCAGACTCATGTGGGCTGCAACATGAACGAAGGCAAAAAAGAACATCATTGATGTCTTGGGGAAACAGGTTTCTGGTAAACGTAGTTTGAGATGCCGGCAGGAATCAGAGTAACAGCTGAAAATGCTTGTTGTGTTGTAAGAGCGTTTAAGTGCAAATGGATGCCTGTGTGTCGTGTTGCAGCGAGAATGTGCAAGAGAGTCTGAACGAGAGAAGAGGGGCTAAGAGTGCATGGTCAAATAACCCAGCTTTGGAAGCAGCGGCTCGGTGTTCACAATCCAAATCAGCAGCCATTCCTGCCAGTCAAGGCCCTGCAGTAACACAGACTCTCAGAGGCACAGAGGGTTGTGACATAAGGACTGTATCTTGATGACATCCATGACATGGACATCAAAGCTGTCTCTAAAACTGCCCTTGTTAGAGCCTTTTTCTGTCTTTCATGAAACATCTTACTTTCTCACACACACAACTGAAATATAAGTCTTTATATTATTCATGAAACACAGCCAGGCCTATTCACTTATGCACACAACATATGCAAACATCAAATCCTTACATACACACATATAAATGCAAACATAACCCTGAGCATACACTACACTTAATTAAAATAAGCACCCGCAGTATGGCCAATTACATAAGCTGTCCTAATTGACGAGGAGGTCATATCTAAGGCGACTAATGAAGTGACCCGTTTTAGAGATTGCAATCGCCTGCCTGTGTGCCAGCGTGACCCTGGATCTAGCCAGTCACTGCAGGCCTTCATCCAACCCCAGTACCCCGCCTTTTACACCAGGGGCATCAGACAGAGCCACCAAATGAGTTCTTAATGATGATTAGCATAATGAGGATCATTATCACTGGCGCTGTCTAAAAAGGGAGACGAGTTAAAAGGTAATTTAGCAGGGAAGTCCTGACATTTCAGTGGCACACACATTCATAAGGAATACTGTACGTACATGAGCATAAATAATAAAAAGTGAAAATGAAAATGGGGAGAGAGAGAGGGAGGGAGGGGGAGAGAGACAGACAGAGCGTGAGAGAGAGAGGTTTGGTTAGATATAATTCTATCCTTCTTAAATTAGTCTACACTAATAATATAATTAATCCTGCAGAAAAGTTTTCTTTTTTAAGAAGTCAATTTGATGCCCAATGGGGAGGGTGTAGCAAAGTCAATTTAGCACCAAATGAGGAAAGTGTTAGGGTTGCTATCACTCTTCTCTATGGGAAGACCAGAGCCTCTGCCTGAGCTTGGAGAGTGTGTTACAGTGTGTCCAAATGGGAAGAAATGCCAAAGGTGCTGAGTCATACCGTAAGGCAGTGGTACATTATTTCAGCTTTGAGATATTGCACCTCTTATCCAAGAGGCTTCCTCTGTTCTAAGAACTAATGGTGAGATAGATAGATAGATAGATAGATAGATAGATAGATAGATAGATAGATAGATAGATAGATAGATTGATAGATTGATTGATTGATTGATTGATTGATTGATTGATTGATTGATTGATTGATTGATTGATTGATTGATTGATTGATTGATTGATTGACTGACTGACTGACCGATTGACTGTTCGACTTTATTGATCCCTAGCTGGAAAATTGACTAAAGAAATTAGTCCCAAATAAGAACCAAAGCGGTTGTATCAAATGAGGTGGAATATCATCATGCTAACAGCTGTGATTACCATGATCTGGATGAATGAGAAACCGACACAGATATATGGGAAGGGATGCTAATCAGTGTTTTTGTCATTCAAATGTGCAGCAGTTCCATCAGAATCTTCCGGAAAAGACAGGTGAACAGAGACTGATGGCTGACAAAAGAGATAAGTGTTAAGAATTGTCTTGTCAAAGAAAGATTCAGCTAAAGACAACCGATAAAAATGCTGCCATTTCCATGGACATAAATTAAATTGCTTTCCTAGAAATTGATATGGGAGATTGTACTCTCCAATTATAAGATATGTTTTTTTCTGTCCTGGAAAAACAACCAATTTACTAACTTGGAAAACGGCTTGTCGCAAGCTTTTTTTATCTCTCTGTCTTTCAACACACATCAAAATTGTCTTATTTTTAACACCAATTGTATCAATTAGTTATCTGCTACTGCAATAATTAAATAACATCAAGTTTAAAATATTTATTATTTGATCTAGCTGCCTGATCTTTGCCACCCTCAGCTGGTTGTGAGGCATGTAAATGGGGTCCACATTAGTGCTTTTGAGGGTGTCGTCGACAAGGAGAAATGATTCCCCCCCTCACAGTGTATTCCCCAGAGTAAATCACGCTGCTGAGGAGCAGTGAGCTGAGAAGATACTTCAGGAGAAATAATGACATTTTGCTTGGAGACAATGCAAATGTCCCTGTAAAACAGCATTACATTACACCTACAGGTGCTACGGCCCATGGTGCGGTAAAGCATGAAGTCAACTCTCTGCACCTTTCACTCTTCCCCATCTCACACTCTCATACTAGGCCTGCTTCTCTGTGTCTTTTTCCCTTTTTATTTTCCCATTTGTTTTCTTTCTCACCCTTTCTCTCTGCCTATCTGTCTGTCTGTCTCTTTCTCTCTGTCTCTCTCTCACTCTCTCTCTCTCTCTCTCTCTCCCTCTTTCGCTCTCTCTCTCTCTTTCGTTCCTCTGTATACAGCCAAGACCAATTTAAGTAAAGGCAGCATTACCAGAGACAGGGGTAATCAAGTGAACTGAGCCAAAAACACATTAAAGTTTGGATTGTGTATTACATTATTGTTTGGCTCGAACTACAACTTAATTCCATTTGCATGGTTAATATTGTCAACGTAAGTAAAGAAATGTTGCTGCACACCATATAAGGAGGATCAGGAAGTAGACTGCATGAAAACTTGGATCAGATTGCTAATGCATCCCAGAGGAAGATCCTGACAGCTTTTGTCAGTTGTCCAGCTCAACAAAACATCATTTGGTTGGGATTATTTTTTCTTGTGCTGCACAGATACGAAAAAAAATGGATTAATGCTTTCCTGTGAGTCCTACTGTGAGCGCATTTTGCTGTTGTTTGCACTGTAATAACCCGCTTTTTGAAAAATACACTATTTTACTCAAGGAAGCGGGCATCTGCATAATGCTATGAATTGAAACGCACAGCTCATAAATACAGCTTGCCCTCTCTATCCGCATAAGATGTATATTTGCATTCGCGGTTGTGCAACTGTCAGCAAATGCAGAACAGTTCTTGGTGGTGGGCTGTGGGCCTTGCTTAAAATAGACATTGGCTTTTTAGTGGGTAGTGCCACCTTGGCAAGGTGCAGGTTGGTGGCATCTAGGAAGTATTGATTATTCTAGATGTCTTGTTCCCTTTTGTGTAACGTTTGATGGGCTTTTGTATCCTTATCTGTGTAAATTCTTCATAATGATGTATGCCCCTTGTCTTGTTATGGTGCCTGGTTGTGGTTTTGTGGATATTGATGTTCCATGTTCCAACTTACAGTAGAGACAGCAGCTGAGCAATAATCTACTGACACCTGGCCTTAATCACACATATTTTTGTGCCTTGTGTCAAAGACACTGATTTAAAAGTGTTTTTATATATCTGTACAGCTTTTAATATGCACAGTTCTCAGAGAAAAGAACTCAGTGAGGACCTTGAGGTGTGTATCCAGTCATGTGATCAGTAATAGCCTGGGTCTGCTGCTCCAGAGGGGAGGTGTGAAGTCCATATAAAGTGGCCACACAGACCAGACCCCACTGGGATGAGGAAGCACTTCACTGAACCAAGAAAGTGCTCTAAGTCCTGAAAGGAGAGGTCGAACTGGGACTGATTTCAGCACACCATGAACACCTACAAGCACATGGCAATGACCGAGAGGCATTAATTGTGCATGGAAATGTGTGTGAAAAGAGGAGGAAGCGGTGTGTGTGTCATGTGTGTTAAGCAAACACTTTCATGTGCACTTTGCATGCTTGAATTTGCATGTGTAAATATAGCTGTGGGTGTAAGAAGTCATGTATGTACTTTTCTATAATAAGCAGTTTGCATATTACAATGTACATGTGTAGGTGTGTGTGTGAGAGAGAGAGAGGGAAAGACAGAGTATGTGAGAGAGAGGGAAAGACGGAGAGACAGAAACAGCCTGAGAGAAAGAGAGAGGTGTATGAAAGTGTGCACAAATAACACTTTTGCATTGGGGTAAACTGCCCCCCACCACCACTAGCTCCAAAAAATATATAAATTTATAATATCACATCATTCAAATGCACAGGCTAGTGTCCAATTCACTTTATCGTCATCCATGAAATTAGATTTTCACTAGACTTGCTCAGAGTTGATGGAAAAGGTTATGGATACACAAGAGTAGCATTAAAGATTAGATTTCATTTTTTCCTCCTCTTTCCACGAAAGGTCAGCAAAAGAGGACACTGAGTAGTTCTCATGTTTAGAAATCGTCTTCAATAATTACTGACACCATAACAATGTCATCCTGTAATATCTCTTTTCCTAGAAGAAGGCGATGAGAAGTTTGAGGCGAAAAAAAACAATCCTCGCTTTGTTGTTTGCAAACACTTCATTACTTATTATCAAGGGTAGTGTGTCTGGCAGCAGCTAATTGCCTCCCTGTAGACTCAGCCATGGGACAGTCCCAAATTGCAGGGGAGACTGTAGCAGATCTTAGGGATCCACGCCACACCAGGGCCAGATCTGGGCCTCGTTGGTGCCAGCGTAAGCAGCCATCGGGAGACTCAGGAGGGAACCCAGGAGTTTTCGCAGTGTCATCCGTCATGCTAATTTCCCTCCTACGCTAAGTCCCCCCTGATTTGCACAGCTACTTGCAGGGATATTATGGCAATTTCGTTTCTAGTGAACTGCGGGGATCAAAACAAAAATGTATATGTTGGTGTGTTTGTGTCTGTGTGTGCGTGTGTTAGTGTGCATGTGCATGTACACGTGCATGGCTTCTTATGTGTGTATGTGTGTGTGTGTGTGTTTGTTTGTTTGTAAAAAAATATATTATATATTATACCGTGTGTACATATTTGTCATGTGCAAATATGTTTAATGAGAAACAAATAAATGTAATTATGGACTCATTGGGATTTGGATTTCTGCATCAGGTAATCCTTCACTTTTATTTCATCCATTTAAAGCACATTAATGTGGTTATACACAAAATTCCATGTATCTCATTCTGTCCAGTGTGGATTATTTTTCTGCTGTCATTGCAATTTCATGATGTCTTAATGATACATTTCAGTGTACACAGTCAGCAGGTGCATGGCACATATGCCAATAAACCCTCAGCCACAGTCCATAACAAAGACCTGCATGAGTGGGGCCCTTTTCAATGTATTGTATAGGGAAGCATGTAGTGGATAAGGGATAACAGCCCTGTCTGCACAGGTGTAGGAGGCATCCGGAGGTGGTGATGGTGATGGTGCTGGTGTTTTGTTGGTCTGTTCAAAATAACAGTGGGAGGGACCTTCTGTGTTGTCTTTAGGATTACGATTTGTTTGCAGGTGATATGGGTATGGGATGAGTGGGTAGTGGTGATGCTGGTGTTGCTGCTATGAGAGTGGCATGGCGGGGGCAGATTGGGTTGTGAGTAGTGGTGGTGTGGGATGGGTGGGATTACCAGTGATGGTGGTGGTGTTGGTGAATAGTGGCAGTGATGTGGATTATGTTGCTAGTGGTGGTGGCAGTAGTAGTAGTAGTAGTAGTAATAGTAGCAGTAGTAGTACTATATTTGCCCCAAGTAAGGAAATTATGTAGTAGCACCTACAGTATAGTCGCACACACAACTTCCCACAAACATTTCAAAACACAGAAGGTTTAAAAGAGTAAATAGAATAGATAACAGAATAAATAAAGGTTTGAGGGTTGGGGTTGTCTCTATTTACTAGTAAAGTGCAGTAACTGGACAGCAGAAGGTATAATTGAGTGCCAATGAGAGGAGAACAGAGAAGGGAGAAGATATGGAGAAGTGGGTGGAAGAGAGACATGGAAGCAAGGAAAAGTTCGGGAAGAGGGCAGAGAAAGAGTTGGATGAAGAGAGAGGGGATGTGGGAGTAGAGGAAAGAGAAGAGTTTCTGTAGTAAAGAGGGATATGAGTGTATGAGCTGTGTATTTTGCCAGGAAAACGGTGAGGTAAAATTGATTTTCATCTAAAGTCTGTGGACGTGCTGTGGGAGAGTCTGGGGATTTACAGTGCAGACCTTGTGAGGCTGAAGTACAGTGTAGATATGTACCCAAGTGTCTTTGAACAGGAAGCTCGTTTATAACACCCCCCACCCCCCCAAACCAACCCCACCCTGACTGCCCGTCTTCTTCTATTTTTCAACTGGATCACTAACACCCCGTTTCCTATACTGTAACCTCTTCAGAAATCTCCTGAATTTTAAAAACCTTACCCTCACTCTTTTGAAGTGTGTGTGATTCTCCTGGCCTCCTTTCCTGTGGGTGACCGTACGTACGTGTGTGTGTGTGTGTGTGCGTGTGTGTGTGTGTGTGTGTGTGTGTGTGTGTGTGCGTCCACCACGATGTGCTGTAGCTCTCCAGGCTGAGCTAATTGGGGCAGCTGTTAGGCAAAGAGGGGCCACACAGAATTGGGAATTAAATCTTCACACAGCTGTGGTTCATTTTGGGGAAGATGGTGAGCAGGGGTTAGTTGTTTGTATATTGGGTTTTTTTCTGGCTAAACACATGTTTGCTATTATCTGATGCATTTATGTCTAATCCTATATCCTATACTAGCTAGCTGTGGATGTTGCTTCTGTTGTTATCGATTAGTTTCTTATATGGCTCCATTAAAAATGGAAGCAAGAACTGGCCACACAAACAGCTCTAGAGTTGGTTTCAAAAATAACACAAAAAAAAGTCTCCTAAGTACCAACCCTGGCCTAGTGGGCTTTCCCAGTGCAGTAGACTTTGTGAGTATATCCACTTAAAAGAACTCGCTCTCTCTCTCTTCTCTCTCTGTGTCTCCCTCTCTGTGCGTATCTCTTTAAGCATATGATACATCATCAGCATGCAGTAACAGTATGTACACTTGGTTGCATCATTTTTTCGATGAGATATCCTGTGTCTGACCCCTGTGAGTAGAGCCTTAAAACTTACACTTCACATCCTGCTCAACTCAGACACACACACACACTCACACACACACACCAAAACAGACACACCAACACACCCTAACACACACACACGCAGACACATGCACACACACACATACACACACACACACACACACACACACACACGCACAAACACACACACACATACAATATATATGTGCTCACACACCCACACACACATTTTATATAAGATGAGGCTCCAGCCATCTCCTGGAAAGGCCCAACCCAGCCTGCTGTCTGTCTCTCACCTCCTCCGATCTCTTTTCCCCTCTCTCCTCTCCTCTTTCTCTAACATCTGCCCTGCAATCTGTCTCCCTCTTCTCACTCTACACCGTGTCCACTCCCTTCGCTTCCATTTCTCTGTTTCTTTCTTCTCCTCCTCCTCCTCTTCCTCCTCCTCTTCTAGAGATACTCCTTTGGGGTGCCGAGGGCATTGGTCATTACCACAAACACGTGCACACTCCACAGTCCATGCATCTGTCTCCCCCCTGCGCTGTCCACGCCAGGTCTGCCTGCCTTAATGTGCCACTCAGATCATGGTTCCCGGGCCCTGGCGCCAGATGCCTGAGAGCTGGTGATGGATCTGCTAATGACTTTCGTGACGGAGCGCCAAGGTGCCCGGCCATGAAACGCTACAGGTCCGCTAACGATAATGCTGTGGTTGTCATTAGGACCACCATAAACATGAGAGCAATGGATGGGGCCCTTTTTTTATAGCTGCCGGGGTCCTCCTCCCACTTTTATGGGTTTGCTGAAATGTAATAGTGTGTGTGTGTGTGTGTGTGTGTGTGTGTGTGTGTGTGTGTGTGTGTGTGTGTGTGTGTGTGTGTTTGTTTGTGTGTGTGTTTGTTTGCCAAGAGGTGTTGCCTTCATCATGAAATACACTACAGGCCCTTTACATGGCTGTTATCAAACAAGCAAATGTATGAACACAAAAAGAGCCTGGTGCAGATGCTGTATTAGCAAACCAAAATACAACTCAGTGGCAGCATCTAAGGCAGCGTTTCTCAAAGTGTTTGGCCACACAAGAAATCCCACATGGTCCACAGGCAGTTGTGTTAAAATATATATATTTTAATGTTTCTTAAGCTACCCATGCTGTGCACAGTGTGTTTAAACAACGTGTATATCGTCTTCATGCCATTCCCTAGTTACGGCTGTGATGCTACACCAATGCATTTACATAGCCCTGTTATCTTCAGATGGGTAGGGGGTGGTCCTTGAGGTTTTTTGTAAGAAGTGGTCCTCGGTCTGAGAAACTTTGAAAAACACTGATCTAAGACTTACCTGCTTGGCATTACAGTCACATGGGCTCAGTCTGGGAACAGAGAGTCCTGTTTGGGTCCCAGGGGGGTTCTCTTCCAGACCACTGTGAAGAGGCGGGACTGTCTGGGGTGCTGTGCTGAATTACAAAAAAATAAAGTTTCTTCAGAGAATTAAATTTTTTTAAAATCCTGCCTTCGTGTTAACATATTACAATCATTAAAAAACACAACAAATACACTGCCGTGTTTTGAATAAATATCACAACATGAACTCTGCTGGGAAATAGAAATGGCTGTTTGATAACTTGATAACTTGGGGTATCTCTCCCAGACCACTGTGGAGTCTCTAGACTGTCTGGAAAAAACACTTTAAAAAATCTAAAAGAATCAGAGTGTTCTGCCTCCTTTTTAACTCATAAAAATGGGAAAAAACACTCACTGTTTTAATTTAACTTAAAATGTTTTTGTTAAATAGTTTTTCAGTTGCAACTGAAATAATGACCCACGACTAACACACAGTCATCAGTAACAAGCTTCAGTGGATTTTTTTTAAGTGTTTTGGTAGAGCTCTGGTAGTTCTTTTTCCAAGAAATGATAAAAACAAAGTAATAATTTAGGAAATAAAACCATAAATATCAGAAATTAAATTACTATATGTAAAACACTTACCAAGCCTGAAACAAATATACCATATATACCGTAATGTCTGAGTTAGCAGGACAATAGTTAGTTATAAAGTGGAACTAAGTTAGCCATGCCCAAAAAGATACATCATTAGACATCAGCAAAATTATGAGGTAATGGCCACTGTGGTCGCATTGCGGTATCTGTCTCATTATGAAACAGACTCTTATTATGAAAAGTCACCAAAATGCCAATTTGCTTTGCTCTCCTGTGTTGTGTTGCTATGAGAGCCTGCAGAGGCTAACCAACCTAGCCTAGCAAGCTGTGCTGTGTGCTGTCATTCACACACTGGTGCGCTGAAGCATTTCCAGCAGGTCACTGCATGTTCAAATGGCAGTGCTTGAAGTTCACCCACCTCCCACTCAAGACACACGCAGACTTTCCTCTCACACATGGTTGCGTTTGGGTCCAGCCTTGTAAACAAGTTTGCTTTGGTCAGATGACTCCCTTCTGTCACTGGCACTGGCAAGTGCTCAGGGCAAGGGACAGGTGGGTAGAGCGGGGGTGCTGAGTTGGGTTTTTCCTTTTTTAGGGCTCAGCAGGAATATTTGCATTTTCTTCTGTCTGCCCCTTGATGCTAAGTCACTGGACCATATGTGTGTGTGTTTCTCTAGATGTGTTTGTGACTACCCTTTAGGTGTGTGTGCGTGTGTGCACGCGTCTGTGTATGAGAGAGAGATAGAGAGAGAGCACATGACAGATGACTGTGTGTGTGTGTGTGTGTGTGTGTGTGTGTGTGTGTGTGTGTGTGTGTGTAACTGTGTTCTTTCATTAACTCTTTCCTTTGCTTGTTCTCTGTACCATAACAAATCAGGTGTGCTTCAACTTGCTTACTGCATTTTACTTCTGCAGTATGTAGACACACATGCATGGAGGGATATATTCCTAGTTTCCAGGTGAAGACCTGATCCCGTCAGCTTTGGTAATGTCGAAAGAGATCAGAAAAATGATTATTGGCTTTGTTGCAGTTTGTTGTCCTTAATGGAATAAGCATGCATACACACATACTGCATACAGTACATATAACATATATACACATATACATTGCCCAATGAGGACATGCTATGAAGACATTCCCAGTCAGACATCATATTCATTACAACATAATTTAATCTGCACTTAATAAGAACTCACATCGAACAAACATACTTAGAAACTTTAGCATGCAGCAGCAGCCCTTCATAGGCCCAGGATCCTGCCATGTTATGCCATTTCTACTGGATGGATGATTCAAGGGGGTGGCAGAGTCACTGCAAGTCGTGTATTCACCATGAAAGGCAATTGATGATGTATAGGAGTGAAACAAGTGACAGCTCGGAGAATGGAAAGAAATTTTATTAGGGCGGAGCGGAGGGGGTGCTGCCTGCCTGTGGCCTGGCTTTGAGCTCGGTGCGTGACCGATGGCTTTTCCGTGTCAGCTACCCAGCCATTTTGCAATGCCACGCAGCGGCGGCAAGCAACAGCAGCAGCAGTACGCTGCCACCAAGCTGGAGCGTAAAACTAATTGAAAAACGAAACGCTGATTCAGCTTGTCTGTACAAACACCAGCAGCCCAGCGCAGTGTTGCTGCAGGGATGTATCCAGAAGGCGCCGGATGGGGTGGGGTGTGTGTTTGGGACGGCAGTTCCTCTCAGGGGACGGTGTGACGGGGTACTGTGGCTGCCTGAGATTGATGTCAGCCTTGGGTCTGAACATTTGTCTTTGTCAATCATATCTGATCTATGGAAGGGAAAGAAGATGTCTCTCTCTCTTCTTGTCTCTCCTTCGTCACACACTCTCTCAGTATCTTACCGCCTATGTCTATACCTCTCTCTCTTCCCATCCATTTGCCCCTCTCTCCCCACCCCCTCACTGTCTATTTCACAACTTGTGCCTCTCTTTACCCCCCCATCCCTATCCCTTCCTCCCCCTCTCTCTCTCTTTCTCTCTCTCTCTCTCTGTCACAGTATCTCTCTTGGCCTGTCTCTTGGTGTCTGTCTGTGTGAAATTTATTTAGTGTCACAGTGCAAGTTCATTGCTGTATACACAGACATCCTTGTGAAAGGACAAGCCTTGATAGAACCACTGACATAAATGGATCGCCACGCAGCTGAAGGACTGTTAACCCCTTGAGAATAGGATCTCAACACAACGGGGAACACAGCACTTAAGCTGACAGTCCTTCCGACGGTCAATCATGAATAAATCATCCCAATGACTAGACATCCTTCACACAAACTAGATCCTATATTAAAGAAGACGTCATGTTTATGAATGCATGCCAAATTCACTGGCTTAGATGTGACGCAGAGGGGGAAATGGAATTATTTGGACATGTGGTTTTTAATAGGATTGCCAGTATGGCTAATATTCAGCTTTGCAAATGGTGCTGGGTAAGGGTCAGGAACTGGTTCTTTGGGCCAAAGGGTATTTCATTGATGCATTGATTATTAGTGTTTATTTGATTGCATATCTCAAATGGACTGACAAAATGAAATATTATCAGTAAGTTATAGCATTATTTCCTGAAAGAGAGAGAGGAAATTGAAAACCTTTTTTAAAAAGTGTTATGAATATCTCCAAGAGTGTTCCACATAGTTGTGAAAGCTGAAAAGCAAATCTACCTTCAGGCGAAATCTTTTAAAATTGGCTTCACCTCTAACCTTGAAAGTGGGTTTTAGCATGGCCGAAACCAGACATAATTGGTGTCACAGGTGCTTCTCTCTTTTCTCCCCATGGTCACGTATGTAATTAATTAAAACTAATTAGCCGTCTAACAACAACCTTTTTTTTTTTTTAGCAGAGAACGAGTGTATATAAACTGGTGCAGAAAGAGGAGAATCATTGGTAGCATACACAGACTTTGGGGAGGCAACTGTGCATCCTGACGTGTAAACCCTTGGCCTCCTCCTTGCTACCTTATCTGGCAGGTTACAGAGGGTCCTCTTGAGGTGTCCTCTCGAAGCCTACAAAGGGCTTTCATCAGCTAGTCCATCTGTAGCCAAATACTGCTTGAGTCTGCTGCAACACCACAACACATTGCATCCAGCCACAGCCCTCTTCACCACGACTGCATGAGTAGGATGTGTCTCAATCAGGGCATGGTGAGAGAGAAGAAAAACAAAATGGCAACATTTGCTGTGCATTAGACGAAAACAAAAATCAGACTACATGCTGGTTTCCACTTTCTGGTAATCACTGACGGAGCAACTATTAGTGGAATAAGACTAAGAGGGAATAATGGAATCTTTTTTTAGGTGAGGGACGTCAGATTGTGAAGAGCTGCTATCATGGATTACCAGCTGGGCAAGAAACACGCTTATAGAGAGAGAGGGAGAGTGTGTGTTAGAGAGAGAGAAAAAAAAGATAAAGAGAGGGAGAGATAGAGAGGCCGCGAGAGTGTGTGTGTGTGTGTATGTGTGTGTGTGTGTGTGTGCATTTGTGTGTGTGTGTATATGTGTGGGTGAGTGAGTGTTTGTTGGTGATGCAAGGTGATATCCCTGAGTGGGTGCCTGTGTGTGTGAGGGGATGATGCAAAGTGATATCCCAAGTGTGTGTGTGTGTGTGTGTGTGTGTGTGTGTGTGTGTGTTTGTTTGTAAGAGAGAGAGGGCGAGAGAGAGAGAGAGAGAGAGGAGAGAGAGAGAGAGAGAGTGCTTTGGAAGCATCAGCATTTGTTTTTTTTTCCTGCAGCCTCTACTCTTTTTTACTTTCTTTCTTTTTTTTCCAAAGCGAAGACTGAAAGTCAATCACCCAGTCAGAGGCAGTAAGCTCACTAAAGGCGGCCAAGGCCAGCTAAAGCCAGCAAAGAGTGTCTTTGATGACCCACTCTCCCCCTGCACACACCAGTGTCAGCAGGAGATCCACTGTAAAGACAGCTCTATGATTTCTCTCTCTCGCTCGCTCGCTCTCTCTCTCTTTCTTTCTCTTTCACTCCATTTTTACTCTCTCTTTCCCTCATGTGCTCTTTCTTCTGTCTCTCTTTCTCTCTCTCATGTTCCCATGACATACTGTACACTACTTGCCCTCCCTCTAACCTCTCTACCTTGACCTCAGTTCCTTCAGTTCCCCCTCTCTTCTTCTTTTGGCCTCTCTCTCTTGCTCTCTTGCTCTCTCTCTCTCTCTCTCTCTCTCTCTCTCTCTCTCTCTCTCTCTCTCTCTTCTCTCTCGTTCCCCCTCATGTACAGTACTACTTTCCTTTTCCCCAGTGTTTCTCTCCCGACTCGCTCTGCTTCTGGCTCTCTATCTCTCAGCTATTCCCAAGTCATACGTCATACCTGCCCTTTCCCCGACCTCTCTGTCTAGTTCTTTTGCTTTTTTAATTTGATTTTGTTACTGTTGTAGATGCTGTCAATATTTACTCCTTTCATTTATTTTATTCCCCTTCTTTTTCCCTCCTTGTATTGACATTTTGGGAGATGCAACTGATGATTATTGCATTGTTAATTGTTACATCTCAATTGTTGTATCGATTATTCAAAGCAATTGCTTTTCTTCGGTTTTGACAGCAAATGGTGAAAAATGCTGATTATGGTGCCTGTAAGCCAAGGAAGAGTTTTTTTTTTTTTTTATCCACATCCTAAAGCCATCCCAGTCTGTTATGGTAGATGATCGAAATAGACCAGGAAACATCAGAAGCATCATGATTTTTCCCCTTAAAACATTATTACCCTGTTAAATACTGCTGACAACTAGCACCCATAACTCTAACCTGCAGCTCCTTTGCCAGGACGATTATTTAACTATGATACCTTAGTACTGCTACAGGCCCAACATCACTCCATATACATAGCTTGAGCACTGTGTACCATTTGACGTGGATAAACATGTCAGCTAAATGTGACATACTGGTATGTAGGGCAACGGTATGTAATGTAGTAGTCGACAGCTAATCCATTTATTAATTTATTGTTGCAGAAATACTGTTGCTGTCCCACTATTCTCCTCCTGTGCTTATTCTTCCCTGACTCTCCCCTCCGTCTGCCCACCTTCACTCTTATTCCTGCTGTCTCTAATCCTCTCTTTCTCTGTCTCTCTATTCCTTTCTACTCCTCTTTTTTTTCTCTCCATCCCCCTTGCCTCTGCCTATCTCTGTATGCTGACTTTAAAAGCTGCAGGGTAATAGTTTCCTGTTTTCCTGATGAAGCACAGATGTTGCTGCATGTGTTTCATCAGCCTAAAGAAAATAAATAAATAAATAAATAGAGCTAAAGATCCTCTCTAAGCAAAAACCAGGAAGTCTGAGTGGCCGTGCAGGAAGCGAGGAAGTGAATGTAGCCCATGGAAAGAAGCCCAGCGTTTAATGCTGCATCCCTCCCCCTCCTCCCTCCTCCCTCGTCTCTATATGCGGTGGCTGGTGCAAGGTAGTGCCAGAGACAAAAGTGGATTTGTCTCTGGAATCCACATCTGTCATTCTTAGTCACATCCAAATGGGATCTGCATAGCTCGAGACCATTCTCTAGATCTTTCATGGACTTTATATGGAAATGCTTTTGCTGAGGGAGACCATCAATCCCACCATAAAGAATAAGGTTTCTGGCAGGCAGTTTAATGTCTTTCTCATTGCCACATACGTTAAGCTCTATCAGTTCAGGCTTAATGCATTTGTCTTGTGCATTACCAGACATCAATTTTGTGTATGAGCTGTTTGTTTTTTTTCCTTGGGTTAAAATATACAGCAGTGAAGTCCATGTAAGTAGGACATGTCAGGGTTTTCCTAAGATCAAAAATGGCTCAATCAATAACCATTCATCTCTTTGAATCCTATTATTGTCTGAATAGGATATACGTACTGCATATGGTTTTTATTTTTTGCGGAAATCCCATATAATCTGTAACCAAGCTAAACTGACTTCCTTCACTCCACACTACAACCGAGTTCTGTGAAGCACAGCAGTCACCCATGAGAATAATAGTAGAGAACCAACAATGGATTGTTTCATGTGATGTTCTAAGTGTACATTTGAACAAAATGTCTTCTCTCTTTCTCACACATGCACACAAACACATACGTGCACACACACACACACACAATCTCTTTTTTTTTCCTTGCTGTTCCTTTCTCTCTTCATTGTAACAAACATCCAATCTCCCACCCCGACAGATTCCATGCTCTAATTAAATGGTGTGGAGAGAGGAATACAGATCTTGTTTATAATGGCATGGGAAAGACACCAATTCAGCCTTTTAAAGAATAAAAGACAAATATTCAGTTCCCGCAGCTCATCCTTATATGTGCTTTCAGTGTCATAATCCTGTGAGAATGATGATGGTGACAGCATCCATAAATCTCACGTCCCTGGGAGAACACCATGCAGTCCAAACAAAAGAAGCATACACACACACACACACACACACACACACACACACACACACACACACACACACACACACACACGCACACACTGAAGGGATGGGAAAAGGACACTAAATTACTGATTAAAAGTAGGACGAGTAGAAATGTAAATAGTACTAAATAGAGCAAGAACAAAAGCTGTCCAAAAGCACCCTATGGCCTAATGTACTGTTCTGTCTTTGGTAAGGGTGGATCCCTGTGTATGTGTGTGTGTGTGTGTGTGTGTGTGTGTGTGTGTGTGTGTGTGTGTGTGTGTTCTGGTGCAGTTTTGCAGTTTGATCTTTTTTTGTAACAAAATAAGTTAAGAATTTAATGAAGCATATTTCTGCAGCAAGAAAAGCTGATGAAGTTGTTCTTGTTCTTTACAGTAGGACACCCACACACAAACACACACACACAAATTTAAAAATACACTATGTACCCTTTTAAAATATACACATTCCAAATGTGAAGATATGCTCTGGTGTAAAAATACAATTAAAGTGACATGCACTGAATCAAAGCATCTTACTATTTTCTAAAGCCATTTTACATTGTTATCTGGAGTTTTTTCTATTTTGTTTTTAAAAAAATCCCTTTCGAGAAACACCGGGATTTTCAAGGAGATATCTCTGACACTGTTGTGGCCATTACTATGTGCCATGTCTGGATAATAGTGTGTCAAAGCAGGGGCAGCCATATTTGTCAGCAGCATTATAAGATGCTACATTAATCCCTATCTCCCTCTCTCTTTCTCTTTCTTCCTTTCTCACTCTCTCTATTTCTCTTTGTGTGTGTGTGTTTGTGTGTGTGTGTGTGTGTGTGTGTGTGTGCGTTTGTGTGTGTGTGTGTGTGTATGTGTGTGTGTATGCGTTTCCTTCTTTCTTCTGTTTCTCTCCTTGTCTCCTTGCAGATATCTAGCACATGACCGGCAGTGCAGTTGTCGACTTTCACTAACTCTTCGGATATTGTTAAGGACATCTGAGATTCTCTGATTCCAAGGGATAATATTATTTCCCATCGAGGGGCCTGAAAGGTAGGTTGCCATGTGTTGTGATGTTTTGGATATGTCAAGGTGTTCCATTTATACATCACACTTTATGGAAGCTGAGAATTGAGGGGACTCTGATGGGATGAGGGGTGCTGGATTAAGGACTGGTCATGGTGAGAAGCCGCTGTAAATGGAATTTGCAATGGATAAAATGGACTTGGATGTGCCAACTGGCAAAAGTCAAAAGTTAAATTAGGTCTCTCTCTCTCACTCTCTCTCTCTCTACCTGTCTTCCTTGTTCTCCTGCCCTCCCGCTATTTCTCTTTCATTTCTTTCTCTCACATTCTCACTCTATCTCTCTTTCATTTCTTTCTCGTGCCCTCTGCCTCTCTTCCCCTCTGTTTCTCTCCTGATGTTGAGTGTCGTGGTGACATTTCTGCTCCCAAAGGGCAGTTGTGGAATGAAATTACTCTACCAGAGTCAAACATGTCATCTCAACAAGTTTAAATGCCTTGACTCAAATGCCAGCCCTCTAACAGAGTGTGGCGACTGCCGAATGGCTTGTCTTTGTCTGGTGTCTTATTTTCAATCTGCACGTGCTCGCTGGCACGTGGGGGGTTGGGGGAAGTGGGTGGGGTGCGATGAAGGGGACTGTAGGTGATGCGGAGATAACAGGAAACGTCAGCGCTGAATACACACATCATGGCAAACCTTATCCAATATCGTGTGAAAGCAATATGCTGTTTCTAAGGTGGCCAAATGGAAAACAGAGAGAGTTGGAAAAAGGGGACAGTAGAGGCAGATTTCTCCACCGTCAGACATAATAACATTAAGGCCTTGGATTGTGTCGTTCCACTCCTTGTCCCTCCTCTGATCCCACACCTCTGTTGCCTTGCCCTCGTCAGCAAAACTGGAGCTCAGTGCCAAAATAAAGCTGTTCTCACAGACCGTCGTCTCCCCCCACCCCCCCTCAGATACTTACCTGCAGGGCTCCCACCACCTGCCCCACACTCTTCTCTGACAGGCTATTGTGTACAGTGAGGTGGAAAAAAGCAAGAGGAGATTGTGAGCCAAATACAACGGGTGTCTGTACTAAACTTTAGTGCAGAACTGAGGCAAGTGAATTCTTTAGGGATAGGTGTTAAGTTGTAATAATTATACTAATAATACTAATACTAATTATACTATACTAATAATAATAATAATAATAATAATAATAATAACTAGAGAGATATGGGCTCACTTCCTGCTGTCATCGGCAAACGGTTGCAAAAATCAAAATGCCACATGGGGTCGGGGATTTAATTTAATTTTCGACATTTTCCAAATTGGTGGGAACATTCACTGACGGAAATTGACACCATAGAGTTGTTGAACTTGGCTTGAACCAAGGTATGTGGTGATACCAAAGCTGGGCAGGTACACCTAATAAACAAGTGGTAGAGAGAGTGATGGAAAAGAACCTGAAAATGACCACTGTTGGAACTCAAACCTTCCGAGTTAAAATAAGTACTCTGTGTGCTCCAGTGTGTTCAGTGGGATCCAGTCTTTGTGTAGAAATGTAGTAGTAGTGTAGAGGTAGTGTAACCATTTGTACAACGATTCATGTCTAGATTGGGCTGAACATTTCAGAGTTGGATCGGCATCTCTATCACAAATAGGAGCAATAGTGACAAACTAGACTGCATCTCTGTCTGAGTGATGGGAAAGAACCTGAAAATGACCACTGATTGAACTCAAAACTTGGTCCCTGTGGGCAAATAGACTTAAAAATGTTGCCACACTCTAATCAGTTGAGTCATTTATGTGAGTGTACCCAGGACATACACCTATATGTTTATGGCTATGGGGTAAATAGTTATGTAACAGTATAATTTCACTGCCTACATGGAAATGGATGTTTTTTGTACTGATGACTAAGTTTCTGAGACATAGCAACCTATGTTATGAGAAATTGCTTAATGAAGTTGCCTTTGCTGTTTATCACAAAGCCACTTTATGAACTAATGTAGGCCTTGCAATTTCATCCTCTATCAAACCTAATTGCTGCCTCTGGAGGAAAATAAATAAATAAATAAACAAATAAATAAATATTATATATATAGAAATGCCTGGAGGCTGTTCTCTGTGTTGGCCATGTGGGAGGGAACAAGCACGCATGCCATGTGCTGCCATGTTTGCATGTGTGTGTGTGTGTGTGTTTGTGTGTGTGTGTGTGTGTGTGTGTGTGTGTGTGTGTGTGTGTGTGTGTGTGTATGTGTTGATTGCATTGTCAGCACCTCATGCAGCACAGGGCAAGACATCGCAACAAGGCCTTCTGTGCCCGATCTGTCCTTTTCTACGCGGCTTATGGCTTGGGGAGCAGAGATGGAACAAGATGAAGGTGGAAGGCCAGTCGATGATATAGACTATGGCAAGAGCCCCTGCAGCTAGTGTGAAGGCATGCAGAGGGCACAGGATGGTATCTTTACATGTGGACGTCAAGCAGTGGGTAGAGGGACAGCTCTGAGGTCTTAATGACCTCTCTAAGAGTCCTGACTGTCACATGGACACACACACGCACACATACACACACACACACACACACACACATGCATGCACGCATAGTCGCACACACACACACAGGACAAAAATACCAATGCGGTATGAGAATAATGCCCACATGACTCATGGTGAATAATGGTGATAAATATTGGCTGTTTTCAGCTGCAGATTTCCTCTGAGGTTTGGCCAGATGTTCCTGCTCAAGGGGTTATGTTCAACAAGCACAAAAGGCCCACATTGGATTTGCATAACAAATTGTTTCCTTCAACGTGCTTTATCTGCCCAATTCTTTTTTTTTTCTTCAATCTTATAAAGCATGAGTGAAGACTCCAACAGCATTAGCTGCTTGCAGTGTTTCACAGGAGCTAATAGACAGCCATTATGTGTACATCTGCTTCGCCTATTTCTTTTTAATTGAGGAAAATTCAGCAGCTCATTACTACAGCAATTCTGACAATTTAAATAAATTAAGTCTCTGAGCCATTATGGCCAAAATTAAGCAGAGAAACATGGTTTGACTTGTCCTCACTGTTGGACTACCTCACCTAACATGGCTCATGTTACTGTCGCATCAACCGATCCTAGATTCTCAAAAGGGGCCCTACACACCTTTGATATTCACTATGGAATGATGCAATACAGGTCATCAAATCATTATGTGTACTATGTTCTTTTACTAAGTGGGTTACACTTCCATGTGTTTTTATATATACTTCAAGGTTTTCTAGTGTATGTTCACTGTGTTTGACCCAGGGTGTGGAGTGTGGGTGTATCAGTGGAGTCATTTGAGTGGTCAGGCAGGGGTTCGGTATGTTGGTCACAAAGGCATTTCATCAGGCAACGTGCCAAGATTGAGATGAGAGGAGAACTTCTGTCTGTTCGTACCTTTAAAATCTGCCCATGTCTTGCCGTCTGACAGCCAGCTTGAAGTGCGTGCTTGCAAGCCTGATGGTTCACAGAGTTGAGCTATTCAAGATCTTTGTCCTTCAGATCCAGAGTTCTTTCTTTTTTTTCCTCTTTCTCTTTCTGTCTATCACTCACTTAAGAAGAAGTTAGACAGAGTGGGGAGTGGGGCTGTTTTTTTTTTTTCTCCCTCCCTCTGATTCTCCGCTAACGCCTTTTGAAAGCGGGCTATCGGGCCGGGGCCACTGAATGAGAAAAAAGCTCGGCCACAAAAGACACAGTGCGGCGTGGCCGTCTTGGTGGCTCCAGTCATGCGGGAAACCCATCTCATGTGGCCATGGACGAAGGTCACACAGAGGTACCCTGACACAGCTCGACTTAATATTCATTTCTGCCACCTTGATCCTCTCTCCCTCCCCATGTTTCCGTGTGACAGGGCAAGTATATCAGTGAGATTGTCTTGCGCTTTCACCAATCAGGTCTGATTAGACCTTTTCAGGTTTTTCTTTTTTAATACGCCACTAGAAATAAAATGTGATAAAGCTGGCAATACCTGAGAAGCTGACTGGCACTTAAAAAAAAAGCCTGCAACTTAAAAGCGTCCGCTTAGGTGAGGATATGTCCAAGGGCTACTTCAAGTTCTTCTGATTTTATCAGCTCTTGTCGACCTAGCAAGAAGTTTCCGTTTTTTTCCCCCCATGTCAGTTAATGGAAAAGGTGTTTAAAGCAGTGAGGCTTCAGAAAAAGGCTCCGTCCCGCTCTCAGCCCTGAGTGCTGCTGAAGTGTCACTGGCTTCAGCCCTCCCTGGATGCCGCCCAGGTTTATCTCTTTGAGGCACCGTCCAGGGACTTGTCCTTTCTGCTGTGCCCTTTATTTCACTTGCAGAGTAGATGGTGATCACAGCTGAAAGCTTTTTTGATTTCATATGCGAGTGGCTCCCAGCTTAGCCAGTAAATGGATAATGCGGTGGCCTCGAAGCTGTGCCCGCCAGAAATGTCTCCCCGTGAAGATATAAAGCAGTTGAGTCAATCCAAATGTGACTCAGAGGACTTTAATACTGTTGTTTGTATTTCTTTTTATTGTAATCTGTCTGCTGCCATCAAAATCTCTTTTTTTTCTTTCAGTGTTTCTTTCTTCCTCTCCTCTCTGTCTCTCTTCTCTCCCTCTCTCTCTCTGAACTTTAAATTTGCATTTCTCATGCCAAATGTGTTATGTATGCCTAAAGCATTTCTGACAACATAGAATTGGTGAGAAAAATAGAAAGACTTCATATTTATACATCAAATAAAATCAATTTCTCTCTCTCCCTGTCTCTCTCTCTCTCTCTCTCCATCTATCTATCTAACCCTCTATCTCTCTCTCTATCTATCTATCTATCTATCTATCTATCTATCTATCTATCTATCTATCTATCTCTCTCTCTCTCTCTGTCTCTCTCTCTCTCTCTCTCTCCCCCCCTAGTAACTGTACCACATGCCTATGAGTGCTCGTCAGGTACTAGAATAGGTGACCTCTGTGCTGTGCTCTGTGTAAGTGCCATGCAGGAGTGATGTTCAACATCCCGCGTTACATAAGTGTCTCATTGTTGTGAACAGGAGCGCTTAAGTTTTATTTATGTAACGGCCTCCACACCATTGTGCAGGAGAGAGATGAGCTGAGCTCCACAGAAAGGCTGCTTTGGAACGACCTCCACACTGGTCTAGAAATTAAAAAGAAGACCCTGTGCCAGTAAAAGGCCCCTGTACTGACAGAACAGTCCTTGTGTGACATTATTGATAGGAATGCGTGAATTGATATGACGTCATTATAAGTCTTACATTTGCTTACTTTGTCAACCACATGGGTTTATTTGTTTATTAGGACAGCACATATTTCTAAAGAGCTCTTAAAATGTGTAAGTGTTAGGCAGTGAGCTATTATTCAACTGTAGTCCTTTGACAAGATGTGTATTGATAACCACAGATCGACTAGTTGTTAATGGTCAAATTAGTGATCCTGGTAAGATCAGATTTATAGTGTATAGTAGCTGCTTCCCATTTTCAAATTTCAAATTAGAAAAAATAAGCAACTGATGACTGTTTGAACCTGCATATCATTTAATAGAAGAGATTGACTTTCTTTATAGATTTTGAGATTGTGGGTTGGAGTTCTTAAAAACCAGGAGGATTGCAAAGTCAAGTTCATGAGCAAGACTAACAGAATAGCAGATCATGAAAAACAATTATATTTACAGCAAAAACAATTACAACATTTCAAATATTTAAAGACATTCTAAACAGTTTCTCAGATTCAGATTCTGTAAACTCTGTTACAAGGAAATCACTCCAGCTTTATAGCTAACGGATAGAAACCATTAAGTCCCACTAGCCATTTCCTTTGCACATATTATACAAGGAATCTCAGTTTATGAAAGAATTCATGTGTTATTAATCTTTTATACCTCGTGTTAATGTCGCCACCAGGAAATTGCCTTCCACTTTTAAATCAGCTTTTCAAACAGCTATCACATGGCAGGTTTAATGTGTCACTGAGTCTTGGAGAATTGACTGTTTAGCCAGGCTAACAATAATTAGATCAGTAAATGCATTATGCTCCATCCACTTTTCCACGGCTGTAAATATGGTGTTATTGGCATCTTACCACAATAACTATCTCAGAGATTCAATTATTGATTTTCCACAAGCATTAAAATCATTCTTCATTCAATCATTCTTTGTCTGTCAGTATCTCGTGTTTGGTCATGGCCTAGTGAGGACATAGAGCTTGATTTTTTTCTTTCTTTCTGCCTTTCTGCCTTTCCCTGTTTGAAAATGAAGCTGTCACAGTAGTTAAATACAGTATTGTAGTTGCTCCCCACTGTACTTGGTCATTTGGCCAAGCATGTGCACCTTTCCTGTGGATTTGATTGCAATTTCAGTGCTGTGCAAATAGGCTAAAATTCATTTCTCGCAACTTTCTTGTATGTGTTGTCCCACAGAGAGCACACTCTCATGGCTAGCCACCAAGCACACACACACACACTTTATGTCAAAATTACATTGTGGCACCATAAGTGGCATAAAAGCCTCGCCCGGCAAGGGCAATATCAAGGCAGAGCCCATGCGCACATATGTAATTACATCTTCATTTAGTACCTTCATATTTATGAGCAACACAAAATGGCCTCCAGTCTTCTCCTCTGGGTGTGCGTCTCCCGCCTGGAGAGTCTTGTGCTCTGACCCTGATTATCCCGTAGGAATTACATCAGCTTCTGAAGCTGGTGCTGGGTCTGGTGGCGAGTGGATGAGTGGACTCTTCATGTCTGTCCTTCTCTGAGATAAGTGCAAAGTGAACATGCAATTATGTATTTCCCTCAGCACCCCAGATCTCTCTCTCTCTCTCTCTCTCTTTCTCTCTCTCTCGCACTCTGTTTTTTCTACTTATGCTCCTCATCTTGCTTGAGATGCAAACACAGAAGAGATTGAGGCTATAATCACACACACACACACACACACACACACACACACACACATACACACACACACACACACACATGTGCATGTGTGTTCTGTTCTGGAGGCTCAGAGAGCACACTTTCAAGTGTAGCGAGTTCTCATTTTCCTGTAAATGTACATGTGACAAACACACTTCTTGAATCTTTAATCTTTAATCATGAGCATTGTTCCTGAGAGAGAAAGAAAAGATTTTATGATTATATTTTACTGTGGCCTGGAAGTAGTACACACACACTGTGGCATTAAAGGATCACACACACAGTTTTGTAATTTACATTTTAATAGCCAAACACTTGGCTGTTTATTGATAAACACCTTAGGAACTTCTCGCTGATATTTGCTTATTTACCTGCCGCGATATCAGTCAGATGTGTCCAAGCTCTTTTGAAGAAAATAACTAATGTAATGATAACCATCACCAGGTTCAAGCCCCCTGTGCTGACTTCAATCACTTTAATCTCCCCTACTTCCCTTTCCCACTGTCGTCCATGGTGAATTAAAGTATTTAGATGTGCCAGATTGTGGAGCGGTGGGGTGGTGCAGCGGTGGGCTGGTGGGGCGGCACAAAGCCCCTCTATTAAAGCTTCCTCTTTCTTGACCCCATGGGAGCTTAAGGGTTAACGGGTTGCATCAGCGCAGACACAAACAGATGGACCTTCTCGCTGGGAGTAATGAAACATTGTTCAATTTCTCCTCTCCGTTGCCACATCTCGCTCTTTTTCTCTTTTAGATGTAGTTGCTGTTGTTGTTGTTGTTTCCACTGCTTTTTTTCCCTTTGGTGTGGAGCTTATATCTTTAAGCACTCACTCGATAACTCAATTCAGCGTCCTTATCAGGGCAGTAAGCGGAGAGATTTAACACAGGGTGGAGCTGTGTTGTCGGCTCTGTCATTGAAGGGGCCCCCTCGTAGCGTAGAAATATGGAGAGGGGCCTATCTGCGATATCTGCTCCAGATGTCTGGTGCTGAGGAGTTTACGACTGGCATAGCAAATGGGGGGAGAAAGAAAAGCAAGATCGTACAGCTACCTATCAAAGAAAAAGTCTATTTGGATTTATCTGTGTCATGCGTTTTATACTTGCTGTACCCTCTTTTATTGTGTTGTAAAAAATTATACGTGTAAAATGTGTGCATGCATTTTTAATTAATGACCCCGTCACTTGTATCTGCTGCCATAAAGATGTTCATATATTCTTTATCTTACTTGGCCTCTGTGACATTTGACTTATAGCACTGATAGTGTTTCCTAAATATGGCCCAGGCCTCTTCCCTCTAAGCACTTAAGAGATAAATCTAAAGCCGATTTACGGAGCCGCAGTATATCTCTGAGCTATGGTAGACTTGGAGAGGTGAGCAGTTAAGTAAGATTGAGCACATCCTGCTGAGGGGCATGCATCGGCCCTGCCGGAACGGGCCGCGTTGTCCACTAAACAGACGCTTAAGGTCCAGATCACAGGATTTACCTCACACAATTTCATGCATTTTTCATGAACGGCCATCTTGCGATCCATAAGTCAGCCGGGGCTCCGGTTTCCCTCTCGAGGCCGCGGTGGTGGAGAAGAGGGGCTGGGCGAGAGAGGAGGATCAAAGCGAGCGTTACAGCAGAGGGCCCCTCTGCCCACACTGCAGCCCCCGGATGAGTCAGCAGTGCTCACGCGCGTCACAGCCTGTGGAGATGGGCCAATTTATATACCTCACTCGGTGCTCTGCTTGTAAGGCTTGCAGAATGCAGAGCAGAAGGAGATTGGTCCCACCTGTAATCGAGGCTGTCTCATACTTTACTTCCCTTCCAGAAAAGCCCCATATATTTCTGTCCAGCTTGCATATAAACTAACGGAGATAAGTGACCCTTCAACGGGATCAAGGCAGTTTACTCACAAACACTGCAGCCTTGTCAAGAAAGGGAAGAAACAGCATCTCTCTCAGTTTGCGACTGGAGTTATGGCTTCTGACTAAACAAAAACCGCAGATAGTGTCCCTCAAACGTGCTTCAAACACACTGATAAAATGCCCACACACCCAAAGCCTCTTCATCTGCATATAGATGCTATTGACTGATTGGGATTGTTTGACCACTTTTCCTGTATACATTGTGAGGAGCTAACAATGTTTCCTGACAAAACTGGCTAAAAAAGCTTTTTAAATATGCAACCCAAATGAATTATAGACTTTTCTTATGGACTGGTGGATTGATATATACAGTATATACACAAGAATATGAAAGAAAATCAATAAAGATTAATTATTAGAAATAAAAGACACTTAAAAATGTAGCAGTAGTAGTAGTAGTAGTAGTAGTAGTAGTAGCATTGTGCAACAAACACACTTTAAGCATGCACAGAACATTAAAAACGAGAAAAACACAGAAGCAGGGAAAAACTAAACATAAATAAGAAATAATAAAATAGTCCACTGGCTATTTTAGAAGCATGTGCTACAGAGCCCACGGAAAGACAGAAATATGATGAAAAACTGAAAAAGAACTCCCTAGATTTCCCTAAAAGAGTTTTGTGTGTACTAATCCCAGCAGTCTTTCTATTTATTGAAAGATTTGGTGGTGTTGTTCTCCTGGTGTTGTCATTGTTTTTTTATTTGGCACCTTCCCTGTTTATGAATCCACAGAGCATCAGTCACATGCTTATTTATCTTTATTTATAAATGTAAAAAGACATTTTATTATTTGACACATTCCTATTGTACTTAGCACAAGCATAAAAACTGAAGCTAAAACGCTCAATATAAATGAACCTTTTCACTGTGGCCACCCTCATTTTGCCAACTCTTTAATGTATCTAAGTGTTTGTCCTCTGTTGTTTCTCCTACGCAGAAGTGTACATTTATTTGTTGTCCTCACGTGATGCAGGGTTATGTGTTGTTTGTTTGAATGTTATACCCTTAACTGGCTTGGAGCGAAAATTCCCACTGTGTATTTGTCACACACTCCTGATGATTTAAGTTGACCGTGACATCAACCCCCCACCCCCCAACACACACACACACACACACACACACACACACACACACACATCACCACCACCCCCCTCTCCTACACACACACAACCTCCACCCGACCCCTAAAACTGGCACACAAAATCAGACCATGCTGTGAGCCTTCAGTTGTGCCAGTTACTCGGAGTTCCTGTCTCACTCCTATCTGTTCTATTCATTTAGATTTGTTTTCAGTATAAAAGACAGTGCTTTATTGGTTGTATAATACAACAGCCTTGGCGCTTTCTTCTCTGTCTTTTTCTTTTAATGCTTTCTAACTAAATGTACTACATGTACTCTTGCCTTTAAAAAATATCAGTGAAAAATACATATACTGTACGGTCTATACACACACAAGGTTATGTGAGATTTGTTATTTAAACCCAGAGAATGTACATTTAAGTGAAGTAGTCAAGTCAAAGAGGTTTTTACCGTTTTGTCGTTTCAGCCATATACACAGTACTGTAATATCCCCAAAAAAAGGCTCATACAGAGATGTTCCGGTCACAAGTTTATTGAGACATAGGTTTTAGATTTGCACAAAGACAACCACAAACAGGCACAGAATGAGAGAGGTGTCAGTCTCTGATCCCGCTTTCGCCCCAAGGCTGACATCAAAATTGTCTAGCTAGGGGCAATGCAGCAAATGAACTCCCAAGTGTAGACTCGGGCCCACCCCAATGTGTTATGGGCAACGCACCAAGCCCAGGTCACTACAATACATATTGAAACAACACAAAGTTTCACCAGGAACAATTGGGCATACACACAACTGTTAAAACACAGTACAGGAAAGGCAAAGACAATATAGTGCACACACACACATACACACACACACACACACACACACACACACACACATAGAGAGAGAGAGAACAGCCCATTGTGCTTGTGTTCCTTATAGGTACGCTATAGTAGGCTCCTTTAGCAGAGGGACACAGAGTGACATTATCATCAGACTAGACTGCAACTAGATTCTTCTTTGACCTTTAAGGAGAAACTCTGCAAGAGTAAGTGCACCACACCTTAAATTTGCACAACCCTAGAAGAAGGTAAGAGTGGCACTATCAAACCTTTGGACTTTCTAACCTTGAATGTAACTTCTTAAGCAATGTTGCCAGGTAATGTTACTAACACATGTTGTCTGACCATTCCCCACTCAAATAAGGCAACATTGTTTTAATCAGGTGAACACTAGCAGGCAACATGTCAACATTAGGAGGCAGCCATGCTATTGACCCGCAAAACATGTCACCATGTATCATCACTTTACAGAAAGCACAGGACCTGCAGTGATGACTGGATTAAACCTTAGATGTCCATGACTTCAAGGGAAGGACAAGCCCTCAAGTGATGGCTCAATTAAACCTTTGTGACTTTAAAAAAAAGGACAAGGTCGACCATGGTGACTGGACGAAACATTCAGTCTTAATGACTTTATAAGACGAACAAGACCTGTAATGGTGGCTTACCCCAGCTGTAGGTCCCTTTCAGGGTCAAAACACTAACAGAAGCTAGAATTCAAAGCAGAGCCATTTTGCTGTCAGTGTCAGTTTTAGCGTCACATCATTTAAAAGCACGCTGACACATAAATCAGGCAAACAGTAACTACCAGGCATAAAAAGCCCATGAACAATTATGACGTGATAGCATTACCTTCAAAATAACATCCGCAGCTGAGAGTGACTTGCTTCAATAATGACATTAATGAGATTGGCTTGGCTTGAGGTTACAAAAGCAATACATTCAGTAAATTTTAATTACATGATGATTGTGAGATATTTTTTGCTTGAAAGGGCATATTGCAAAATGTAAACACTAACACAAAATCGCTTTTTAAATATTTTGCTGGTTTTGCATCTATCTCTCCCTAATGACCCCCCTTTAGCACATTTTATCTAGTGTTTACCATGGGCAGTGGCTAAAAGGTGTGCTGCTAGCTTTCTGAAGTTATCAGCTGCACAATAGTGGCAAGAAAATTAAAACAGATGCTCACAATGGCATGGCTCTGTAGATGTTGCCACAGGACTAGAAGGCCCTCAACTCTCTAAGTGCATAGATACAGTTTAGCAGACAAAGGCAGGCATGTTAGCCACTGATGGGGATAGCTATAGTCTGCACCAAGGACTTGTCTTTATATAACTACTCTGTTTCCAAGCAAAGATTCTCAGACACTGCACAACAGTCTAGATGCCTCAGGGTCAAACCTACCTCCTTCTCTCAATGTCTCACAAAGACATGTACACTCAGAAAAACACACGCATGGACACACACACATAGTGTCAAAGACATATGAGCATACACACACAGTCAAAAACACATACACAGACTTGTATCCCGACACACTGATTCTCTCTCCATTTCAGTTGGACTTCTTCTCCCCTCCTTCCAAAATGTGAAATCACATGTCCCTATCTTCTTGTTGTTTGTGGGAATGTTCTTCTCTCTACTGTCTTTCTACCTGTCAGTTTCTCGCACCTCATTTTCTCACCTTGCCTCCTCACCTTTCACCTGCTTCTCTCTCCATTTCAAATCTCTTTTTTTTTGTGGCTTTCACACTTTCAGCCATATATTTCTTCCCTCGCCAACCCCCCTCTCTCACTCTCACTGTCTTTCTTCTCCACTTGTGTGTCTTCTATCTCTTTTTTACCTCCCTGTCTTCTTGCTTTTTTTTCTTCACCTACCTGTCACCATCCCACAGCCTCCCCCATATTCCTCACTCTCTCTCATCCAGTTGGGTCATGTCTCATAGGACATGTCTAATGCCTCCAGTGATGCATTTTCACAGGTTGTTCATGGATTGCCATAGATGGTGCCACACTGAAAGAATAAAGAAATGCCCCATATCTTGCCTCCCATACTCAGTCTCTCACGGAACTGCTGCTGCTGCTGTGTGTGTTTGCTGCTGCTGTGTGTGTGTGTGTGTGTGTGTGTGTGTGTGTGTGTGTGTGTGTGTGTGTGTGTGTGTGTGTGTGTGTGTGTGTGTGTTTGTGTGTATGTGTGTGTGCATATGTGTGTGTGTAACATTGGAGGCGGTCATTAGTATGTGCTGCATCAACATCAGGAAAGGTCAAGTTTAAAGAAAGATGCTAACAATTTCCTTTACTATTTTCCTCTTCAAGGAGAACACTCTTTTATCACTAGGCCTTAGTTTGCTAATGCATACACACACACACACACACGCACACACATCAGTTATTATTGGTATTATCACGTGCACGCACACACACACCCACACAGTAACAGTTATTATAGGTATGCACATTTCTTTCAGGAGATGAGAATAATGTTTGAGCTGCAACAAACCTTTAAACATTGGCCCTTACATAAGGAACCATAGGCATGCCAGTCAGCAAAGAGAACCAAAGCCACACAAAACAGGTGTTGGACTAGCCTTACTGTGGATGCATGGGAGGTAAAATACGGTGAAGTGACAGCAATCCCATGGCTCCAGCTGAGTTCTTAATTGACCGATTTAACACCAGAATAGGCAAACAATTTAGGACTGCTTAAAATGGACTGGACAGTGCACCCTGTGGTGTTTTTGTAATTATCACAATTGCTTCAATAACATACTTAAGTGTTTTAGTGTTCACATATTTGACACCGTTTGAGGGGGGCATGTACACTTGTTAAAAACTTTTAAAATTCATTACAATGCAAAAAAGTACAAATCTATATGAAACAATCTGGTGGGAAAGAAATAATTAAAATGTGGTCTACACAATATCCACTCATTATCAGATTACTATCAATCAGTTGTATTTTCATCAAGAAGTGTGTATTTCTTAGTCACTATAGTTGTAGATTGGACAGTGGGGCAGGTTATTATTTTTAACTTTTTTGTTTACGTTCAATTAAACACCACCCTAAAATTTTTCTTGACAAATATCATTTTTAATTGGCAGTTTAGGTAGGACAAGAGGAGGCTGTTTTTTTCTGTTTGCCCTCAGTAAGAACAGAAACCCCATCTTGCCCATGGCCTTACCTGTCCAGCAGTATTGCAATACCATACGCAATCTAGTCTTAAATGTGTTGCTATGGAAACACAGACATACATGAGAACAATTTTTCAATCCATTGATGTCTTTCTGTGAGCACTGCCCTCAAACAGCCCCTGAAGACTTTTTTATACTACATTAAATCATTATGCACAGTCCAGACTTATCTGTTTAAAAAACACAGCATGCACTGTCTGCCCTTAAGTAATAGCTCTCCTCCCATTAAATTCCAGTGTTATTGATTAGAAACCACATTGATTTGATGCACGATGCTCACATGATATGCCAAAAAAAGCTATACCTTGAAATACCTTTGCAGTTGCGTCAGTGCAACCATACATTAATTCTGTCTAAACACATGGTTCAAAATACCAACTGTTAAATACCATAGAGAATAAACCCGATGCTGAATTTAAAATAAAGGGGTATACTGTAGTTTTCACCCTTACATTTTATACTGCAGCATTTTCAATGTACAACAGCAAAAGAAAACTCTGTACTAAAGTACTCACCCTAAAAACTTTGGCACTTGGTATTCAGTAGTGTGTGAGAGTCATTACCATGTTATATCATTTGTCCACGAGCATAGCAGATGTATTAAAATATGACATTCACGCTGCTTATGCACTACTTATTCCCCTCTTGGGAAATGCCAGTCCATGCGGTGTGAATCTATGGGACTAGGCTTATAGCAGTGGCTTTATACCCTACCATATGCTACAAGGTCTTTACAAGGCAAGGAAATGATTGCTTTGGGCATAAGGATACCTTCCTCTTTATTAATGCAGTTAAATTCATTGACAGCTTTAGTTCTTTAAAACGACTGTATGTAGGACAGGCCTATATTTTTAGGACTTCTCTGTTTTCATTTGTCATGTTACTGGGAGAATACAACAAATACAATTGTACATTTATGTATTAATTCTTACTAGTAAAAAATACTTACTAGTAGCCGCACATTGTGTGCCTTTCAACAGTGAGATAAGGACTTCTGACGTCATGTAAAATCTTCACCTTATCCTAAATCCCTCCCCAACCTCTGACTAACATTAAAGAGCCCTAACATACAGCAGGCTAACAACACCTTTTACATGTTATGAAGACCCATGTACATCTTATTTAGTCTAGTGTTCCCCTCCCATATGTTTGTTTTTCTTTGTTTAGATCAATGTGACATTTATTTACATATATTTACATTCTTGCAGCTAAAGTTAGCTAATGTTAGGAGCTGGCTAACCAGTTTAATGGAAAGATTGGGCACCATCTAGAAGTTTTTCCCATAAATCTGCTGCAATTGAAACCACATAACCATGCAAAATGCAATATGTTTTGTTTTTGAAAGTTTCAAATATCTCCTCATGTGTACACACAGGGGGGTTTTTGAGTGCAGAGCTTTTTGCATACTGTATGTGCAGCCCAAGATAAGGCTGTACTGCAGATGGATCAGAGGATGATGCACTGTTATGTTAATGGTCTGCTCGTCAGCTATTCAGCTCTATTGTGCTGTGCACACAGCGGTTACACAAGCGTTCATTATTGCGACTGAGTTGATGCCAATGGTCGAACTCTTCACATAAACCACTAACGCAATGATTTCTGATTGCAGTGATTCACTCTTGAAATTAGTGACATTTCTCTTAATGCGAGTCTTGCTTGCAGCCACAAAAGGCAGCAACGCATCTGAAGCGGTGGGCGCTAGGCTCTTTATGTAAAGTGCTTTCGCCCACACAGTCATCTCAAAACAGGGAATTTTGATCGCTCCTGCCAAGCACAGTATCAGAAAAACAGAACAGGACAGAAAAAAAGAGGAACGTGGCAAAAAAAAGGTACTGACAGACAGATGTAAAAAAAAAATCCAGTAGGGAAAAAGGTACATGCTGTGGCTAAATCGTTTTTGTGATGTCTTTATCAGCCCGCACACACACACACACACACGCACACACACACACACACACAGAACTCTGACATCTGCTAACGGGGAGGGGACTGACTTGAGCCAGACAGATGGTGTCATGCAAGAAAACCCCAAACACTTCAGTGGTTGGCCTGACACTTGCCATTATTGGAATGGCGTGAATGCCAAGCTAAGAAAATCCCCAGAAGTAGCCCCAGTGTCTCACTGAGCAATTATCCAGCCTTTTAAGTGATGTGCCAGGTAGGCCTGCCTGCGTGGCATGAAAGCTGCTTAAATTGAGGGGAATGTGGTAACTGTAGGAGCACTGAGGCAGAAGGTATTCTTTTCCCCTTGCTTTGTTCTCACCAGACAATGTTAAGGACATTTACACGCACACACACACACACACAGACACATGCGCGCACACATACACACACACACACACACACACACACACACACACATACCCATACACATGGCCAGACAGTTAAGAATTGCAGGCTTCTTTCGGATACCTTTAGTACCCATCGACACTTCATAGGTGTCCTATGAGAGAGAGAGAGAGAGAGAGAGAGAGAGAGAGAGAGAGAGAGAGAGAGAGAGAGAGAGAGAGAGAGAGAGAGAGAGAGAGAGAGAGAGAGTGTTTGTTTGTGTGACAGAGCTTTATTTCAAAACAGAAATTAGACTAGATGTCACGACAGAGGTTCCAAAAACAGGCACATTCATGATATGAGAGAAACAATGGCCCATGGCCTCTTGGCCACATGCTCTGGCTTATTGGGAGCCCCCGACTGCTAGAGACCAGTGAGTGCTCAGGGAGGCTGCTTTTTTGGACACAGTCCTGCTGGTTTTGGCAGGACTGGATTGAGAGCAGCACACTATGGCGGATGGATTTTTTTTTTTTTTTACCCCGTTTGTTTCTCAGATGTTTTCAGACACTGGAGGCAGTGGTGGCTGTATTTTGGAAGCCACGCCAACATGAGGTCTCCTCTCTCCTGGCAGGTGCTGAATAGACTTCCTGCTCTGTACTTCCATCACATCACCCTTCCTGCATTTTGGACAGCAATAAAAAATAGAAAAAGTTATATGCAGTAGCTTTCAGCAGGATGCCCTCAAACACTTGTCAAGGTCACAGTCGTAATCCAAAGGCCGATTGCCACACCGCCTGGCAGAGCTGTCTGTCAGTGCCACCACTAAGGTACTTGCTCCCACCCCGAGCCCTATCAACCACCACTGCTGCTGTCACTTGCCACAAAACCACAATGGCTTTCTCCCCCCTCAGCCAGCATGGTTCTGGCTGACCTCATAATGAAACTCAAATCTCCACATGGATTCTGTAAAAATTAATAAATAAATATATATAAGTAAATAAAAAATATGAGAAACAGCACTGTGTCCTTGGCAGTATTTGTACCTTTTAAACAGACCAGCAGCTAGGAGCAATAATGAAACGAGATATCTGAGGCAAAAAAAAAATGGCAGGCCGACTGTTTCGACAGACGGGGGCGATATGCTGAGAATGGGAGCCTGCTCCAGACCTGGCGAGAGGAATAGTCTGGACTTGATCCCCCAACCCCCCTACCCTACCCTACCCCCAACCTACCAATCAGTTCTTCCCTCAGCCCTGGGCCAAGGCAAAGACTCCCCTGAGGGTGGTGTTGGAGGCGGGCCGGATCTGAGGGGCTCAATAAACACTGGCCGTGAGGGTTTTGATACCCATTCAGCAAAATGAATCAGAAAAGCATGTCTGTGCTGGGTTGGCCATTCACATGATTCAGTATGTTGTCAGAACCCGAAGGGGAAAGATCTGTATCTTTGCATGTATTTTTTTCACTCTGCCTACATGCTACAATGACTGACTCATTTTACCATTCACTTCTCTAATATAGACCGTTATATCACAATTGATATCAGATAGGGGTTACCTTTTGTGCTATTATGGCCATTTCTTTATCAATGTAAAGTACCTTTTGTGCATGTGAATGTTATGCAAGAAAATGAAATTATTTCATAGAAATCACTTTTTTGACTTTGCATAGTACCAGCCCAATGCAATTTCAGCGATTTCCTGTCACTATTCTTACTGTACAAGGTGACTTTACGTTACAGTCCTTGTAATTTGTGGAATATAATTTACTTACTGTTAATAAAAAAACAAATAATTGAATCTACAGTAAAGCATGTCCACTTTCAGCCTATCAAGCTAAAGCATAGCAGTTTCTTGGAAACATGGAGTCAGCATCCTAAGGCAAGGATGCAGGCAAGATTGCTTTTGTGGAACTTATTAGAGATGAAGAAAGAAATTATATGTTCCAAAGCCTGTTTAACAGCCAGCTACAACAGTGTTTCAATATTTTGACTTGTGTCTTAACCCCTTGTTCCTATCTTTAGGAAAGTGTTCAGATGCTGCCTTTAAAGCCGCCATAAATGTCTACCAGAATTACACTGGAGCCCGAATATATGTTTCAAAGTCAGACACTGTCTGGGCATGCAGCCTTCCCGAAATAAACAGCGAAATGGAGAGGAGTGTGCACATAAGCCTGTAACACGCACCTTTGCCAGTTACTTGAATCAGCGAGGCACTTTGTTTCAAGGATACAAATGTGGAGACAGTGTACATATCACACGAGCAGTGCCTCGAAACAACACTGGCCCCGGCTTGCCTGCACATAGATGCCTTCAAGATGAAGGCTTTTTAAACTGTCTGGTGAGGTGATGCTCAAATCCGCTCCTATCCTTTTACTGCCAAAAGAATTTGAGCTATTTGTAGTGTAAGATGCTGCCTACCATCTCCATCCTTCTTTTTATCTTAGTCACCCCATCCCCCCCAGCCCCCACCATCACATCTCAAACACACAAATATGCACTCATACTCACTTACTACCATCTCTATATTCACTCAGAGGCAAAGTAATCCCATTACAACTGACCCGGCTATGATTTAAGCACGTAATCAGGAAAAAGATTCCAACTGTAGGCGTGTGAATAGATTTAATTAATTTCATTTGAAGATTGATGAAGACAAGAGCCATTAAGCATCCTTTTACCTTTTGTTTATGTAATGGTGCAGATCATCTCAAAGAGCAAACTCATGGATAGCCATGGGCTTAAAGACAAGAGAAGCATGAGAGAGAGGAAATCTGTGTTTAACAGTGATCAGGATGGAACATTAATTTAATACATTGTTACTCAAGGCCAAATTAGTGAAAATTAATTGCCACTAATTTAGCAACATTTCTGAACCACAGTCACGCAATAGTGAGGGTATTTATACATCTGATTACAGATCAGATACTGCTTGTCATTCTTCTTGCGCACATACTCTAGATATGAGTTTGAGTGCTAACATGCTAGATTAGCTTCAGCTTAATGCCTGCACATGAGTGATGGAGTGTCCTTAGCTTAGACTAACTTTACCCTGGGAGACATAAACACACTCTTTTGGATGCTAAGATGACTAAAGACACACTGCACACTGATCAAGCTCTACAGGTGTATCACATATAAGCTCTATAGAGGACCTATATATCTCAACCCTTGTAGATGGTCCCTTTCCCTGTTGGGGGACAAACTATCAAAGCTACTCCCCATGCAGTTTCTGCTTACCCTCCATAATAGAATGCTGAGTGCATTAGACCTGGTAACAGTAAACACATCTGTTGCTTTTTGCACTAACTAATAATAAAATTATGTTATTAGTTTGTTGGCAAATGCACATCTATGTATGTATTTTCCAACATCTGGTTAAGTACATATCCTGCTGTTGAGTCAGCCTGACTTTAGACACAGTGTTTTTCATTTGTTTTTAATAATTATTATTATTATTTGAGAGAAGCCCTGAAGCTTGAGCATAAGAATAAGCATAGGGATGTCTCCTGTGACCCTATGACAGCCAGGAGATGTGCAGGGAGCACTGGAGGACTGGGGCTTTATTTAACCGAGGGAAGAGCAGGGTCGAGAAGTCAAGTTCCTGGCAGGCACGGGAGGTCATCCCTGCCTGCTCTGATTCGCACTGTTAATTATCCTCACCGAGCCAAATTCATTATTTATTTGCTTCGCTGAACCTACTTAACCTCCGTGGCCTTGAGCGAGAAATGATTTAGGACGCCCAGTGTCTCGACCAGAACCAGCAGATTCTCCCAGAAGTTCCCCAGTTCCGTACTCCCGCATTCTTATGGGCTCATTAACGTACGGGTGGGCTTCAGTTTCAGACGGTTTCAAATTAGTGGGATTCATGTAATAATTATCGGGGCCTTTAAATAAAGGTTGTAGGTCTTGACACAAAAGCACATTTGTAGATGGGAGAGGTTTAAGAACTTATGAAGATAAATGGAAGATGTTTCAGAACTATTGCTTTACATAGGTATGCAAATAACAAAAAGACTGGCTTTACATATCTAACTCCTGTTTAAATCATAAAATATCTGTATTGTATTTTTTTTACCACCAGGGCATCTAGAAAAAAACTTATGATGTTCTCTGTGTTGTATGCCATAACCTTGTTTAATTGTATAGAGGAGAAGAAATGGGGGGGGCAAATGCTTTGTCTTATCATTTATCTACAGGATAGGACACTGTGGTGTAAAGTTAGTTTCCATGTAAGCTTTTTTAGGAAAAAAGGCCTTATTTTCATTTCTTGTCAAAACCTTGACTGTCAAAATGTTTTTAAAAGGTTGAAATCCTAAATTAGACAGGCCAAGGCATGCACTTCCAGATTTAAAAGGTATAAAATGCACACTGGCCAAACACCCAAATTATCATCAGTGTCATCTCTTACCTCCATGAACAGAACATTGTATTCTGCGTCATAAAGAAATGTCTGTTCAGATTGGCACAAAGTAGCTGTAAATCTCACAAAACACCTTTTAGCTATGCCTCACTGCTGCTCTTGGAGGTCCTTGAATGCTGTGTCTCTGGCTTGCTGCTTGCTGGAGGAGTTTCATGGTCAAACTTTTCAGCCGTCACCATGGCAAAATCCACTATGTTCTGGCTTAATTGTTCCTGTCTCCGTAATCAGTAAAATGCAACACAGAGACACTTTAAGCAGCCTATTATTATGAAAGTTATAGACTAGGGCTGATTTCTGTGTGCTCTTGCTGGGCATGTGAAAAAAAGGTACCATGTGTGAAGTTTTAAGCATGCAAAAAAATAGTAGGAGGGTCTCTTTCAAACCAGCCATTCGACACGGACTGTGACTCTGTGGGAACATTAAATACAACCCTTATGCTAGAGCCAAATCAATGCATAGTGAAGGTCAAAGGCACACAGAAAATACTCATGATGAAACAGTTTGTGTGGTCCCAGACTCAGACCTATATCGATCACACTGTGTTGCAACAATAAACGCCGTAACATGAAGGGAGTAGTACAGCGAGCCCCAGCCCATGCCTGCACAAACAGCATGAGTAGGAACACCCCATCATGTGGCACAAGATGCAGCTACAGACCTAGCAGAGTGGCCTGTTAGGCCCTTTAATACAGCATTCACGACCCAATGACAGTATTTGTTGTAAAAGTGCCTGTCCCTTGGATTGCAAAAAAGAATACTTCTGCCTGATTGATTTCCTTTGGTCTGGCTCCAGCAAACACTAAACACAGTTAGTAAGCAACCGTAATGAATTAAGGTGTAAAAGGTAGCTCATTATACACAATCATTTACAGACATCTCTCATGTTGGTTAATGAACTGCAGCGTAACATGCACATAGATTCTGATTGGAAAGGCTAAATGTAAGTCTTGAAAGGTGAACTGTCATATGCCATATGTGGTTAACCACAGAGTGGATTATTCCAGGGATTAAATCAAATAAGCAGAGTACACAATGCTTAGTTAGTGTATTTGATCTGGTCCCACTATAAGCATGATATCAAAGAGATATTTGTATCCATGTGCCAACCAGATGGCTCCTCACAATATCAAAGCTGACACTGGGGTTTCAACCCTTGAATCTTAATTTGATTTAAAACGACTCATTCTGTTTCTTTAGGAATGATGCAGAATGCAGGACTGGCACATTTACATATAATGTGAACATGTGTGCATGTTTAAGGTCATTATTGTCACCAAGGTAGTTGTGTGGATGATTCTACTATGATTAACACAACAAAAGGCACAAAAGAAGAAGTAGTTGTCCAGAAGTAAAGGCCAGCACACGTTTTTTTTTGGTCAACAGTTATTTGAAGTTATAAAACCTATCAGTTATTTGACATAATAAAACCTATCAGAAGGGTGATATCCTATAGCTATAAAAGAAGAAAACGCCACAACCTAGAGCCATACATTTTAGCCACAAAGTCATTGTTTTTCCACTAAAATAAGTGCCATTAGACCGCACAGGAAAGCAGGATTTGTATGAAGATAAGAACATGTGATCCATCCTCAATACTGATTACACAGCAAAAATGAGAAAGAATAAAAGAGGCTGTTTCACTTTTTATCATACACAGCATGTATACAGAATAGAAGGGGGAAAGTATGAAACATGTACTTTTCACCCTTCTGAAATTGTAGTAATTACATTCAATCAAAGCTTTTGGCAAGAATATGACTGTGCCCTAGTTCAGAAATCAGCAGATGCATATGTAGATTGTTTTGCTAAGTGTCGCTGGCACTTCGTGCAGTGGGCATCACCCACTCCTCCCATGGCCGTGCAGTGCTGAAAACGCTGGCACCCATTTTACAGTATAGTGATTTCTAAATGGACCCCTTATGCTAATTGAGACTGAAGCACTTAACAACACTTATCTAATTTGAATGGGATGACGCCCAGATGTTGTTGCACAGATGCGCTGGCACATCCACTTAGTCACAGATGATGTGCCCACAAGGCTGTAAACGGTTTGGGGACCAGGAAATGGCCACAGTGTTTACATATCCATTTACCTTACACCGAACTCAGACATTTTGGAAAAATCGGCCCTGTTGACCACAGTCAACTGACTGTGTCCACAGTGTGATGATTCCTCTTACAGTGACAAATGGGTGGGGATGGGTATTGAGAGCCCATGCCTAATTGGCAATGGTGCCTAACTGATCAGAGCAAAAATATTGATTAGCTCCTGCACAAACACTGCTGCTATTGATATGTATGTTATGTTCATTCATTCTAATATACCTGGCAAGGTGTGGGGAAAGGATTGTTGTCCATGTGGCTAATGAGTTTGCATACTATGTTTTCAGTCATGTGTAATATCTAAGCTAATTTATTGTGATTGTTGTGGCAAGTAGACAAATGATAACCTTCATAAATAAAGCTACCTGTAGACTTATATGTATCTGCATTGGTATCAATAAGTAGTGTTTCTACCAGTATCAGTGAAATCCTTCTGTAAAATCCAGTAGTCATTCCTATACACAAGCGTTTCAAAGGCTCACAGAAATCAGAGGCGGCATCAGGAAACAAGACCAGTAAGTGTCTCACTCAAGCACCTGTGCCCTAAACAATGACATTGCTTTCACATGTCTTGCATTATTCATTCTTCTCAGGTTTAAAAAGGCGATGTATGTGTTTGTGCAGATCATAAAAGCCCCCTTGTGTCATGTCAGAGTGCATGGCTAATACACCTGTCACGCACACTAGTGTTCTGTGAACTTTACATCCTTTCAGTGGAGGGCTTGTTTTTGTGTCTTTAAACGACAGACTGTAATTTGCACATAAAATTTTGATCTAAATTATGTGTGAGCCACTTTGTGCGTGCGTGCGTGTGTGGGTGTGTGCGTGCTTGCGTGTGTGTGTGCGTGTGTGCATATGTGTGTGTGTGTGTGTTTTGGTGTGCACCTTCAAGATGGTGGGAGAGCAAGCAAGGCAGAATCAGTCAGAGTTACAGAGAGAGAGAGACAGAGAGAAAGAGAGAGAGAGAGAGAAAGAGTCAGATGCAGGGAGAAGGTAGAGAGAGAGAGCCAAAGTTAGAGATGAAGGGGACTCCATGGAAGTCCATGGAACATTAGGTTGATGTCAGAGGTTTTCCAAACCAATCAGTTTCCTGAAATGCCACTCGTCTGGAGTTGTGACGGCGGCCTTCATCGTGCTTTGTTGACTGCATATTTCCAGGTCCACAGCAGGGGGGCTTGCTGCCCTGGCCTCTCAATCCAACAACCACAACACAGCCCCTTGAGAGAGAGAGAGAGAGAGAGAGAGAGAGAGAGAAAGCTAGAGAGAGAGGAGAGAGAGAAAAAGAGAGAGAGAGAGTAGTAGTAGTAGTAGTAGTAGAAGTGGTAGTTGTAAATGGAGACTTTGTTTTAAACATGACAAAAGTGGTTGTTAGCACGGTGAAGACACACCAAGATTTTTTCCCTTTAAATATGAAAAAAAAAAACCTCAGCACTTGTGAAGGACTCATTTCACAAGTGTGTCGTCTCAAGGACACTCTCATTAGGCGAAAATGAAGGGATGCACAGCCCATTAGCACTGAGGCTCTGGGTTTGGATTGATGAGAGGGGAAGTCTGCACGTTCAAGTACAGCCTCCCTCAAACTATCTGTTATGTCATTTGGCCGGAAACATTTGTGTTGTCAATATATATATATATTTGTAACTCTATACAGATATATACAGTATATTTGTCACTCTATACAGATATATACAGTATATTTGTAATTCTATACAGATATATGAGAGTAGTAGCAGCAAGAAAAGCGTGAAAGATAAAGAGAAATGGAGAGAGGCAGAGGTGGTAGGAGGAGGACATTGAGAGGAATGACTCAGGGGTTTCAGGGTTTGCCATTTTGAGCCACGGAGAGAGATGAGAGACGACCCTCTGTCACCTTTCCCAGGCTTCTTAGCTGCCCTTCTTTGTGCCTGTTGAGGACGGTGTGATGACAGCCAGGACCCATGGAACTTCATGAAAGGAAAAGGATCAAAAGCCCAGGAAGCAGCAGAACTTTCAAATGTGGGCTTAAATTAGACACACCTGAATGTGGCATGGGACCTAAGCCGGCGGCAAAAGACGGGGAAAAATACTAAAGATGCCGACTGAACAGCTCTGCCAGAAATAGCCCCGCTTTAGCGGCGAGACTTTAGCCTTTCAGCTGTGTTTTTTTAATCATTAGCGCAAGAGAAGGCTTTTTGTGTGTGTGTGTGTGTGTGTGTGTGTGTGTGTGTGTTGGGGGTAGGGGAGTGGTGTGGGTGGGGCGGGGTAATGTGGCTTATAAGAGAGAAATATTTAAGGACTTTGATCCCTGAAGGTCTGCATGACTTTGCTGTTACACATTGCATCAAATTCTGCATAAAAGTTTAATTAAGGGAATGCATAAAACAGCAGATATTTGGACAAGGGGAGTTTGTAAACAAGTGTAGACAGTCTACAGTGGGGGATCGTGCCCATGCAAATATTATTAATGTATGCTGTATGCTGTGCATCATGCTCTAAGGATGTTCCTCCTTGTGGGGGTTGCAGATCTAGTCCTTTTGAAAGATCTCTCACTCATGTCTTGACATCATCATGATAAACATGCACTGCAAAGTTTTCAGGCAGGCTGGCATGTCAGATGGCGTTCCCATGGTTATGTTGACTGTGAATGTTTCTCACTGCGTCCTCTGGCAGCATGGCCTAACTTTGATCCTTGCCCATCACCTCCAATCAGATTACTAGCAGTCTTAAGGACAAAAGAGTGTTTTTCTTCTCCTCTTATCACCCTTCCTCTTCCTCTTCCTCCTTCTGCACTGACAGAATCTAATTTGTCTTATTTCAGCAAGCTCAGCCTGCAGGCTCAGTTCAGTTAGGCCATTCAGGTGTACGCAACGAAATATTGACAAGATGCCTTATGAAAAGGAGTGAAAAACAGAGAAAGAGAGTGAGAGAGAAAGACAGAGAGACAGACAGAGAGAGAAAGAGAGAGCAAGAGATCAAATTCTTAGCATTTACACCCACCGCCCGTCAGAGGCACACCAGCAAAGTGAAGCCAGCAACTGAAGATGAGCGATAGAATGTGTCCAAACCGATATTTGTGTCTTTTCCTCAGAAGTGATTGACAGTTGACAGAAATCACCCAACAAGCTCCCTGCTGTAGATACATGTGTCAGTGCTGTGCAGACTTGCTGTGAGCATGTCATTCATAAGCTGGTTATTAACAAGGCAGGACCTGCCCCTTTCCTTTAATGCTGGGTGGTCTTGGAGTTGTAAATGGACGATAATTCACAACAGGGACGTCCCGCTCTGCAGAAGAGGGGAGAGAAGGGGGGTGGAGGAGTGCGGAAGATAGCTGGCCCCAGTTGGGGCTTGACTGATGGGTGAACAGGAGGTGGGTAATGAAGAATAGGGGCGGCAGTGGTTTAGAGCTCAATAGACTCCCTGACCGTGGCGGGGCCATTAGGAGACGCTTGTCTAGCCATGCAGAGAGGCTGCGTTTAATTGCCTGTGCTCATTCCTATCCTCAGGCTTTAATTGGGTGACACGTCTAAAGACAACTGAGAGAAGTGGCGAGAGGAAAACAGGGTCTTGGTGCTGAAGGGAAACACTGAGTGCTTCCTCTCAGCAGCTCCTTCACAGGTGCTACACCACCAGACCCCAGTGGGTGGATGTAGAATCTGCTTTTCTGTGGTTTGTAGTCATGCTTATGTGAATCACTGAGTGTATATGACGCATTTAGGAGAGAGGAGGATATGATGGATATTTTTTTTAATACAACAGGTTACTTATTTTCTGTCACAACAGGTGTCACACATTTAGTCTATCTCTGCTGGGTTTTTGTGGAATTTGTCTTCACATTTCTCTACCTTTATATTTCATTACATGCCTCACTCTACTACCACTACCAATACTAGTACTAGAAGTAATAGTAGTACTATCACCACCACAACCACTACTACCTCTACCACTACTACTACTAATACTATTGCTACTATTACTGCTGCTGGTACTAGTACTAGTAATAGTAGCACCGCTACTACACATCCAAACACTGTCACCTGCACACATTTACCTTGTTTGGCTTTTTGTGGTGTCCAATTGTACTGCTCAGCTGCAAGCACTAAATTGTTTTTCCTCTCATCCGTTCAGATAAACATTTATTCACCTTTTAGCACATGAAGAGCTCACGCTGAGCATCTGGCACAGTGGTAGTTCATCAGGGCTAGTGTGGATGAGCACTTGTGTGAGAATAAAGGGAACATTCCTGTTTGGTGCTCCATGAACAACCCCCATCATCAAGGCAGATGTGGACAATAGGCACATGCTACAAGCACTCCCACTCACGGCCTCGTAGATTGGAAATCGTGAAGGGCACATATGTGCGAATATGCCCAAACATTTATACACACACACACACACACACACACACACACACACACACACACATACACACACACACACACACACACACTCAGGGAGAGAGAGAGACATGCACACAGGCAGAGGTAATGGGGAGAGGCATAGACTAAAAGTGTTATTACTGTTATACTTTAAAGAAACAAAAGAATAAAAAACAACTAAAGCATCTGGTGGCCAAAAAAGTCCATATAAAATGAACACATCACTGCTGAGGCTCCAACAGCCTACTGTTATTCTCCACTCAACTACCCTCATCTGACAGCAATGGTATTGTGCAGAAGAATTGGGAGAGGTCAAAGAGAAGCTATGAAATAACTTAATGGATGTGATTCACAGTGTGTAGTGTTCTTACACAACTCACAGTGAAGGACTAAACTACAGGCTGACTGGCCACTTTGCAGAGTGTGTTTTTCCGAGTGGATCTGCTGCCAAAGTTTGCCAGATCAGGCCCCTTAGGTGAAAGTTCAGCCACAGGATGGTGTCCCGTGACATCATTAGGGGTCATGCGATCTGTCTCTTCTCCGGGGTGTCTGCAACCTCCCACTGACCCTTGCCACATGACAGGACAGCAAACAACGACATCCAGTCCTCTCTGGCTATGACTTTTTATACAGTATGTCCTCTATATAGTTTCATACACTTGTCAACATCATGCTTAGGTGTAGGCATACTGGGGGAGTGACAATGATCTGTCTGCCATGTGGGATTTGTGTTTTGCTCTGCTCCTTCTGCCACGGCAGATGTCAAGGACACGTACGGAGTAATGGGGTTGCAGGTATGCACTGTTTACCAAATGCAGTGAGCAATTCACACCTAAAAAAAGCAAAAGTGTTACAGTGATGATGCGCGCACGCACACACACACACACACACACACACACACACACACACACAGACACATACATACACACACACACACACACACACACACACACACACACACACACACAGCCAGGCAGTAGAGGAGGAGGACACCTGGAATGCCCCAGAACAGGAAGCAGTCACCTGCACAGCCTCAGCAAATTAGCTATAAAATATGCAGCTACCTTTTTTTTCCCTCTTCTTTTTTTCCTCCTCTCTCCTCATCCTTCGCTTCCCTTTGCAGCTGTCCCACTGGAGCACCACACACTTTGCTGCACCCTCAGGCTGATGACCCATTTTCCTGATGAATGAGACTCTAGAAGGAAGGAATGGAGATCTGAGTGTTTGGGAGGGGTGGGCATTAGTGATAGGTGCAGAGGGAAAAAAACAGGGGGGTGGGGGGTGGGGGGGTGAATAATGGGGGAGAGGGAGTTGGTGGGGGGACGGTAGTGGCGGTGGTGGTGGCGGCGGCGGTAGATTTGGTGATCTTGGCCTCCATTCATGCCGAGCTGTGGATTAATTACCCTGCACGGCAACCAGAGCCCAGGCAGTGAGCGAGACACTTCTGCCTCCGTGTTGATCAATAATGCATTTTTCTGTCTCCATTTAATTTGCTCACGGGCCTGCGGCTAGCGTCAGTCACACTGAGGAAAAAAGGGGGCTCAGGAGACACCGGATATGTGGCAGCAACAGCAGCAGCACCAGCACCACCACGAGTCGCTGTGGTGACACAAAGCTCCATCCCACATCCCACTCCATCACCCGCCACCTCCTCTTCTCCACCCTCTTCTCCTCACTAACTCCACCCCCTTAACGGCTCCCCCCACCTCTCTCTCTCCCAGCCTTTTTATGTCTCTCTCTCTCTCTATCTCTCTTTCTCTCATCATCACCCCCCTCTCTCCCTCCCACCCTCACACTTCCTCCCTCTCTCTCTCTCTCTCTCTCTCTCCTTCTATCCCTCCCACCCTCCCTCCATCTGCCTCTCTCTCTCTCTCTCTCTCTCCCTCGCTCTCTTTCTCTCAGTATACTGTGACTGCATTCAGCTTGGAAAAAGGAAACCTCTCAATGGGGAAGGCTGTGTGAGTTACCTACCGCTCCACAGGCTGTGCTGAGAGCAGGTGTTGCCTTACCCTTCTTGGACGCAACCAGACTAGCCCAGCTGATGGTAAATACAGACAGCAAGGCAGCGGGGGGGTCAGGTGCCGAACAACCAGCAGGCCTGGAGACTTAAGCTGATGAACTTTCCCAGTGTTTGTTGTGAGTAAGCAAGGGATGAATTATGCACACTCGCTGGACCCGTGGATTTAGAGGCTGCATACTGGGGCTCAGTGTAAAGGCAAGGATGCAAAGGGGACTAAAGACTGAAAGGATAAACTACGCCGACAAGTAGAGGTAGGTCACCTGATACAGTGTGTGCTGTGCTCGGCTGTGTTGTCTCGCTAGTTTGTTTGGAAAGGAGAGGCGGCGACATCAGCACAAACAGACTATCAAGCCCGTTTAGCTTGTGCCTTTTTATGCAAGCGCATTATGCAACCTCCCTCATGCATGGCAACGGCAAGCGTCTGGAGAGCTAAACTTATTTTTTTTGGTAATTATAGCACTTGAGTGGCTGAGAGTCCGGTGTGGCTGTTTTTCGACTGATGTTATCACTCCTGTTTTACATGCCTCACACATTTTTCATTTTTCATAAAAAACTTTCATCATAGCCTGCTGTTGTTGCATGAATAGTCAGAGAGTATAAAAGCTAATGAAAAATATTAGAGTTGGCTTTATGTAACCCCACTGAAAAAAAAATATATATATATATATAACTGTTATATATATATAATACTGTTTTTCCCACACATATCAGAGGATGTTAGTAAGCACTGCAGTCATTCAGGCAACAGTGCTACAATGAAATGGCATGGCCCAGCCACTGAGCAATTTAGCTGTCCACAGGGATTAACCGTATGAGCCATCGCGCTCTGTGATTGCCTTGGGCCCCCTTCCCAAAACCATGGCGGGGAGGAAATCATAGTAATAGTGGAAGGGGCTAAGTGAGGTCTCACCCCCCCCGCCCCAATCCCCCCCACCCAATCCCATACTCTGCCCCCACCCCCCTCAGTAATGATCTTACTGCTGGAATGCTTTTAGCAAGCAGGCATCAGATGGTAATACTTCCTGGAAGAAGAAACAAGGAGTGGGAGGAGGTGCAAAAACAGAGAGAGAGAGAGACAATGAATGAGAGAGTAAAAGACAGAGAAAGAGAGAGAGAGAAAGAGACGGTTGAGGAGAAAGAAGAGTGCAAGCTGGGGGATGTGTCATTGCGATGCTCTGGTTTGGAAACCTGATATGTGATTATAATGTAGAGGCAGAACAATTCCCCATGGCTCAACTGGCGTGTAGATGACTCCCGCAGAAGGGACTTAGGTATGTATCAGCCATGCCGGCTGAATTATCCATGAGGCCTTCTGTGTTTAGCTCCACGGGCATCCTGACGGACAAGTGACTGGCAGCTTTGGGTCAGATAGAGGCTACCTCACTGGTAAAACTTTAGGTAGGCACTGAGCATGCCTAGAAGCTGAATTTGAATCTGAGCTTTATTTTTTTGCTGCATATCTACAGTATGTTTGAATGTAAAGAACAAAACAATGTCACTCACATCCTATGCAGTGACTGAGTGAACATTTTGGACATGGCCCATGTCTGTTATGTCTGTGTTTCTTGCTTGGCTGTGGGAAGGTTCAAGAGGAGGGAATAATACTTTGAGGAATGTTGATGGAAAAGATGTGTTAGAGAAATGTCGCTTTTGTCTCTGTTGTTAAATTGGTGTGTTTACACCTAGCAAATTGCGACACAGAGTAGGTGCTAAGATTTTGGTGTCTGGTTTTTGCAGACAACACTCAGCACACAGAATTACCTGACTGCCATGTGATAATCAGCTACAGGTGTCAGTAGGGAACATAATACCCCACTGAAACAGCTAAATAGTACATGACAAGTGTGTGTTTACAACACTGTCAACAATCCTTTAACGGTTTAAAATATGGGAAAGTCTCAAGTATTACAAACAATGCTACCAACACTGTGCTTTGATTTCTTATTGTCCTGTGTAAGCTTCTGATTTGCTCGATTGAAAATGTATTTCTAAGGTCTAAGTTAGAACCACAAAGAACAATACAAAAAAAAACAGTGCGGGAAATAATGTTTCTTTTTTTAAAGTAATATTTGTGATAATGTGATATGTGATTTTGTGCCAATCATTTATGCAGACCACCACGGTGCACTAGTCCATTAACTGTGCGGTTTCTCCGAGTTGCCCTCATGTGGGGGATGAGCTCACACTTGCCATGAGGTGGTCCAATGAATCCGGTCCTGACATCATCAGGCTGTGCCCAGGAGAGCTGGACCAATTAAGCAGTGGCATGACTTCTGGCAACACAGTGAACAAACAAATCCCCCTCTGGAAGAAAAAGGCCAATTTGTCGACCTTCCAGTGTAGTTCGGCTCCACGTCTTGGGTCTCTTTTTAATGAGGCAGCAGCTGATTTCAATCTTATATCTCACACTTCTGTTCCAAGGGTGGCATCTTAAAATTAATTGCTTACTAAAACAAAATTAAACGTCTGACACCATTTCCAGCCAAACAGCAAGGAGGGACTGAGAAATTACTTTGTGTTTGTGGCTGTGTGTGTGTGTGTGTGTGTGTGTGTGTGTGTGTGTGTGTGTGTGTGTGTGTGTGTGTGTGTGTGTGTGTGTGAATGTGTGTGCAACTTATCACGACATTTTGCCAAGATAGCAAATTGTAGCTTAACATATGACTGCCCTTCAGCTTTCCACCTCCAGCAGTTCTCAGTCGGTAGTTACTGTCTTAACACTGGCCCTGTTTTCAAAGTACACCATGCTGTTACTGGGAACTTAAAATGCACTCAAGTAAATCACTGTGCATATTGTGCTCAAGACTGACATTTTGATTGTATACTTTAGAAAGGCCTAGCAAGTAGATATCTACTATTTGAATAAAAACAGGTGAAAAGTAGATGCCTGGTGACAGTATGCTCTTTTCAGAAGGCTTCTAATATTCCATGTGGAAAATTTGTATTCAGAAATAGGTCACTCTGAAAAAAAAAAACAATGTTCACAGATAAATATCAATTTGGAGCACCCAGCATGTCTTGGAGGCTGGCGGATTCCTATGCTGTATGATAAAAGATGATACTGAGAACAGACGTATAATAGAACAAATTAAGACCTAGATGTTATACATTTACAAATATATCTCAAAGCAATCTATGCCTACGTGCAAGCAGCAAGCTCAAAATGGCATTTCATACGTACAGCAGAACCCGTTCAGTTCAAATAGCAATCAGTGATAACTATGATCGATACCAGAGTCCATCGTTTTGTCATCATGTCATCATAATTGACTGACAGTGTCCAGGCATTACCAGAAAGCTAATAAGCTCCAGCGGCTATCACTGAGCCATCCATGTGTGGTTAATCCTCTCAAGCGACAACATGTGTTAATATCTTTTCATCTTCATGGCTACATGTGTATGCGGATCATAATGCTGCAAATGTCAATGAGTATAATGTGCAAATGACGACTGACACAGTCTGCCATTTCCTGGGAGTTATAAAGGGCTGTTAGTGTGATTCATACGACACAGAGATGCACTGTATCGATAATGTATCTCCATTATTTGTAGTAACATGCCATGTAATGGTCATGGAGGTATTTGTTTGCCATATGGTACTGCAGCATGAAAACAGGAGATTGATAGCAAATTTATGTAGGTAATCACTATATATCACCAGCTGTTTTCACAACTGCAGAGAGTAACACTGTATGCTGGATGGTGTCGACATATGCTTATATTCTGACAGGGGCATTACAAACACATGTTCAGGGTGATTTAGACCATACTGCATAACAGCCCAACCCAACGAGGAGTTAAAATGTGTACTGATTAGTGTCATAACAAGCATATTTTACTCTCTCCTTGAAAGGTATTAGTGTATTTGTAATGTATAAAAAAAAATTAGTCATAGTCAGTGTAATTTCCCCCCATATTCTATTTTCCCCACCACCACCAAGCTTCAACAATCCTTTCATCATAGCAGATTCAATACATTATTATTTTTTAGGTCAAGAAGGTAATATATAATAAGGCATGGGACCACCACGACTGCTTATAATGCATTGTTCTCTTACCCTGCTTTAGTCTTAGTAGGAAACTCATGTAAATGGCTCCATTATGCATAGGCATGCACTGGCCACACGTGATTCTGTCACTCTATCCTGAGAGAGGTGCAGCTCCCACAGACTGTCAGCCTCAGCATCCTGCATGTAAGGCTAATGCTTTATCTCAGCCCTGTGTGTGTGTGTGTGTGTGTGTGTGTGTGTGTGTGTGTGTGTGTGTGTGTGTGTGAGAGAGAGAGAGAGAGAGAGAGAGAGAGAGAGACAGAGAGAGAGAGACTGGGGGTGTGTGTAATGTATTAGCTCAGTCTTATACTACAGTGAACTTGGAGTCACCCAGTACACTGAACTGTATGTGCTTACACACACACACACACACACACACACACACACACACATGCACACACACACACATACACACACACATACACACTGATGCCTGCTATCTCTATGTGTGCCTGTTGGCTGCTGTTTTCTAATGCAGTCACTTCAAGAGACAGTGTCTGCCTGTCACATGGACACACACGCACACACACACACAGACACACACACACACACAGACACACACACACACACATATGCGCACACACACACACCTTGCAATGATAGCAGGTGTCCGATTGGAAAAATTTATGTGGCTGTGGAAACTGTGGAAATAAAATGGGGGAAATATATAGCGTGGAGATTTTCTGTCTGTCATAAATGATCTATGTCGATAGCATCCGGTGCAGCAGGCTTTGGGCATTATTCACACACTTTGTTGCTCTTTGACTGTGAGCTCTGCAAGCAATGTGTTTACCTACAGCACACACCAGGATAGGGGCACAAGCTGACTCATAGCTTGAAATTTACATTGTGACCCACAGACAACCGAGCATGTAGCAACCCTCAGGGTTCACCTGGATTTTGTCTTCTTCGTTTACTTCTGTGGGGGGAGGAGGAGGAGGAGAGGAGCAGGGTAAACCTCCACAGCATGAATCAGCACCTTGTGTGGACCTCACGTGTGTACAGCTGTGTGTGTGTGTGTGTGTGTGTGTGTGTGTGTGTGTGTGTGTGTGTGTGTGTGTGTACAGCTGTAGACTCTTGCTGGCTAAGAGTGTCCAGTCAGCGTATCAGAAATCAGATGTCCTGTGCTGATGCCCTAAGCAGCCAGATTCGCAGGAGTGCTGTCTGCAGCTCTTTCCATTATTGCATTTGTGTGTGTGTGTGTGTTTGTGTGTGTGTGTGTGTGTGTGTGTGTGTGTGTGTGTGTGTGTGTGTGTGTGTGTGTGTGTGTGTGTGTGTGTGCATGTGTGTGTGTGTGTGGTTATGTTTCTCTTTTAGTGTGTGTGTGTGTGTGTGTGTGTGTGTGCGTGTGCTTGTTAACTGTGTTTTATATGTGTCTGTGACAGAGAGAGAGAAAGAAAGAGAGAGAGAGAGAGAGAGAGAAAGAAAGAGAGAGAGAGACTCTCACAGTTACTGTGACAGAGGCTGCCTTTCAAAAAACCCACCCAAGGACAGCATATTGTGTTTTATCAGACAACATTCCTGGAACTGGTAAAAAAAAAAGTTGCTGCGTAACAGTGTCTGATCAAATAGCCTTCATTACAGTCAGGGACCTTGATGCATCTTAGAGTGCGGACAAGGAAAATTCCATTTAGGAATTTCATAGCTCCATTCTGAGAAGTGATAATAATCTTTGGCACTGAGTGCAGTTACAGTAAGCGATAACGGTCAGGCCGACTTGTACAGTTATTTGTATATGCACTTACATGTTTCTGCCTTTGGGTCAAGATGTCCCTAAGAGAAAATAACATACTTGATTACTTTCAGTAACTGAAAAAAAAGAGCTACCCTCTGAGGCTAACAGAGAGGCTAATTCCCTAGCAACAACCCACATGTAGAGTGACATGCAAGGCATTACTCCTGGCTAAAATGCCAAGCGTAAATAGGTTGATGAGTGGCCACCGCAATGGCTTAGTACATAACACTAGCCACATACAGACAGGTTGCCCCACATTCACATGTCTCACATTACATCAGGCATAACCTGGCCAATCACATTGCCTGGATCAGTGAAACGACCCATCAGGACCAATCAGCATTAATCATTAATTGATCCACCATAGTGATGTCATTGAGGTCACTGCGGGGTCCTACAATGTCTAGGAAATGTCTGCTTCAGTAAGTTGAGGTTTAGACGCATAAAATGTACACCACAAAGACTGTGGGGCGAGAGGTAATCTGAGAACAGGAAGTCTCTGTAACATATACTGTGACCTTCTTCCACTTATTGTACAAGGCCAGGCTGAGATGGTGTAAGAGAAAAACTACTTTGGAAATTAACTTCTTACATGCAGTTATTGGTTTTCTTCTCCCCAGACTGTAGAGTTTTTTTTTCGCAGTGGGAATTGTGTACAGGGTACAGGGGAGCTTTGTGACCGTAGTCTTTTCATTACCTCAGTGGCGGTCAGCTGCCATTTTGTCAGAAGCATCTGTACCAGCTGTTCTCTTGGTAAGGCCTTATCCGTTTAAGCTGGCGAGGAAGGGAGGGAATTCAGGTCGGCCTTTTCCATCTCTTGCTCTGCACTGGAGCGGAAGGAAAGCAGATGTTGACAGAATAACCACAGACAGGTGATTGACAGCCGGTCACACAGGCAAATCGCAAGGGAGCCCGGTGTCTGCTTCTCTCATGCCAGGGTGCACGGTGACGTCCCCACTAAGGCAAACAAGACAGGTGCCTTTAAGGATACACAAATGACAGATGCTTTCCTTTTCCCATTCTTCTTCCTTTCGTTTAAAACCACGGCCATTCTTCTCAAAAAAAGGCCACGCTATTGCAATTGACAGGTCTATCAGATGGAAAGTCATTTTCTGGAAAAATCACACAAAGCTTAGGCAAATCTGCTTTGTAAGGAAATGAGAGCAGAGGGACAGAGTCAGACATTTTTTATATTGTTTGATAGTAAGTATGGTAAATTGCAACAAATGTCTCTCCAATCACAGCCTAAATACAGCAGCTTTTTCTGCAGTGCTGCCATTGAAAAGCCTTACTGAGAGGCCAGGATTTCCCTTAATAAACGAACCGTGTAGAACGCAGTGTAGCAGCAGTAGAGTGCTGTGCCCCCTACTCCCCCTCCATTCTGATCGGCCTGTCCATTCCGAGCATGAGCTGTCTTCCGAGTAAAATACATTGAACAAATAAACCTCCCTCCTAATGTCAGTGTGCTAGCGAGCCAGAGAGGCTCGATGGATAGGTCTTATATAAATATATAAGACACAAGGAAGTTATCTTGCCGGAGACGAGGGAGTGTGGAGGATGGATAGACATAAAGCAAATGAAGTGTGCGCATAGATTGTCTTTTTGCCGGCCTCTGTAGTTGATGCAGCTCATTGTTCACTAAGAGCTAATAAAGCTCTTTACTACCAGCAGCTCATCTGGTCGGCCACGACCTGAGGCCACACACCATAACGCCACAGAGAAGTGACAGATTTCGCCCACCTGTGCTTCTCCAGCAGACCACAGAGGCACTAATTGAAGCAACTCCGTGTGTTGGCATGCAGTAGTGTGAGTTAGCATTAGCTATAAACAGAAACAGCTAAATGCTTTTTATGTTTCCTCTGTCTCTATCCTCCTGTCTACTATACATATTCACACATCACTCTGTCTGCACTAGCAGGGTGGGCAGTCAGAGAATGTTCCTGAACAGCTGATAATTGCTCATTAAAATAAAGATTTCTTATATGATTACAGAGACTTGAATAGTCACAGAAATGGCATTTCTTTTCCTTGCACAGGCAGAAATCCTGTGTGTGTACGTATATATGCACACGTGTGTGTGTGTGTTTGTGTATGTGTGTGTGCCCACGGCGCACACATCATTACCCTTCAATTCCATGTGTTATGTTAGGACATTCCACTGTATGTGCTGTGCTGACTAAATATAACAGCTTCAAAGTGAGCCACAGCGGGGGTGAAGTAGCACAATAACGATGAGAGTCTTTTGGAAGGCAGCTGGTCTAGAAGGCAACACAGAGACCATTGGTGTGCTGCCAGTATAATGATAGTTTAAATAGGGTCAGTGCCATACATGTGTCCAGCTTCTCCCCTTTCCACCAGTCTTCCCTTTCTTGCCTTGTCTGTTCTTGGGTTTTAAGTTAGTGTTTTTAACATTTGTTTTTGTTCTTTTACTTTTGACCTTTTGACCCACGCAGAAAGTATCAATACCATTATTTGCATTTGCTGGAGACACTGAAAAAACCCTCAACTGTAGTACCAGCCCTTCTGAGGCTACAGTCATCTGTGAACCTCAGTAATAAAAAAATTCACTCATTTAACTACTAAAAGAAGAAAGAAATCAAGTAATGTTTGGCTCTCACCATTTAAAGATAGTGTAGATCTTTTTACCCAGTCTGACTCATGGAAATGTTATCATCTTAAGTCTGACCGGGTCCTCAGCTCCATCAGAGCCCTGACTGTTTTGGTCTCAATAAGTGCACTCTTGTTTGGAGCTTCAGTGTTTTGAACTGACTTTTGTTTCAAATGTGGTGTCTGCTTAGCTCGCTCATGTGTCTGAACTACAACTGCAGTAAAGTCCAGCTCTTTTCGTAAAAGGGAGTTAACAACCTCCCATGTGATATACCCTTATGCCAAGCTAAAGACATAAATGCACTTCGATTTTACAAGTATTCGTTGTGAATATCACAGCATACTGATAGCATACTGAAGTGCAGTCATATGACTTAAGAGGGTGTTTCAGTGCTATATATGTATATATATATATATATATGAGTGATGTGTATGACCATGTGGTGACTGTTGGTGCTTTTTTGTATGGGTGTGTGTGCGTGTGTGTGTGTGTGCGTGCGTGTGTGTGTGTGCGTGTGTGTGTGTGTGTATGTGTATGTGCGCGCGTGTGTATGTGTGTGTGTATGTGTGTGTGTATTATTTTAGTAACATGTTCAGTAAGATGACAGAAGGTGTAATAAATAATCTAAAGGTTGTTCCTATGGCCGCGGGTACAATATATCATTTTCCAAAAGTGAGTTTTTCAAACCCACCTCAACTCCCCCTGGGGTTTCCATCTAAATGTACTAGCTGTATTAACTATTATCTGACAGCCTGTTGTCTCCTAAGTTAGCCTACCCCCTAGGTATCCATAGCAGCATGCGAAGCTATGAAGGATTGTGCTTATCCAGGCTGCTGGTCCTGCTGTAAAAATAACCAAGCCTATCCGCTTCGGTGTCTCAGCAGTGTGTGTGTGTGTGTGTGTGTGTGTGTGTGTGTGTGTGTGTGTGTGTGCGTGTGTGTGTGAGTGTGTGTGTGTATCCGAGTGTGTGTTTGCATGACACGGCTGGATGGCATTTCTGCTGAGCTAGGCACAACGGGGACGTCCGTAGCACAGAAGGGGATGTGAGAGGAGTCAGCAGCAGCCTTACTCCAAAAAGATCTTTGCTTGGCATGTATGTGCCACTTCTCTATAATAAGGCTCTGCTCCTGTCCTCAAAAACACACTGGTTTGTTTGGGGGTGAC
>CM059280.1:17505282-17517782 GCA_030347295.1 Setipinna tenuifilis | reverse complement strand
GGGCATCGGACATGACAGGGAGTGGTCCAGGAGGGACAGTAGTAACTGAGGATGTTTGGGGATTAGTGCAGGAAAGGGTCCCTGCAGATTGAGAATACAATGGAACCAGTAAGTCATGTTGCAGGTTAATGGTGTGACTAGAGGGATGGGTCACTTGAGATCTTGTATCCAGTTGATTCATGAATGTTTAAATTGTATATGCAGTGCTCCTGTCTCCTTGGTATTTCTGCAGAGCCCAGCATTTGCTCTTTTTTCCCTGCTTCTCTTCAGTTTCTCTTCTTCTGTCCTCATCACCTTCCATGTTACTCCCCTTTCCTCCATATCCCTCATTTTGTCTCGTTTTCTGCTGTTATCTCTCCACACATGTCTATCTCGCTCCATTTGCCCCTCTCCTTTGTGCCACAGGGGTTTTTCCGAGATGGACCCCCCCATCACTATCCCACCTCTTCCCACCCAGACACCCCTTTAACGCCCCTTTGGTGTCTCTTTGCATCAGCACTCTTAATTGGCATAATGATGTGATTAATTGGTTCCTTGTCATCCGTCACAACAAGCCTCTGATATCTGCACAGCGAAGGGCAAATCAAGCATGCCTTTACGACTAATCAAGTGCAAAGGATTGAAATAGACGTGTCAAGGATGCGCAGCTGTGCAGAATGATTGGATGAGCTGGATTAGAAGACAGGGACTTTAGAGCTGATGAGCTGGATTACAGCAGAGATATTTGGAGGTGATGAGATGTAACCTGTCCCAGGAAAGCATCTGACTCGGGACCAGGTAACACACAGCACCGGGCTTTGTGCCAACACCTGGTCCGATCAGAAACCAGGTCAGGGACCGGCCGGACCCAGATCCAGATGGTTGAGGTGGTTCTTTTTGCTTTGCCCCAGGCCAAAGCAGCTGCCACAGAGTGCACTGTTTTTACATGGGGTGGGTGATGGACAATCAATTCACATGAAGCCTTTTTTACGCACATGTTTCATTACAAAACAGCATTTTGTGATTGAGGACATAGAGTTTGCCCACCATAAAACTGTGTCCATATAGACATAGAGTTTCCTCTTCACTGCTGCACATAACACTCACTGCGTTGACATGCACAGCTTAGCTGAGTTATTGGCAATTCAAATGCAGAAATGCAAGCATACATGCACGGTAAAAAAAAACAAATTATTGAATAAGGTATGTTCGACTCCGAGAAACAAGGTGGCGCTACACGCCCTTTCACATTGGCATTCTGCCAGTTGACATCATAGATCAAGAACAATTAGAAAACAAACGCGGCAAAAGGAAGCAGACATAGTGAAAAGAGGGCGATACTGGGAAGAGTAAAAGGAAAAGGAGCAACACTGAGGATATAGACGACAAAGATGCAGCTCTGTTATGCCATGACTGTTGTTTTTTTCTACTGCCATGGTCGTCACTTCCAAAAAGGTGAGGGCCCAGGCCAATCAATAGTCCGACTAAGCTTGATTTGTGTGTACATGCTGAATAGCACGACTAAGAATCAGATTTCTAAAACTCCAGTTTGTTTCAATTTCAGTATGACTAAGGTGTGTACATGGCTTTTAAACTCCGATATTAGTCGGACTAAGGTAATAATTCGTATTTTTCTAAGGGCATGTAAACGTACTGACTGTGCCCACACACTTCTATAGTTTCCTCAACCACGCTGCACATCAGATTGTGTACACGCACATACTGCCTTCTTACCACCACACCACCTGATGCTACTGTGTATGCCGAGCTCCTTGTGTCAGTTTAAAAGAGCATCCAAACAGATGAACAGATGACAGAAGTGGTACAGAGAATGACATGTTCATTTTTGCATAGGGATTGCACAGTAACTAAGTTGTGTTGTGATACAAATTACTGACTAATCTGCAGTATCAAATCAAATCTTGTTTTCTGGGACTGATGTTTGTCCCCTGATGGATGTTGTGACAAGTACATCTTACAAAAGACTCTGAAGAGTCTTACATCTCAGTTAAAATGGATGCAAGTACAGTTCTAATATCCTCATGAAACAAACAAGCACTTAAAATTGACACGAGAAAAACATGACCGTTTCCTGAAACCATCTTTATTCTTATTACAAAGTCAAATAAACAAACGACAAAAAAAAATCTAAAAAAGAAAGTTACATAGTTGTTGACTTTAAGGGTGAAGAAAATTAGATGGATAACTACACTAGCAAGGACCTTTCTTCTGTGTGTGTTTGTATGTGTGTATGTGTGTGTGTGTGTGTGTGTGTGTGTGTGTGTGTGTGTGTGTATGTGTGTGTGTGTGTGTGTGTGTGTGTGTGCGTGTGTGCATGTGTGTGTGTGTGTGTGTGTGCATGTGTGTGTATGAGTGTGTGTGTGTGCGTGTGTGTGTGCATGTGTGTGTATGAGTGCACACACAATGTCATTTCCCGCATTGTCTCTCCACACCATCCAATATACATCTAATGGAGGCGCAGTGACAGGGGAAATTGCCTTGATGCTTTATCAATGACATCAAAGCTGACAGCACATGCTGGCCATATGGACTTTGTGTCTCCAGCCGCGATGAGTGGCTTCCTTCCCGAAAAAGAGGAGATTGCCGTAAACTTCATTTGCTCAGACTTCACCATGGACTCACCGTAATGAGGGAATATGGGAAAAGGGGAGATTGTACATGTCAGAGAGCGATTTTCTCTTTCGAAAAAAGGCTGCATGGGTCGAGTCACTAGACTAATTTGAAGAGGTTTTATTTTTAATTTTTTGTATTATTTCTGCTGTTTGACTGCTTTTTTTATTATTCCCGGTTCAAAAGGTTTATGCGCCCTTCTTCTCTGACAGAAGAAAATGTCTAATTGACTTGATCAGGAAGGTGATAACCCAGAGCCCACAGATAATGACTTTGGTTCACAGGCCTCTCCTGACTCATTTGCCCAAGTCTGCCTTAGCTCTCTGGCACTGAAAGGTCAATGGCTTTTCTCATTCTTTTTAACAGCGCGCTAACTGCTGTGGGATGTGGTGCTAGAGGCTGCCTGAATGCTATGTATTTATTAAATGGGTGAATATGGGGGCTGGGTGTGTTGCATACCAGATAAGGACTTCTTTCAGGGCGCGTTGTCAGGCTGTGTGACAGAAACAGCCCTGTGTCTCTCACACAGAAATATCATACCAGCCATAGGTTGAGCCTTCACCCCACCAATAGAATAACAGTAGAACATGTACGTATGTTGTATGTTATTAACACCACAGCTTGGTTAAATTCCCTATTATGACGCATTCTTAAAGACGTCCATTAATTTGTTGATATCTGTCTCAATTTGCCAATATCGTGGTGGACTTCAAATGAACTGTAGAGTTGAACTGTAAGCTTTACTAAATGAGGAACGGGTAGAGTAAACAGAGTAGCGGTATGTTAAATGCACCTGATATTTTTAGTGCCATCATGCTGCATTTGGATTTTTGAGCAATTTTTCAAAGCCAGGCTCATTAGAACACTGGGATGGCTAGCCTGATAACCAAACCTATGGAATTAATGGTTGGGTCTTGGCCGTAGCAGCAGTCAGTTTAGAATTAGTATCTATTTGACCTGCAAATTAAGAAAAGACAACATATGTGGTGGAAAGAAGTAGTTTAGCTAACGAGGTTGCTTTTGTGACCAAATCATGACATGAAAATGATGACAACTAATGGATGTAGGGTGTGGCTAACATAGTATAAGCAGAATAATGGACTTCACATTGTGGCTGCATTACCACCTCGAACATCTGTCCCCTGAACAGGGTGTCGTCTGTTACTTGTTGACATGTTATAACAGCTGAACATCATCTTAACTATTCATAAGAAGCAAAACAGTGACTACCAGTATCGTTTGAATTTTTAGGTTTCCAAAAATGAAACATAAGAACACAGAGAAGCTTTGAGCCCAGATGAATGCTAGTAATCCTGATTGATTTTTATAATCTATTGTCTGTGTTATTTTTTTGTAAGCCATGATTTTTTTTTCTTTGCCAAATTACATTCAGTTTCCAGACACCAGTTGTTATTATTATTAATGCCAACGTATTCTCTAGTCCCTGTGGCAGCTGTGATTTGTAATAAAACATGACCCCAATACTTCACATTCTCACAAACATCCTTAGATATTTTTTCCTCATCATTCTCAGTACCTCCGGATCTTGACCCAACACAACGGTTCACATTCTCTTATTAGTAGCCCTTTTCAATGAGCCCTTGGCATTGTGCACACCAGACATGCATCTGACCTTGTAGGGAGAAGGAAACAGGGAAAAAAGGGAAGGGGGAAAAAAAGGAAGATGGATCCTTGACATCTGTCTCATATGGCACAGTTTCCTTTCCTCATCCTTATCTCCCTCCTTCTTTATCTCTCTCTCCATCTTCATCTGTGACTGGGTGTATTATTCAAAACTTAGGCTGACAAGAGGATAATAAATCGGGTTTCTTTACATATCTTTATGCTTATTTCCTTGGTGCTTCGTCTGACACTATAGTTATTCTTCTCTGCGGTCCTTTGCCATGCAGTATGCAAATAGTCTGGACCTCCACTGTAGGTATTTTATGTGCACTCTGGGTATCGTAGTTTCACCCTTATCAGGAGTACCAGCCTATTTGCTGGAGTGCTGCAGTTGTTTACCAAAAGGCAGAGAGACTGGGGGCCAAAGGCTGCCTTTTTATAGCAGGTGTTAAAATGTTGGAAACAGCTACAATTGTTATGACACAAAACATGGCTCTGACTACCGTTACAATTTTAGAATCCTGAAGCACTGAGGCGGCAAGGCTAAAATCGAACAACTCTATAGCATACTATGTGGTCTATATGGACTTTCTCTTGAGTCTTGAATTTGCCGTGTGCTTTCCTTTATTGTCCCTCAGAGCATAGCTAAGATTTGGTACTAAACCACACGGAGAGGGAGAGTGAGGGATGAGAGCCTTAGGTGTACCCGGATTTCCTTCCAGGGCATAAAAAATGACTCCCTTCCTGGCCACTCCAAGCACTACACGATCCATCAATATTCACAGGGCATGGTGAAAGCTGAGTTCAGGCTTAACGAGAGAATCCCACAGATAAATGATCAAACAGAGGGACACCCATTGTCCTTGAACCATTTAATGGGGTACTAACCGCTCATAGTGTCAGGCTTGGTTTTACAAGAGTGTCCTGAAACAAACTTTCTTTTTTTATGTCTCACTCCCTTCTGAGAAAGAAGGAGGAAAGAAGGAAGAACAGAAAGAAAGAAAGAAAGAAAGAAAGAAAGAAAGACAAGAAAAAAAGAAATACAGGACTCAGAGGCACTTTAAAACTTGTTAGGTTTTTGTAAATTACTGTTCATTAGCAGTTCAGGCACACGGTGAGCGTAATCACCGGCGCTGCACTTTAACGATAGCTTGGCAAGGGCCCTCGCATGATGGCTATGTGCATGATTTACTGCGCTCGTTCCAGTGCACCCTGAAAACAATGAAAGTCCGACTGAGCTAAGCCTTCATCTTGGGGGAAAAAAAACAGCTGTGGGGACAAGTCCACAGCAGTGACTCCTAATTAACGTGGATTGATAAGTTTTATGTCAACATGTAACATTTCGCAAGATGGATAATAGCTCATTAGAGCAATGTTGTTGAGTGACAAGCAGGGACTACATAACTGGTATGCCAGAGCAGACCATTCAGACCTCAGAGACACATTTACGTGTCATAAAAAACACACCAGTGGTTGGAGAGATAGTGCAAGCCAATTGAATGAATATGGCAGGATGTGGTGTGGTGTAGTTAACAGATAACAGCTCACTTTGTACTAAATCTGTGTCAGGTTTAGTACAGTAGGGAAAAAATAATTAGAAAAAAAAACCCTCTCCAGAATATGTGTAATATGAACTTGCTGGAAGACAAAGACAGACCTATTTCTGACCTAGTCTGTCTTTTTTACGATTTTTAAGAAAATTTTAAGGTCTTTAATTTTTAATCGTCTTCACAGAGAAGATGTCCCAAAGCCAAAACTTGTCCATCTTTGACTTCCAGTAATTTATGATTAAACATACTTTAGGAATGTGTATTTTGTCGTACTATAAGTTACCCATTTCCAGCGCCCAAAGATAAGCTGAAATAGCAGCTCAGCATGTCCATTGTTCCCCTGTACCTGTGCCAGGTCAGCCTGTTCCTGCTATAGACCTTTTCAATGATGTGTCTGCTAGGCTATAAACCAGTGCAAAAGAAAACTTCACACTGATTAAGGACTGTGAAATACATTTAACCCTCATGTCTCCAAGGGCATTTTATTTTAGATGTGCGTTTTAATACCGTGGCTAATGTGAGTTTTCTCTCTATATGTCTCAATGCATATTTTGCCAAGGTTTATTGTCTGCTTTTCTTTTCTTTTCTTTTCTTCTTTGACATTAAAACTGTTTTTTTCTTCTCTTACACAGAAACAACTGGCTATCAGCATAGTGAAAACTGGATAAGCACAAGCCATGGCTGAGAGGAAACTCGCTTCTCAATGTGGTGAGTACTGGCTTGGGTTTGATTTATATTGATTGAGTAGATGCCTCACTCCAGACTGACCCCTAGTTCATGTCCATCAGTCTGTGAGCTCCCCGAGTTTCACACTAAACTCCTCCATCTTCCTGCTTTCTTTCAGTCACATCCAATGGCTGTTTAAAGCCTCCCTCATATGTTGTTTACATCTAGCCTCATATACTGGACTCTCTTGTCCATAGGAACGTGGACTATTGCACAGGCATAATGTATGTGCACAAATGTAACTATGTGTACAAAATCTGTATTTTGAGTTAGCTTTGTACCTTTGAGTGCCTTGGTTTTGTGACATGACAGTCCCTATCATATATCCGAGACAAGTACTGGTCACTTCAACCCCCCAACTACACAACCAATTGTATCTATCTATAGTCGGTTTGCCCATGGTGAGCCATCAGAATGAAGTGGGATGGAGGCATGTTACAGAATGTGATTGTAAATGTTTGATACTTCTAACTGGTCACTTTGAAAATTGTGTACAAGTCCTTTCTTTGACCTGTGATCGTTTTTTTAAGGCTGTGGGTTCCATCTGAAATTTTATCTGTGTGACATCCCAATACTACACAGTCTAAACATTTCAACGATTTTTTGACTGAGATAAACTGAACATAACCATTACTGTGAGAATTCCATGTACAGTTCTTGTAGTGCTTTGTTTTTTTATGATAGTATGATCATAAGAACCTGATGTCTTCTAGGAATAGTTGCTGTTAGTTGCTGTTAGGTAATATACGTCAATCTTCACATGGAAAAAGAGAGAAAGACAGAGAAAGAGAAAGAGAGAGATATCAAACAGACACACACACACACACACACACAGACACACACACACACACACACACACACACACAAACACAACCATACATGTACTGTACATGCACACACATATCCTCACAGATAGCTCACAGAAATGCATATCCCACGGGCTGAGAAAATGCCATCAAAACATTAACATTAAGGCTGTTAAAACTGCATTTAAAAGCACAGGACACATTTCTGCCAATTATGTCCACAGGAAGTCGAGCAACTGTGCAGTGTTTTTAGTTAACAGGGGGAAGTGTAGAAGCAGTGAAGTACTAAGTTTGCTGATGCACAGTTCAAGGAGTTTATGTATCCATTTAATAAAGCGATTCAGGAGTTAAGCTTTTACAGCATGGAGTCAAGCTTATAGGTTTGTCAAAGTCTGCAGCACACCCAGAATGCATAAGCAAATTGTAACTGCATTGTAACTAGCACCTGGAACGACATAATATTGAGTACAACCATTGCTACTGTGTAGCTATACCATTAAAGTAAGTGAAACATGTTTGTCATTGGTAGCTAAATAGTAACAGAACCACCCAAGCAAAAAAGGCTTTCATGTGAAACATACATTCTCTGTGAAGTGTTTGTTTTCACACATTACTCTGTTAGTGTAAGATATGTAGTACAGCATGCTTGTTGTTAACATACATAGAGAGAGAGAGAGAGATAGATAGAGAGAGAGATAGAGAGAGAGAGATAGAGAAAGAGAGAAAGACAGACAGAGAGAGAGGTGCACATACGAGCACACACAAATACAGAGACACACACAGAAACACAGACACACACACATATACACACAAACACCCACACCCACAGACACACACACCCTGCTGCACCAGTAATTGTTACTGCTGGTAGGCTTCATGACCAAGGGCTCCCTTCTCATGCTTCTTACACTTTCTTTAATCACCACCAAATATGCTTTCCTGCTGAATTTGTCTTTTTTTCTCAGGGGTTGGCTCTTTTCTTTGTTTCATCCCGTTTTTATTCATAATGAGATGACATGTGGTCAGTGTACACTTGCATTGTTTTTCTATTGTTTTGTAGTTTTTGTTGTTGCATTGTTGCATCCCCACACAGTCTCCCAACATGATTCATTGAGATTAGCAAAGGTCATTGGCATGTGCGACTTTCGGGTTTAATTTCCCCTGCGTTCACAGCTCCACACTTTTTTACAGTAGCCTCAGTCTGGGCCGGAGTACCGCACAACAGCACTCAGGGCAGGCAATCACAGCATTATTATGCACACTTTATGATTCACACCATTTTTCCCAGAATGCATCTGACCTTTAGAGGTGCCTCTCTGCTCTATAAATACATGAGTGAGCAATGTTTTTTTGGGGGTGGGGGGGATCTGGGATGGTGCTGTCAAACATGGTGGATTTAAGGCGGCTATGGGTTGGAGCAAAGGTAGTGCAACAGAGAGTCTCTGGGCAGAAAGGAAGCTTACTTCTGTGCCTGTGGTAGGCTTCTTTGGCTGTGGCAGGCTTCTGTAGCTGTGGTAGGCTTCTTTGGCTGTGGTGGGAGAATGATGTTGACAAAAAAATGGCAAAGAGCCCCTGACCTACCATTCACACCTTTTGTATATTCCTTTTGGGATGTGTGTGTGTGTATGTGTGTGAGAGAGAGAGAGAGAAAGAGAGAGAGAGAGAAAGAGAGATAGACAAAGACAATATGTTCACACATTTTGCAAGTGTCGTCTCTCATTTTCAGTATATTTTCAATGTGCAATTAATTCCTTACACCTCTACAAAGTAACACACATACAGACTGACTGACTGACAGACAGACAGACAGACAGACAGACACACACACACACACACACACACACACACACACACACACACACACACATACACACACACACACACACACACACACACCTTGTCATTCTACAGCAGTACACAGCAGACTGATTGCCTTGATGGTTACACCAGGGGGGAGTTTTAAAAACACTTAAAAATATCCTCTCCCTCATCAAACCCACTTCTACAGTAGGATCTTTAAAAGCCGCATGCATGATGAGTATTTGCAGCCATGCTTTGTGAGACAGAGAAGAACAGAGGCGCAAAGATAATGGTGCCCCCCTCCTATCTCCCTCAAGTTTTTAATCTCTTGTACTTATGCACAAACCCAGCCGAGCGTGTGATATATTCTTGAATTTCAATTACGGCAGAATGTTTTTGCCGGGATTTTATTGACATTATGCTTAATGTCTCCATTTGTGAACATATGTTACATGTGGTTTATTAGCAAATAGGCCTGACACATGTTCACATGCTCTTATGAAATCTTTATTCCACTAAGTTGGGGTGCTTTTAGGGCAGCTAAACTTTGTTTATCTGATGTTTCAAGCAGTTGCATCATAGGCAAGGTTTTCAATAAAGCTGCACAACTATGTTATCCATAACTTCACTACCCAGGAGAAGAAGAGCAACCACCTAATGATACATTTGTAGCTCCACTACAACCTAGACATTTTTCCCAAAGACAGTAACATGACTGCTAAGAGAGTTTTTTTTTTTCTTTCTCTGTTCTCAACCCAGATAATAAGTAAAAAAAGAGCTGTTTTACCATTTTCATGCAGTTAATAGACCATATTCTTCTTATTTAACCTGTACCATCTGCCCTCTGTAAGTATAGCATTAAAACAAGAAAAAGGTTTTCCAACATTTGTTTTTTGTTCTCACTTGCAGTCATAAATTAATCTGAAGAAAAAATATGAAAAAGAGCATTTAAAATGTACATGAACTTGATACTATAGACTATAGACAGTATTGAGTCTATGCATATGTAAGGTACGTAAGCACAAGCGATTCCAGGAAGCCGCTGCAGCATTAGTCAGCCGTTAGCAGCACTTTGCTTCTGTATTTGTCTTTAGAGATTTTTTTTCCATATTTGAAGCGTATGAAATAATTAGACGTGGATATGCATTGTTCCCTCAGGCCATGCAAGCAAGGGCTTCTGTTCGCAATCGATCGGCACTCGTAATCCTATCTGGGCGGTTGCATTTCATGTCCGTGTGTGGCAGTGGATGATCAGAAGAGGTCACTTTCCGAGCTTAATGTGATCACAGCTGAGGGCCCCCCGCTCATCACCCCTCTTATGTCAGCGCCTGTCTGCCTGCCCGCCCGCCCGCCCATCTCGAGTGCCAGTGTTTATTCATGCTTGCGCGCCAAGCGATTATAAATGTACAGACACATCTAACACTTAAGTATAGGCTGCTTTTATCGCAGTGACCTTTGGATATCATAAGTTCAACAGCATTAACAGACTGTGATGTGCTTAAATAAGTGAAGTAAAGCCTTCTTACTCCCACGGTGCAAAGGAAGCACTGGTGTGTGCATGAGGGAGCCTCTACTACATCCGACGACATTAACTTATCTGTCCATACACATTCGACAGCACCCACATCCCCTCCCACCAGCCAGCACATCATCTCTTCAACATACAGCACACTGTATGCATGAGGAAAAGGGTCTACCCAATAGAAAGGCTCAGGAGAGCTTTACAGGCATGTTTACCAACATCTTGTGCCAGTGCTTTTTGCTTTTTGCATGCTCAGGTGTGCATCAGTCAGCATGAAGAGGAGCATAAAAGCATAGGAAATGCATGGGATGCACCGACTGTAATCCTGGTGCTGTGTGCAACCATGCTATCAGGTCCATGGCATTGTCGATGTGACTGTTTTAGCTGTGAGGGAAATCTCTCTTTGATGTGCTAATGCTTGTGCTCGTGCAGGCGGTAATCCACAGAAACCTTGTTCCATTTTTTTTTTTATAAGATGGCTTCTGCTGTGTCCGCCTTTGCTTTACCAGTCTGTGTGTTAAAGCCAGTGTACATATGATTGCATGTGTGACAGAGAGCCTAGAGATGAGAAATGTGCTCCGAATGCCTTTGTGGCAAGGCTACCCTGAGCCCCTCTAGGGAAACAGCTTCTAATGGAACAAGCTGTCCTTCCGCTGTGTACATAAATGTACAAGGCACATTTTCTTCTGCCACATGCAAAATTGTGATGTTTCACACTTAAGCAAATGGTTCCTGACCATGCAGACATGATCTAACATGTGAGCTGCCCTGAACAAGGCATTTTCAAGGTATAAAATGTACCATGTGTGTTACAGCATGTGCTTTGGTCACGGTCAGCTATTGAATTATCTACCTTAACCTCCAGCATGTACTTTCTCTAAAATAACCCCAAAACAACAATGGCGGTCAATCAATGGGAGCGGGCAAGTGGTCCAAGCATGACAATGCATGACCTTAGTGACACAAACATGGCAAGACCTGGCCGGCTGCTTAGCTGAGGCTGATACACGTGAATGAGGGAGCCGTATCCACCTTCTTATCTAGTCTCTAAGATCAGCTTAGTCCTAGACACCAGGGGGAGCATTCTGTTTTCTTTTTCTTTTTTTGTTTTGAAAAAAAAAAAAAACATAAAAAGACAAAACACATACACACTCACAATCACAACCCCCCACCCCCCCCCCACCCCCACCCCCCCACACACACACACACACACACACACACAGACTTGTAAGGTGCAAATGAGGAGAGCAGAGGCCTGCAGTGGACAGATAGGACCTATGCAGACACAAAGATGTTCAACCATTTCAGCCCAGTAAAGATTGTGTTGATTTATTATACAGGCTGCTATTTTATCCGTTTACAGTTATCAGTGTCTGTGTGTGTGTGTGTGTGTGTGTGTGTGTGTGTGTGTGTGTGTGTGTGTGTGTGTGTTTGTGTGTTTGTGTGTGTGTGTGTGTGTGTGTGTGTGTTTGTGTGTGTGTGTGTGTGTGTGTGTGTGTGTGTGTGTGTGTGTGTGTGTGTGTGTGTGTGTGTGTCCCACTCATTCTGAGTCTTGCAGCTGCAGGACAGGATAGATCCTTCCCTGTGCTGTTTTGTAAAATGGGGGACTTCAACTGCTTGTCTATGATGTATTATTTACCTAAGGTTGGAAGACAGATGTTTCACATAAATATTTACTGAGAATTAGAAAAAAAAATTATGTGAGAAGTTTTTTTTTCTGTGTTGTTACTGTGTTGTTTCTGGTCTATTTGTTCCTTTTTTTGGTCCTTAGAAAGAGTAGTAGCACCATTTCAGTTGAAAATAATCACAGTTTGGACACTTCAGCTGCAAATGATGACAGATTTGGTTGTGGCGATATTATTG
>CM059280.1:17472782-17500282 GCA_030347295.1 Setipinna tenuifilis | reverse complement strand
GTATGTTTAAGTCACTTGAGTGGTGCCACACTTGAATTAAGCGACACACTCTTTCTTTAAGCTTACCTTATTCTTTCCTTAATTGGATAGGACATGGGTTGGATTTGCAGTACATGTGACTATAAATGAAATGGGAAGGATTAACGTGTAAAAAAAAAGGCATTTATGGTAACATGAGTCACTTCACCAACTTCAGGCTTCTCCTGAAGTACAAACACAGCTTTTAGCACCACAGACACAAACACAAATACAAACAATGGAAAGCACTTTAGCTTAATCGGTGAATCAAACCATCCGCAAAATAATACTGTGGGAACATTTTGTCCATGTTAGCTCAAACCACAACATTATTTTAAGCATGCCGAACACAACACATGCTCACACCAACACACATGCCTCAACGGCACATGTAAGCTACCAAAAGAGCAGTGTTTAGAGGCTCCTGTCTTTTGTAGAAGAAACAATGTGGATACACCTTCTCTAACATCGCACCGACATAGGTTTATAGTGGACACTTTGGTGTGTGTGTGAGTGTGTGTGTGGACCTGTGTGTATGTGTGTGTGGGTGTGGTGTGGGTGTGTGGACCTGTGTGTATGTGTATGTGTGTGTGGTCTGTGTGTGTGTGTGTGTGTGTGTGTGTGTGTGTGTGTGTGCTTGCGTGCATGTGTGTGTGTGTGTGTGTTTTTGTGTGCAGGTGATGGCTCGCATAAGGTGGGTGGCTGTGCTGTAATAATAGCTAAAGCTTCTCTCGAGAGATGGGGGGGGGCAAATAGAGCATGTTTATGTTCCCTTCAGCCTTTAAAGCGCACCGAGCCATGGATAATCCTGGGAATATTCCGGAGCCCGGAAGGAGATCTGTCCCCCACCGAGTGGGAAGAGATCCAGGCACAGAAAAGTGACAGCGACCAGCAGGTGTGATTGTGAAAGTGGATGAATTTGTGTAAGAGGGAGAGGAAGGTGGGTGGGGGTGGGATGGGTGGTGCAAGGGTCTGGGAGGAGATGGGTGGGGTGGAGTGGGTAGAGAAGGGAAGGGCGGGGGGGTTGTAAATAAATATTTCATGGAATATTTTAGCATGATGTGGTCACAAATGTTCGCAGCACAAAAAGACAGAGGAAGACATAGTGGAGCAGCATTAAAGAGGCCAGGAGGGAAAGGGAGAAAGGAGATGAGAGAGGCCTGATGTTAGTATGGGAAAGGGGGCTTGTAAACATGCAAACATCCACACATGCTGTACATAGAAAGAGAGAAACAGAGAGGAAGAAGAAGAAGAAGAAGAAGAAGAAGCAGAAGAAGAAGATGCAAAATTACCTACCATGTTGTTCGACCATCTGTAGAGGAGCAAGGTATCAATTGCAGAGCATGAACATACACGTGCATAAATCGACAAACACACTTACATAAAAAAAGGGAGAGAAGGATCGAATGATGGAGAGAGAAAGAAAGAGAGAGCGTGAGCATGTGTGTAGTGTTTCCATGTGTGTCCTTGCAGAGCTCCAAATCATACAGACGTGGGGCTGACTGGCGCAGAGCATCACCTGATAAGCACCAGAGAGTGAGCAGCTCCTGAATTAATCATCAGGCCGCATCCATCCTGAGCACAATTGCTGGCATCTGCCCAGCCTGCCCGCCTCGTGATATGAGACACTAACCGCGGCGGTGGCGGCTGTGGAGGTACCGGCAGGGAGGGGATGGGATGGTGGCACAGCTAAAGATGGTGGTACTGTCATTGAGAACAGGCGCCTGACCACCCACCCACCAACCTGCCTCCCTGTCCTGTTCGCTGACTTTGGGGACCTGGGTGACTGAAGTGGGAATGTGAGATGGAGCAGATAAGGTCCCGCAACGGAAGCAGGGGAGGTGTGAGAAGAGATGAGCCCCTGTTCCTCCGTCATTTCTCATTTCAGGGGGAGATTTAAATCTGAGCGCCACTCGTGTAGCTTCGCAACAGGGGTAGGTGGCTTTTTTCGGTGTGTCATTTTGTCAACGGGTATGGCATTCATTTTTTATGAGGCATAGACGCTCTGTGGGTAGCAGACCATTACGACACTCCTGAGCACAGAACACCAGTCCTAGAACGGCGGGGTGGAATCACACACCAGTTTTTTTTAGAGGACTCCTACCACAGGTCAACATTAATATACACACTCTCACCAGTGTAATATACCCACCCTGTTTCAATATACACACTTACACCAGCTTTTAGAAGGCTCCTAACACAAGGCAACATAAATAAACACACTCATGGAATTGTATATGCCCAACCTATGCCAGCATTAACTACTGGAAGTAAAACAGTAAGTCTGCATTGCATCAGAGAGTAGAGGTCACTTTATTCTCTTCTATTCACATGTGTTTAATGGTTTCTTTTACAGTGCACAGCATGTATTATTATGTACCTACACTGTACATACCTAACACTAACCCTCATTTTAACTCTTACCCTTTGGTACAGTGTAAGTACATGTTGTTAGATATTGTTACAAACTTGGTTACACTGTATTTCATGATGTAGATACACTTTAACATGATCCCTAAAATGAAGTGAAATGCTTCATTTTTAATTACCTCATAGTTTTATAAGGTTGTGGCCTCTTAGTGGTCACCGTACCGCCAAATTAAAAAAAGTCATCCAAATATTGACTATTTGGATACTGGACACATGCTAAGGATTGATCACCTTAAGTGGCACTGTCTCGGGTGCATGTATAGTGCCTAAAGGCCTGAAACACCCGTAGATCTTGAGGTGAACTACTGATAAAGTGTCCTGGAAATTTTTACAGACCAACTAGACCCTGCAACTTAGCAAACAAACCCAACAATAGGACAATAGGACTCAGAAAATAATAGCATAATTATAATAAAACCAGAAGTGCTAAGTGTTTTCCCAAACCATAGTATGTTAGAATAAGGTATGTGGTCAGGAAGGCTTACATCTGTTCTCTTCCCAGGTGCACAAGTATCTTGTATTTTCTGTAAACTAAAGTTTTATCGTGTTAGGTTAATGGGTTTTATAGTCTGTGTCCATAGTAGAGGTTGTATAAAAGGTCATTTTTGGTTTACAAACTTGAATTGATATAAATACTTCTTACTCTCTCAAGCAATATAGTTAGAAGGTCACCTCCATGATACATTAAAAAAGACTATTAGCTGAACTCCGGTTGCGCCACACACTATTACACTGCTGCAGAGTTCCCAGAAATAGTGAATGCTCTTTGTGTTCAGCCATTTTTGATGACCTGTCTGCTCTCAGCTTTCACCCTCCATTCATGCTCACACGTGACTACCCCGCCACCCCACTCCTCTCCAGATCAGATGTGCAGCCATAGCATATAGCAGAGGTGGAGAACCTTTATAGGAAACAACATGGAGAGTTAGCTACTTTATTTACAGTTTATTTTGTACATTTTTGCAGTTATCAAAATAGAATAGAATAGAATAGAATTTCATGCCATTGTACATGAGCAGTGAAACTGAATGGCAACCTTTCAGTGCCATGACATGAAACTTCAAGAATATACATCTGCACACATGCACACACCTACATACACAGACAAACACACACTGACACACACAGACAGGGATACATATACACACAGACGCATACACACAGACGCACGCACACACACACACACACACACACACACACACACACATACACACATGTGGCAGTTAACCACATTCAGCTGGTGATAGAGCACTGAACATCTGCGTCTATGCGTGCCACCATGATGGCTATTGACCCCCCAAATATCGGAGCCAGTGTCTGGCTGGGGAAAATGGATGGGGTCCAGGCTGCTGATAGGCATGAGCAATAGACCAGGGCAGGAACGAGGCCAGATCCCCCCACAGCAGCAGGCTGGACTGTCTGGGACGTGATCAGGGGATATATTGTTCTGCGAATCCAATTGAGATGCAAAAGCAGGTTTCCACATAAGCCGAGTGGGTGGGTAGGTGGGTGTGTGGCTGGGTTTGCACAGGGGGTGGGTGGCAGCAGGGGGTAGCTTTGACGCTACTGTAACCCGAAGCAGTTTTTATCCATGGATTTGGTGTGTGTGCGAGTGGGTGTGTGTGTGTGTGTTTTGGGGAAAGGTGTGTGTGTGGGGGGGGGAGAGGGGGGGGGGTAGTAAATCTGTCACCTGTGTCTAGGGAGCAAAACAGCTTGAGGAAGGACAGAAGGAAAGGTTGAAGGTGGAAAATGCAAAACAAAATTGCTGCCAGGGTCATTAGCTGCTGGATAAAGTAGGGATGCATCCCGAGCAGCAGTGACCTGCTGGTACACTGACCCATGTAATTACTTGTCAGATTAAGACCTGTCGGTGTTTTAAAAAGGTATCAAAATATGTAGTGCAGTGTAAAATTCTGCAAAACCCTGAAAAGAATTTGGTTCATGCTAAACAGAATCCTTTGAGATCTGGACGCATAAGAGACACACTGTTTTTCCATCATATTTTTCCACTCAACTCAGATCCCCCAAAATACTTTGGGTTATTTCTCAATCAACTCCCCAGTCTGTGTATTGTCCTCTCTGGAGAGGTTTACAACTCATTCCTTCGCTCCCATGAGACACACTGACATTTCTCACTGTCACATCCCGTGCAAATCATCTTGAGTAGCATTTTCCACCTCCGGCTACTTCAGTCTGCCAAAGATCAAAGACTTAATGTCGAGACAGTGGGGAGGGTGGTATTACTTGTGCAAAATTTAAACTACAGCTTGTCGAATTCCTTTCCCTTCAGCCGCACTGTCTTGAGCGACAACAGTCAAAAAAGGACAATTTATTCCTTCATAAGTTTGTTTTTTTACTAATACTTTATGCCCATAACAGGGTAATGTAATTGTTGGCACGAAATGTTTTGCAATTACAAATTTGACCAAGGTTTTTTTTTTTATCTTAGAGTAGATTGACTGTCATGGATACTTCTGTATGTAATGGATACTTCTCATTGCTATTGTTATAATGTAACAATGGCCATATGTTAGGATGTGTTACTCCAAATTATAATTATAATTAGCCATTTTGGAATATAGATTAAAAGGGGGAGAAAGAAAGTGGTTAAGGCCAGTTTTAGTGATTTAGGCAAGTGTTTTAATTTCTTAATTTCTTAACCCTAAAATTAAGCAAAAACAATTTCATCGGAAAATCAATTCACTTTGAAACCCACTGTGGCAGCCTGTTATCTCCCAGTGGTGGGTAAAACATATTTAAAAGTGAGGTTAGATGCCCAAAAAAAAGTAAATAAAAATGAAATAAAAAAAATAAACCCGGGGGCTCTTTATATCTGTGAATTCAGTCACGGTAAAGACTTTGCAGAAAATATGTGTGTATATCATGCCAAACTCCAGATGCCCTGAGACAAATGCAACTTTATGTGATTTCATGCAGGAAGCTAAAAATACCTTTAACAATCCCTGTAAGCAACAGAGGCTCATTTTATCGAACATGTTTTCTGTAAATGGTAGAAAAATGTCAGGAAAGATAAACCATTAGAGCTATATCTATCTTTACTTTTGGTAGTTTGATTTTCATAGGTTATGGCCCTGCAACTTTGTTTGGGTACAATGTTTTTTATTATTTAATTTTTTTTAAAGCTGAAAAAATCTGGTCTCAGATAGTCACTGAGATCCAGACTTCTGCAATGTTGTGTTATTTGACACCGTTTGTGTAAATGTGCCATGTCTGTTGGACCATTGGACAGACAAGTGTCCACAAAACAACCAATCTGATACAGTTTGGCATATCTACAAGACACATCAGAGCATTTCAAATTCTGAGCAGAAGACATTTGGGGTTAGACTCTTCAGGCATTTTTATGGCTTGTCCAGTTCCTTTAAGTCTGCTTTAAAGAAGTACACCTCCCACTGGCCTAATCCTAGCATGACAAATCCGCATTAAGGCTCTTTCACTGAAGCCTATTTCATCCCAACAATGTTAAAATAACCTGCTTTTGGACTCTCTTCTTCTGAGGGGGTGGGGGTGGAGGATGCGTAAGCAAAAAAAAAAAAAAAACAACTTTTTTGTCATGCCGCACAGTGAATAACCAGGGCTATAGTAAAGGGTAGGACTAGGAGGCACTGCTGCATCATCAGCGACTGATTCCCTTCAAATATGAACACAGTCAGTCTCGCAAAGCCAAAGGCAGGGGAAGGGTTGGGCGCCGCGTCGGCATAAACACAAACAAATGTGGCATTTGGAAAACAGGCTGCAAAGGAGCGGTACGGAGCATGCATTTGTGTGTGCACGGGCCTGGGAGGAGGAAATTGGCCATTTGTCAGTTCGGATAAGGTCAGCATGCAACCTCCTTTGCGAGTCGGTGCTAATTGAAGGCATTGTGGAAGCTATGTTCCAGCTGTGCCCTAAGAAGAAGTAGCTAGGGCATGCAAAAGAAAGAAGTGGTAAAGATCATGCACAACCCTGGCATCCAATCATCTCACTTACACTGTGGCTAATGGAGGTGTGTCAGGGGATAAAATGGAAAGGGGCTGATGAACTGCCTATCCAGCTGCTAGCTTCTGTGCAGCCAGCTAACAGACCTCCTTAGCACATAAGCCTTGAGACTTCAGGGCAAATGATAACAAAAAAGAATAAAATATGACGCCGGGGGGAAAAATAAAGAATTTGTGGTATTTAGAGAGTGTTTAGCGGGTGATGTCAAGGGTTAGTTAATCACGTTATTCGGGTCTAAGCTTGCCCTGAAGGAATGCGCTGCACTAATGAAGTATTTAAAGCAGAATGACTCCAGTTGTGTTGTTTCCCTGCATTTGGGGAGCTCGTTGCTCCGCTGGCTAAGCCACAACATTACTTCTGGTGCACGGCCCACAGGCCTCACACATCATGGTTGAGCGCCTACTCTAATGAAATCAGGCCCTGGGTCAGGAAGAGCCTAAGCACTCTGATGATGGGAGGCCTTATTAAAAACATGCTGTTGTTTTCATTGGTCAAGGGGTGACAAAAGAAGCCAAAAGGCCGTGAATGCAGTACTTCTGACAGCTGTTTTCTGGATAGCGAGCCAGCAAGCTCACGCATGAGAGGGCAATGTCATTTCCTATACATGGGTGGCGCCGGTGGATTATATATCACAAAGACGCATTTAGCGTTCAACAGAAATAATTTATTTCGTCTGCAACGTGCACACCACGGTAATGGAAATGGAAGAGTCATTAGGCAATAGCTCTGCTTCTGATATTGCTATCGCTTGCTCTATGACATACACATATGGATCTGTGACTTATACTCTGTCATTACTATGGCGATTTTTTGCAGTAAGTGGATTATTGTATTGTACAACCTCAACATCAGGCTCTAGCGGCACAATAAAACTATTTAAATGCAAAATGCCAGCATACAACTATTAATGCTGAAAATTTCAGTGGCCCAGTTAGTGCCGGTTTTTCATCATTTTCACTTTCATCATCATTTCATCATTTCTTATCCGGATTTTTTTCGACACACACAAACTCCCATTTACACATTCACACACACACACAAACACACACACACACACACACACACACACAGACACACACACATTCTCTCTCCCTCTCTGTTTCTCTGTCTACCTCACCCTCTTTCTTTCTATCTTTCTCACCCTCTCACACATACATACACACATACACACACACACATTCTCTCTCTCTCTCTCTGTTTCTTTCTGTCTCCCTCACCCTCTCTCTCTCTTTCTGTCTCTCTCACCCTCTCTTAAACTTATACACACACACAAACACACACACACACACACACACACACACACGGTTGCATGTCAGGCATTTCACTTGAGCGTGCTATTTGAGGCGATATGAAAGCGGCCAATAGTACATGGCTCTGAGTTTACCTTGCCCATGCTGAGGGTCAGCAGTTTTGTCCGCCCATGAAGTGCCAAAGGAAAATGGGATATGACTCATCTTTTATGAGCCCCATCCATTTCCATAGCGACAGCCCCTCGCCCATCAGCAGGGCCGGGATGGCAGCGGCCGCGGCGGGACGCGTCGGTGCAAAATTGGACGTGGAACGCCAACCGCCGACCGCCAGCCGATAAGACAAACACGGCCAGTGCATTAACCCCGCCCACACATCACTCCGCACCGATTTGCTGTCGTCGCCGCTATCGCTGATAAGAGAGCATCTGACTGCATGGACGGCCCACAGTGTCAACACTAATCAAACATTTTACACACACACACTCATATAATGTACAAACCCATTTGCCCTCCAGCACAAGCACACACACACACATACACACACAAGTGCGCACACATGGACCACGCTCCAGATAGATGCCCACACATACACATATACCTACACATACACAGATACAGTATGTTAATACACAAACAGACCCTATATGCTGCAGTGTGCTGTTCATGCAGTCAAGCTTTTCCTTTAAAAGAACACCCTCGCTAACTAGAAACACGACAGTCATGGGGAAGTCTACAGCACTGGGTAGTAAAGCTTAATGCATCATTAAACATACCGTATTTATCTTTAGTGGCTCTCAGCAAAATGAAGATAACTAAGGAGCAGAAACACCCACATGCGGCAGGCTGATAAAACCCTGCAAGCCGAAGCTGCCCAAGGACGGCAATGAAACAGTTGGCTGTTCACGAGGTGAAGGAGCAGCGCTTTCTTTACGACCCTGCACCAGGCGTGAAGCGCGGAGGCCAAGCCATCCCCCCATTCCCATCCCTGCGCCCCGACAAACCCCTCCACCGCTCCGCTCCCACGTGATGTGCGTACAGTGGCTCCGTGGACGCCTCGTTTATTACGGGGTGCCACAGTCACCGGTGCATAAAAAGGCAATAATGAGAATATTTATGGCGGGCCCGCTCACATTCGCGTGTACATTATAGAAAAACCAACACTGCAAATGGAAAAAGAGCAAAGGTGTAAGCATCTCTGTGTTTTCAATTAACTCTTTAATGTATCACCATTAGCCTAAACACAAACACACCGAGGAGGGTCCGTGACAGAAGCATTCACTAATAATGAAAGTGTTCGGTGTATACCATCTCATTTTATTAGAATAATCTTGGGTGTCAGAGCTACTGTAGTTGTTGATATATTCATTTCAATTAATATAAAAGTGTCCTATTTAAGTTACCTTCTAACCATCTAAACACAAGTGTGACTACTTGTGTGTGCGCGCCACACATACACACACACACACATACACATACACACATACAGTGAATACATTAGCAAGTAATTAACATAACCAACAGAGCAAAAATAACTCTTTTCTGTTTATAAAATTTGTATTCTAGAAGTAAACATGTTGGTTCATGCACTGGACCTAACATGTCAAACCAGCCTGAACCATCCGCAAACAAACACTGTGTCAGAATGTGTCCTCTGTGAACATCGCCTAATGTTGTACTCTATCACCACGTCTGCAAGGAATGGGGAAAACAAACAGCTCATATTGGTCAGATGCACTGTGCCCACTCCAGCTTTCCGAACAGGATGAACAAACACACACAACCCACAACCTGCTCGCAGCCTTCCACCAGAGCTTTGACACATCGCTGCCCAAACATGCACACAGACTTGTGTGTAATATTAGCATCCCAGGCATACACAGAGCGTGGTGTGCTATATTAGCATTCCAAACATATCAATCAAATCAAAGATGGAGGGTGCATATGAACACAACAGGTCATGTCACTGCTTAGCTGCCTGCTCAGAACTAGACGAATCAGAGGGTGAGAAATCATTCCATGTACGGATAAAGAAACATGTAAAAAATGTATATATTTGAATAACATTGATTTGTTTTGTTCTGGTATTCAAAACTCAGCTAAGTACGTTAATCATCAATTTCAAAAACATAAATATGCAAAGTCAGAAGAAAGTGATTTTGCTTATTAGTTACTGTTAGTATTATAGTGGTTGTTTACATCTGTATTCAACTAAGCAAGATGTGTGTTCACAGCACACACACAAAAGGTAACTGCCCTGTCAGTCATAAAAATCAGACATGGCATGAAAACAAAAGTAAACATACTGGCATTTCATTTCCATCCAAATTAAAAAAAAAAAAAAAAAAAAAACATTTTTTGTCTCTCTCTTTCTAACTGCTTTTTTTTCACGACAAACAAGAACAGGGTTTCTATTAAAGATGCAGGACGCCCCCTTCTTTGCCATGATTTTGCTGTTGTGATTAATTGCCTTGTCAATCTCCTCAAGTCAGCTACGGTTAGTCTGCCAGACCCCTTCACTTCAGGAAGTGTCACTCCAGCGGAGGCTGTGCCCAACCCACCACACACCGTACACTCTTAGCACGATAACTTGTTAGTGTCATTGTGGGGTGAGAAAACACACTTTCTCTGTCTCTCTCTCTCTCTCTCTCTCACACACACACACACACATACATACACACACACACACACACACACACACATAGATACACACACGCATGCACACAAGTCGAGAAGAGGAGAAAATGTCTTCTCTGCCAGGCTGGATTTGCTCTCCCTGTGGCATCCTTATCTTTCAGCTTGTCTCCTCTCAGCCCGTTTTAATTAGATTGAAAACTTCCTGAAGCCTCCTGGGGTAGCCGAAGTCTTGGCCGACACTATGTGTTCCGGCACCGAAACGGTATTGTGGTTCGCAGACAGAGCCTGCCAAACCTCTCCCTTTTCCCTGTTGAGAGCTCAAAAAACTTTCATCAGAACTACACGTACAACTTGGCAAAGAGGGAATAACATGCTTGTCTGTGGGATGATTAATTTACCCAGTAGGAAAACGTGGCAGCGGAGCCCAGAGCTACACAAGCCTGGAGACAGCAACAGGAACGCTACACTGTTAGAAAGGGGGTTTTTTTATTTATTATTTTGTCTTTTTTTGGTATGTTTTCCCCTCCTGCAATCGAAAGATCACATGGCATCACATGAGAGCACATGATACAGAACTGCAACTTTTACAGATATAGCACAGCTTTCATACATGCACATTCTCTGTTTCTTCTGTACCTCATGAGCTTTCAGAGGTGACTGGGTAGCTGTTAAAAAAAGCTTGATTTTTGCAATTATGAGGTCCACACAGGGGGAGAGTATGTGAGTCGCACGTCCTACTGAAGTGATGCGACTGGAAGTGAAAAGCATGTGTCACATAGCATCTGCTTCCCATTACTGGTTGTTTCATTCTGAAATTTAAAAGGAAATACATTTAGGCACATCCTCTGGTGTTTTATACCTCAGTTGCCCCAAACGTCCTTAAGATGTCTCATCCATCAGCTGGCTCTCTGTGATTGGACGGAAGAGGGACCATGGTTTAGAAATGACACATTCCCTGGCGTCATAATTAAATGAGTCCTCTTAAAACTAACTAGCCGTTTAGATACTGGACAGGCTTGAATACTTGCCAGTGTCGTGCTTTATTTATTTTATGGCATGTTGATTAGTTCCACCTGACTGTGAATGAATAAGACTATGCGAGAGAAAATGAACATAGCAGACAATACAAACAAACCTGTTTTGCTGTAATGCACTGATGAGAAACTCTTGCATGAAGAATGCTGCTGTCATGCTTTTTTTCTCAGTTCCCTTGTGGATCCTTGTACTTAAGATGCATATAAAGAGAACATGGAGGTAAAGTGGAATGCCCTCCATGCCTCCAGCGAACATCTACAGCAACATTTTCTTACAGATCACGTTCATTCCGATCTATCACTGTGCACATTAAAATTGGGTTCACGATCCAATTTGCACCTACACAGATATGTCTTTGAATTGGTATTTCACAGTTACGTAACGTGAAGTTAATGTACTGTATAGGAGGGGCAATGTGCACTCAATGTAGACTATGACACCCCCCGACCCACCCCCATGAAAGACTCGCCTGTGTTGCCCAGAGAGACAGAGAGAGAGAAAGAATGAGGGAGAGGGAGAGAAAAAAGAGATTATGATAGAGAGAGAGAGAGCTAAGGCACACCTTCCTCTGCACTGGTCATGTCTTTTGATATGCATGGGGGGTGACTGCATTGATTAACATGCACGGCCACTGTGGTGTGGTGTGTAAAGCCAGTAGCCCGGAGCATTACCTTTCAGAATGAGTGTGGCCATTAACAAAGAAGCCATCTGGCGTGCTACAGAAATCCGAGCAGCAAAACGTAGAAGTTCAGCACAGCCCAGAAGATGGGCTTAGTTCATGGGTGAGATGTTCGAGGTGGGGTGGGGTGGGGGGGATAGGAAGATGGCGGGAGGGGTATGCCAAAGCCATTCATGCCATGATTAAAAAGAAAAAAAAACTGATTTCTGCTACCATGCCAAATAAGCAATGAACTACTACAACTACTACAAGCTGCAAGCATTTATACAAACTCTGTGTACTATGCTGGGCTTCAAATTTTAAGTAAGTTTAAGTAAGGCTGGCATTTTGGTTCAAGGGCGAGCCTCTCAAAGATTTTAAGGTTGTTTGCTGACATCACAGTGTCAAAATTGCCGACAGTGTCAGCACAGTGACAATCACAGTCGCAGACACAGCGTCATCCTAGAAAAAAAAACTGTGCAGTTAGTTATGTGATGGCATAAATATAGATGCTGTTGCCATGGGTGTTTTATTGTCACCTGTGAAGCAACAGCACACAAGACAGGTCACAGCATTCACACATCAGCAGATAGACATCAAAGTCAATTAGATATCTATCCCATCACACTGACACGCTGGTGTTAGTAAATCAAATCTTTGTTTAGTCACACTAATGCTGACTATGATGCTCCCGTTATTAGCTTCTTAGCCACCGAGCTATCATCACAGACCTTCAGAGGGAGCGTGTCCAATATGGGCAGGTATCGAACGCTTGATTTGCCCCAGTAATGACCTCGCAGGGCCCAGCACTGTGGACCTAAGAGGAAAATGCATCTCAAACATAAATCGATATGCGTGTCTGGCCTATATACATCAGGCAGGTCTGTGATTAGCTTGTGACCGGAGCATATTTAGAGTACCTATCTCTCCAGTTTGTGTTTTTGCCCATGGCTCTTGTTTTTCAGCTAAAATGCCGTTTTTAAAAGGCTAATATGATAATAAAATGAAACAAATTAAAGAGAGTTCCCCCATATGAAATTTCATGGTCTAATGGTTTGTTGCTTCAAAACACACGACAATGATCTAGCAATTAATTAGAGGACGGACGATAAAACACAGCCTGTAAATTATACTTTCTTCAGAGAAATGCTGTTTCATTTTAACAAATTAAAGTGAAGATATGCTTGTAACACATTGCCTATTTCAAGAGCGCTGTCGACAAAAATTCATTTCAAGCAATCCCCCATAGGCCCACGAAACCTTGAACCTTTTAATGCCCACAAGCCAATAATGCTCTAATTGAGGTGCAATATAGCTTAAACAAAGGCTGATTGCTTTACTTCCTCCGGCGATACTGGGGTCTATAAATCGCTGATGCTTCTAGAGCCACAGAACAGTGCTGCCAACGTCAGGGGAACACACCTTTTCATGTGCAGGCAAAGCATCACATTCAATCTGCACTGTGAATGGCTTTATTATTTCCTGCTGCAATTACTCTCCGCTTACCGCAATAAAAAAAAAAAAAAAAAAACAGGATGCCAGCAAGATAAGTAGCAGAGTGTGCAGGGAACATTTCAATACGCAGCCCCTCACCACAGAATGAAGATTGAGGGAGATTTGGGCCTCTTTAATGTATAACTTCATGATTCATTTCTTGATAATGTACCTAGGGCCCCCTTTTTTCCCCTAGAAGAGCCGCTGACAGGGAAAAGACGTGGGTGCAGAGCAAAAGCATTTTAAAGAAAGCTGGTGACAAAGCAATTTTTTATTTTATTTATCTTACACCCCTGCCTTCCCCCTTCCACCCTTCCACCCTTTCCCCTCCTCCACTCATTCAGCAGGGGGCAATTCATTACCTGGCTGACAGGTCAGCCATGCGGCCCACAGATATGTGGAGGGAATGAGTGGTGATGGGCTGGCCTGCCTACACCCATTCATCCCAAAGAGAAATTACCCCCCAGCCCCACAGGCGCACAGGCAGGAGGGCAGAAGAACAGGCAGCACACAATCCCATTTGTTACCTGTTTCCCTGCTTTTCAATGAAGTTACAGCACAAAAACGTGTGAAGGCTGGCGGGTGTGTGTGTGTGTGTGTGTGTGTGTGTGTGTGTGTGTGTGTGTGTGTGTGTCTGTGTGTGTGCGTGTGTGTGTGTGTGTGTGTGTGTGTGTGTTAATATTATCTTTTTTATGAGGTAGTTCATGTGCGTTTTTAGATCAAGTACTACATCAGGAGGAAATATTTACTTTGATAATACACTCAAATTGCTTTTGAGAGCGACATAAAACCAATCCATTAATCCGACACTTAGGGAGAATAACAAGAAGGGCTTGGGTCAGTTATGTTCATAATTATTGCCAAAATCTAGTGACACAAATGAAACAGTGCGTACAGAAGAGGCTAATATATATTTCTGAGTGACTAACAGATAGGGATTATGGTTGCAGTTTGACCTTCACCTCACTACAGCTCAATGTTGTGCAAAGATCAATGTGTTGTTCTCATCTCTCTGATAGATACAGTGAAGCACTAGTCCTGCATGAAAACGTATATGTCATTGTCTATATAGGAAACAGTAATACATACCCTCTCTTTTGTGGAGTCTGACACTTCACTATGTTCACCCAAGAATGCTTTTTCTTTTATTTCTTCCCACCGTCTTGAGCTTGGTCTGTTTCAGCAGAGGGCATATGAAAAAGAATGGTGATCATGGCGACGTTTGTACTGCCACATCCTAGAGCCGAGGGTGAGATGCAGGACTGAAGTGAGACAGTGTTATAAGATCCCTCTGTTTGAGAGGTGGTGCCAGTCAAGGAACTTCAGGACCTACTAGAACAAGAACGTAGGCCTCTAGTGAAGGGACTCGAGGTGGTTTTGAGTTCAGGATCTCCTGATTTTAGCCTTTGTCTTTCTTTAAACTCGTAGGCATAGATTTTTTTGTTACCCAACAGCAGAAAAAAAGTCTCAATGGATGTTTTCCCCACACACAAGGGCAGAGTGGTCAAGAAAATAACAGGATAAACAATGAGAACTGATGCTGAAGTGCGCTATGCAGAAAGGGGTTGAGTCAATCAGGTTGCTTTGCTTGGCCTTGAATGTGACCCACTTGTATCAACATTTAAAGAAGAAATACCCAATGACTTATTCATTCAATTTATCCGTTACGCATCAAGGCCTTTCTCATTCACCAGCCCAAAAAGGGGACTAACTCAAACACTTTCACCGGGAGCTTCACTGGAGTTCTTTGGCCCCACATTGTTGGTAACAGTGGGGACAGCTCAGGGACAGCTCAGGGACAGTTCTTTAGTGAATGGACATTTATCAACTATAAGGACAAGATTTACAAAGAGGCCCCTATCACACGCCACTCTTCTGCCAAGTAAATTTGGTGTTATCGGCATGGGTTTCTATCTCGTTCCCATACAGTTCTCTATTTACCAGCTGCCTGTCTGTATCTGTATGAAGGGACAGAGAGAGGACCTAATTCCAAGATGGAGGACCACGCAGCACAAAAGCAGATAGTGCCCTTACTGAGCCCCTTTTCTGCGGCAGACAAATTATGTCGCCTAACATCAGCTGTCCTCTCTGCTGTCAACAAGACATGATGGTAGACACAACACAGCCTGAGTTAAAATGGAGTGCCTAGCGGGCCGAGTGTACTTCACGTTCCACAAAAGCAGCATCCACAAAGCAGGACACACATCTCTGAGAGAAAGAGAGAGGAGAGCAGGAGAGAGAAGGAGAGAGGGAGGGGGGTAGGATGAGTCAGAAAGAAACAGGGGAGACAGAGAGACAGAGAGACAGTGGTCCAGTTGAAGGCCGGTTTGATCTCGTCTGCGCCGCTCAAGGGTGAAGTGCAGAAGCACGCTGCCTCTGAAGGATGTGCCGTCACCATTCCTTTTGACATTTCCTCTACTGTGACTCATCATGACGCTCATGATCAGTTTTGCCTCCTTTAGAGCATTTGCATTCAATTTGGATTTTGCCCCATTCTCTTATGTTGCTCTCTCCCTCTCTCTGTCGTTGTCTTTCTTACTCGTTTTTTCTTTCTTTCAAATGAGAATTGCTCCTTTGTAGAGCAAGTGGTTTCAGTGAACTAAAAGGGAGAAAAAGAACCATTGAGACCCATTTTCAACAAATAATGCTACTCCCTTTATTCATTTTAACCTAAAAAAATCTTAATTAAATGAACATAATCGTGATTTAAAATAGGATATCTATTTGCTTGTCAAGTGTGTTACTGAAATTTTGAGGATTTGTTAACAAATGCCTTGAGCAAAAAGAGAATATCAAAATACTGTACGATGATTTTTTGCACGTTTGTGACAAACTATTACGATTTAGCCATGATACCATGGGTAAAAAAAGACACACTGTTCCCAGACAAGCTGTCAGAGATTTTCTAACCATTAGCTGAGCTTGTGACTGAAACTCAGAAGATTGGCTTTTTGCATGTCTGTGGTTAGCATAAGATAGCATAGCACAGCTGCCATAATATGCTCCTCTGGTGCTGACTTTATTTGACTTTGGCTTTTGTTGGGTAAGGTCATTGCCTTGACAGTGATGTATAAAAAAAAACAGGCCACCTCTCTTTTGTAACTCTCTTTATTTATTTTTAATATTTCATTGATTTTATGTATCCTATATTAGTATTAGTATTAATATTATATTAGTATTAGTATTAATATTATTTTACCATATTCAAATCCATCTAGACCACAGGTGATGATGACCTGAAAGTGTGCGAGAAGTGGCACACCACCTGTAGTCGGTAGTCACAGGCAGGCCAACATCTGCCAATACTGTTTTGCTATCTGGGACTCAAGATGCATTTGGGTCACTAGTCCTACTATACTATGTGTGCAGAACAGCCCAAACAGAAATGATGGTTTCTGCACCCCACATCATCTAACGGTGTGTCAGTGTCAGTGCAGTGTAAAAGGCCTGGGGGGATATAGTGCCCATTCTTGCGGTAGCTTAAGATCTTCTGCAGGTCAGATCAGGAGATGCTGTTTTCATCTGTCACTTATAATAATTCTTTTTTGCGTTTGGCAGATACATGGCCAGGGGGGAGAAGAGCTGTGTGAGAAACAATTATTTTATGAAGTGAAAGAAAAATGTTGCCGTGGTACGGGGTTCAGGTGAACCACCAGAATGTTTCTGCTGATGAAAAAACAAGAGTAACTGAGTGCCTCACATACAATCACAACCCAACTTGTACAGAGACAGGGCTATGGAATACTTGATGTTGATTCTGGTCCATGTTATGGCCATTTCTAAAGCACTGATGTTTTTGAAGGTTGGCCAAAGCATGACATATGGACTGCAGATATTGTTTCTTATACCTTCAACATCTTGCCCATGACCAGAGAAAATAAGATGATCAGAGGAATCTGTCCTAGTTGTTCTGAAGAATCAGGAATTCCATGCTGTTATTTCACAAGTACAGCATCAGTATGGCATCACAATGTCTGCTATTATAAAGTATCAAAAGGGTGTTTTTTCTGACTTGCCCAAGCATATCTAAGCTGTTTAATGTAGTGTCAACTTTCCATCTCCATTTCTAGACAAAACAATTTAAAAATGACAGGCCTTGTCTGATCATTGTCTGCTTATGTTCAGTGATGGAAAATCCAGATTTTTTTTTTTTCAGATTTTCTAGTCAACCATTTCCGTTTTCTAACTGGTACAATCTAGGAGCAGAAATACCATTAACACTGGATGGTTCATTGAGTGGGTAGGGTTGGTAAAATATTTCTTTATAGGATCTTATTTCAAGATGAGGAATTACACAATGCAAAACAATCAGACAGTGGTATATTATAGTCCTTCTTCAGCAGCAGGCATTTTTCTTACTTAACATCACTTGTTCTCTGCTGATACAGGTCCAAACTCCACTCTGTTTAAAATGGTGGCATGCTTAGCAAGTTAAGTGTACTCTGACATTCCACAGAAGCAGCATCCACACAAGAAATGTCCCAATTCTCTATTACTTTGTTTTTTGAAACCCAAACTATTCGACCTCTATGACCTGCTGTTGCAATCACATGTAAGACAGCAGCATTCTTGGTCTTCACAGGGCAGCCCTGAGCAGGTTCAGGGTAGAGTCATTTGTTTTGCCCTGAGCGAATCACCATGACAGGCTATATCAGTTCTCCATGCCCAGACCGGAAACGGTAGTCACCTGTGGGACCAGTCTGGGACCAAAGACAGTCAATAACAGACTGAAGGGCTCCCTGTGATTTTGCCACCTTTTCAACTTCTGTTGTGAACCTCAGGTAAACAAAAGAAACCTTTCTAATAATTCTCTGTCTGTTTTTATTTGTTGGATGTCTGTTTCTGGAGTGGTTTAAACAGGGGTCACAGAAGACTTGTGATGTCTGTATAGGCCTACTGAATGCATATGAAGTTCGCCAAAATATACAAAAATATTCAGGCTTAATGGAATGCCTAATGCCTTGGTCAAGCTGTCAGTAACAGGTTGTCATGGTAATGCAATCATGCATCATCATGCTGGTGATGTTTGCAGTAGGTCGAAATATGAGCTGCTGTTACTTACCTGAATAATATCTACCTACTTAACTTGTATTTGCTGCCAATCTTTATAAATCTCTTTATGGGCATATAGAGATTACACAGAGTAATAACAGAACTGTTTTTAACATCTGTCTCTCCTTTATATCATATATATTATAACTTAATGCTAGCTACTTGAAATGGCAGTTAGCCATAGCATGTTTTGCTGGTTAAGATCTTTTGAAATCAGTTTGACAGCTGTCACAAGATGAATAACAGTTAGAGTAAGCAAGTCTATTATCAGGCGGATGGTGAGAGACATTTGGATGTGAAATCAGTTAAAAATAAACATTATAAGTTCACTTACGCAAACCAAAGGTTTCTGGGAGCTAAATTTGTCATTTCACAGGGATAACTTCTTTTTTACCGGGTAAAGCCTCATTTTAATTGTAACAGCAACAGAAATGGCTGATAATATGCATTATGGTGATAATAGGATCACTTACGCTAGTGATTATACTGTATTTTGATACACAGAAGGTTAACAACCGCACTGACAACTTGTCTTGTATGTGTTGTTTATTGCCAAGTATGTTAATAGTTTTTATGTATCTGAAGTATGAATGTGATTGTCTGTCTATTACAGATGGGTTCAGGTGATTTGTAAATCTTCACTGCATGCCATTAACTATAAAAATAGAATAGAAGTTACTCTTTTTTTAAACTACAAAAAAACAATTTCACATTGAGTACACTATTTATACTGTACAGGCTGCGTCATGCTGGTGATGTTTGCGGGGTGAGAAAGTTAAGAGCTACCACACTGACAACTTGTCTTGTATGTGTTTATTGCCAATCTAATAGACAACACATGCTGTGAACCCATTCACCCTGTTTGCCTATGATTCCTGCAGGAGTAGCATCAGTCAAACTCCAGGGGTTACATGTCCATGACTACTTTGTCTCTGCCTGTGACTTCTTTATGAATGCCATGATAAAGCACACAAGGGTAGTGGCAGAGACAGTGTCATGCTAAGTTTTTGCAGTTTCTCTTCTGTTTCTCATAGACTTTTTCTTAGACATTCTGAAAGACTTTCTTTTCATTGCATCTGTTCTCCACATGTACTCTGGGGCAGTGCAAACTGTTAGATGTGTACCAGTTAGATGTGTACCAGTGTACCAGTAACACCGCAGTAATTTTGAAATTAACATATATATAAGAGAAAAAGAAAATAAAGAAAACCACACATTTACATGCCTAACTGGCTTTATCAGAGCTGTAAAAAGTTACATTTGCTTGTGATACTGTTGCGATTATTGAATATTTCTCGTGAATAAAGCCGGCATGGATCCTTCTGTCACTACATAAAAGAATGGAGCGGTGGCTAGCTGGTTGTAGACAGAGGAATGCAGAGGAGCACTCAATGACCCACTGTGACAGGCAGAAGAACACCTGCAAGCCCTCTGCCGCCCTGGCAGCGTCTGTGACCTTGGAGAGTGTGAGCGGCAGAGTGGAATAATTATGTTGGCACACCTGTAGTCTCCTGCACCCACACACTTTTACCTCATATCCTCCCGCCCACAATGCACTACAGAGGAAAATAATTTTATCTGATTTCTCATTCATTCATTCTAACTTTATTTCTTTTCTTTCTTTCTCTGTTCTTTCTGTCTTTCTTTCTTTTTGTCTGTCTGTCTGGCTGGCAGTCTTTCTTTCTTTGTCTTTCTTTCTTTCTGTCTTTCTTTCATTCTTTCTTTCTGACTAAGAATTCATCATCTCCCACAAGGACGTGGGGGCGGTTGTGTGGAGGAGCATGTGTCTGCCAGTTAGTAGGTCACCAAGAGTACTGGTGCAGCTGTCATTCTTTTTTTCCTCTTTTTTTTAAGGGTCTTTCCTGTGGATGTCTTATCAGAAGTTGTCAGTGCCACACGTTTGACGTGGCTAATGTTTCAAACGCGCGGTGTTCTCCTGGGGTAGCAGTAGGGGTCAGGGGAGGCCATAGCGTGCCAGGGCCCTTCCAACTTCTTCAATATTTTACAACCCTGCTCTTTGCTTCCCTCATCTTTAAATGACACTGGGGTTAATACTCAGGTGAGACAGGCAACCGCATGCTAACAGCAGTGCTGGTGCTAGTTTGTGCTGCACAGAATAAGAAAAAGGACAGTAGAAGCTATAAAGCTCATTTCTGTGGGGTGTTAGCTGACATGGCAAGGGTCACTCCAGATGGAAGCACACTGTGAATACAAGCTGGCATTCATCTGGATGGATCTAGTGAAGAGGGTTTGTGCCAGATTCTGTTTGTGCCAGATCAGTTCGGGACAGCAGGTTTATGTAACAGAATGTTCTGTGGTAGACAGGTACTGTAGCATGGCGGTGCCAAACTGCACACTTACCTAGTCGCTGCAGGGAACACACACTTGGGACAATTCTGTTCTGCCAAAGTTTTGGCTGGTGAATCGGTGGGGAGTGAGATATTTGTTGATTCCATCCTTTTTATTTATTAGTGACACCCCTTTCCACTGAGAATCCCCCTGGAACAGGGGGGATTCAGTGAGTGCAACATAGGTAGTGAAAATGCTAGAACACAAATATGTGGAAAAAATCAGCTACATCTACTTACTATCATTATCATTAACAAAATCGCATACACATACACACACACCTGAGTTTTGTAACATTAGCTGTTGCTAAATGGAACATTTCTGTTTATGTGCTTTTCTTTCTAAGCTGTTGAAAATCCTTAAATATTTTCATAATTGGTCCTGTTGTAACCAGGGCAGTATGGTACTTAGCACTCTGCCCTGCTTATTCAAACTTGTTTGCACATTAGGGTGTACACTGCAAGGCATGCAATTGTAAGAATTACATTTAGTGAAGCAGTAGGCAAGCATTAGAGCAAACCAGGAAATTAAAGCAAGTGGTAGTCAATACTAGTGATGCACGCACTACAGGCTTCAAACTGTCCTGGCCAGCTCACACTGACTCACTGTTTGCAGAGTGTTTTGCTGTTTATTGGTCAACATTATTTATGTAACTAATTAACTTCTCTCGGCTTATAAGCCAAAGATCATCACTATAAGCAAGTCAGTGAGTGTGAGGGCGAACAGTAATGTTTTAGTTTGTAATTACACAGACTTACAAAGGATCTTGTGTAATGTCTTGCTAGTTGCAGATAAAACACATACCAGTATTAAAAAAACATCTGCATCAATTCCATATACATATTCTAGCTTTCACAGTAAAGGCTTCACAGAAATGCAGTTCTGGGAAAGAAGTACTTCATCAAGGGTGGAGGTCAGAATAGAGGATGCCATTATAGATGACAAGATTTAGTCCAGTATTTGCTCGTTCACCCATTAGTTTGATTGACTGTTTGTTTACGTTATGCATACCCATGCAAACCATATGCATAGCATAGCCATTCAGAATGTCTTGTGTACCAGGAAGTGGTTAACAGCTGAAACACCTTCTCTCTCCTCAATGTCAGAGCGGCTTGAGTTTTTGCTGAGGTGAGCACATTAGGAGCAGGCAATAGGTTATTTTGCATCACATCAAAAGAGCCTTGCCTGGGTCCACGTGAATGTGCATCATCCATAGCAGGGGTCCCTCCTAATTAGCTTCTGTTAATTAGCTTGCAATTAGTAATCACATAAACTGTTTAAATGTGCACATTTTTTTTTTATCTTCTCTTATGCAAACATATCAAAGAGACCAGAAAAAAAAGCTTCCAGCACTGCTATCCAGGACTTGTCAGCACACATTGACCTTGATCGTTACGTTTGGTTGTTTTGGTTTTTGTTTTTTTTACTATCTAGATCGTTTCAACTGTGTCATGTTCCATACCATGCCGTCTGTGACTGTATTAGAGGCAAAGCCGGTCACAATAGTTCTTGTATATACACACAGACGTTGCCAATGTGTGCCATCTGTCAGCATATCATGGTTAATGTATGATTTGCCATGGCCAGCCGTGTAGACAGAAGGGTGTGTCACCTCACTGCACTGAAACACTGCTGTGGCCTACTTGTGCTGAAGTGGTCTGTGTCTTCTATGTCGAGTACTGTGAGAACAGGCTCACGAGCTGTCTTGTGAGACGGGCAGCACGTGTATATTTCATCACACAGAGAACCCTTGGGCATGCAGGATGAGGAGGACCGTGTCATGGATAAGGCAAAGCCCTGCTTCTGCATTCACAAAAGAAACCGTCTGAAATCCCTTTACATGGTGTAGTGTGTACATGTCCTGGAATACAAAGCCATACTGTGTGTGTGTGTGTGTGTGTGTGTGTGTGTGTGTGTGTGTGTGCGTGTGTGTGTGTGTTTGTGAAAGAGAAAACCAAACACAAAAAGGAGCAATGCAAAGAGAAAGAAAAACACAAATGCATTCATCTACTTGCTTCCATTATCACAGGCAGCAGGAAATTGCACCCGAGAGGAACCCAGTTAGTGCAATTCTAAGAGGATAATTTCTGGTTAGAGTCCCCACAAATAACCATAATTTCCTCCGAGCTGGAAACCAGTCCCAACATATCTTCCACTGAGGACAGAGGGGATCTTGGTCAATACAGGAGGCTGTCATTCTCTGAGTGCTTACTGGTTGGCCAAAGCCTAAGAGCCTCTTCGTAGTATTGCGAACACCTAGCTATTATGTTTGAGTTGATAATAGCTGGTGAGACAAAAAAAGATGACAAGCTCACTTTGTCTTTTTTCTTTTTTTTTGTCCTACTGTTTTTTATGGGGTTTTTTTGGTCTATCCTTTGCTTCCTGTTGTTGATGCATTTGAGTGGTTCAACCATCAGTAAAATGAATGAATGTCTTAAAACTCTGAAATTATTTGCTGAGATGTTCACTCTTATCTCAATGTCATGCATGCTTTTTGCCCAGCACTCAACACATGATAGTGGAATATGTAAGCTTAACATATACACTGAAGCAAATATTGTAGACATGTCGATAAAAAGCAGTTACCTTTTAAATTAACAACTGGCCAAAAAAGATCAATGTTGGCTGTTTTAGGCTCAACAATGAAAATTTTGCACATTCTTTTTTTCTTTTGCAGTGCAAGCCAACAAATCACATAAAGCTGTCAGTGTTTTTCTAGATAATTTCCTCACAAAGACTGACCAAGTTGTTGTGTTAAAAAAGGGTTTGGTAAAGTGTATAACAGTATGAGTAGCCACTGGATGAAGTATGATGGTTGTGATGCAATTGGCAGCAAAGGTTTGCTGATGTCCCCATTGTGTGAAGACTTTTCAATAAGAAGACAGGTTGGTGAGACAAGTGTTCGACAAGGCAAATGCATGTACTGCAAATGTGTGTGTGTGTGTGTGTGCGTGCGTGCATGCATTCATGCGTTCATGTCCATGTCAAGCATGTGTGTGCAACTCCGGTACTTTCCCTGACATCGATTCGTTATCGGCCTGACTTGCATGTTCTGTATGAGCTGAGCACGGAGCCTTAGTGGCTTCTCCCAACCTGTCTGATTGCAGCTCCATCAGTTCCCTACAAGAGCCATTTGTCCCATCCGGCTGTCTGTTGTCCTATCGGGGGAAGGGTGCCCCAGCAAATTGTCTGCTGCCACGGCTCCAGACAGGGGAGAGATGAGGTGGAAGGCGACAACTGTCTTGTTCTAAAATTGCTATCGATTTGGCCGTTTGAATGTGTTGCTGGAAGGGTGTGGGGGTGGGTGGTAAGGATGGAATGGGGGATAGGAGAGTGCAGATGGCAATGACAGAGGAGAAGGACATGGTGTGAGTGCTTGTGTCCATGGGCCATTTTTAATTCCACAGGAATCTCCGATCAGCCTAACGCGGCGCGGCTGATAAAGATTTACCTGCCATGGCAAGAGTTTGACAGGTGGCAGAAATAAGTGTCAGACCACTGATTAAAAGGGCAATTGTATGTGTGTGTGCATCACTGCACAAGTCTTTATGCATTGTATTTGTGGATGTAAATGTCAAGGCTACATTCTATCTGTTCGGTGAAAAATGAAGATGTCACAGACATTCAAGATGCTAATATCTCCACTGATGCTAATATTGCCAATCTTTTTTGAACAAAAGTGATGTATTATTGGATTATGTCAACAAATACACCTCTTTACACACAATTGGTAAAAGAGTTTAATCCCCAGAGCCCCAAATATAGAAGAAAATGTATTATAAAAACCAATGCAATACAATGGACAAGGGGCAACAAGGTGCTGTACTTCAAGGCAGGTTTTTTATGACTTTAATATAAATTTGGTCCTGTAAAGAAAACAAATGTGAATGTTTTTTGTTTTTTTTGCAGTGTTAAGTGTGATGTTGTAATATTACAACCGTGGACCTCTGGAGAGTTAATTAACATGTGACGGTTGTACAAACTTGATGTTACAAAAACAAACAAAAAAACTAGGGTGTTAGAGCGTAGCTGGTAAGAAAAGTCCCTCCAGATCACCTACTTGGTCATGCAGAGAAAACGATTTGCCAAACACTTTTAGCAAGTGTCTTCAAGCCTCCCTCACAAGCTGGTATTGTGTGTCAGACAGGAATGGCAAACAAGAGAAGCGGTGGGTGTTACAGAGGAAGGAGAGGGTAGAGAGGGATGGGAGATTTTAAACTGCTCCTTGTGCTCACATAGTCTACACGTCCATTGCAGTTTCTCAAAACTCCACAAATATTTAATCAACGTGACCGTGGAAGAATTCTATCAACTGAAGATCATTTGCATTTTTGAAACTGTGCAAGGTTTATGCATTATGGAATAAGGGCCATATTTTGCATAAATTCCATATTTTAGCATTCATTCAAGAACATGTAAGTTTATGAATTCTCTTTTTTTTTTTTTGTGGCCGCCCACTTAAGTGCCGAATTCACTGGCAATTTCGTGCTGTATTACTCCAGATATCCTTTTTGCTGTGAGCCAAAATAGAAAAGTGGCAAAGTAAATATATCTTCATTCCGTGTCATGGCGGTTTACCGTGCTGCTTAGGAAGCCCTGCACAGTGCAGAACTGGAACTGGAGCACACATAGCAGCTCTACCTGTACTTCAAAGGCTCCTTGGGGTTACTACATTTCATTTCATACAGAGGGTCTGGCTGTGCTATATTGAGAAACGGTTTCTTCTTGGAGGTGTACACTCTGCTGAAGTTTAAAATGATTGGATCTGCCTTTACCCAACGTTTGGTCATGACATGTGGTTAGCCTGGCTATAAGCTTGCTTATGCAGTACAATTCAAATATAGAACACAGTCGACATCATCGCTCCCAAACACTCCCTCTGTGTTCTGATTGGTTAGGTAAGATTCTGCCTGAGACAACTATGTCAATGGAACCTTAGCCAGACCCTCTGTACAAAATGAAATAAAGTATGAGGAGCTGGTTTACCAGGCTAGTACTACACAGCACTGACTAGCTAATAAACACAATCAATGACAGAATATCAGTTAAATATAACAGATGCTAAATGTTTTTGCCAGTCACTGCAGGACTATTAAATATTATAGCTATAGAACTATTTTAAATGAAGAAAAAGTATACCTAGAGTTCGCAACACACACTACGCGTTAAGGCTCCAAGAACCTTAAAGCATAGCAGCCCCAAACATAAACCTCTTAGCCCACCCCACCCCACCCCAGCCTAGCCCAGCCAACTATTTTAAATGAGGCTGTTATTATTGCTAACCTGTAATAAGAGACTTGTTATGAAACTGTCCCATCCTACCATTCAGTTGCTATAAGAACCTCATCTACATGTGGGGGTATGTTCACATTTTGCTGATAAAAAGTCCATTGCCAGAACTGTCATTTGTTTTGACATCCAGGTTGTGTTCAGGGAGATTCAATTTCCATTCAAATGATATGGCAGTCAATTATGATTCATCCACAGTGTGTGTGTGTGTGTGTGTGTGTGTGTGCATGCATGCGTGTGTTTGCGAATATGTAAAGTATGTGTGTTTGTGTATGTGTAGAGCACGTTTGAGTGTGTAAGAGGTGTGTTGAAGAGGTGTGCGTGTGTGTTTGTGTAGAGAGAGAGAGAAAGAGATAGAGAGAGAGAAAGAGAGAGGGGGGGTTCTGCATGTGTGTGTGTCTGTGTGCCTGTGTATGAATTTGTGTGTGTGTGTATGTGTGTGTGTGCCTTTGTGGATGTGCATTGAGTCTTGCATCGAGTGAGACTTTGATCTCCATCTGTCTGTCAGCGTATGGTACTGCAGTGCAGTGCTGCAGCACACACACACACACACACACACACCACTCGGTGTCCACCCCACCAGCCTCCCCAAGTCTCTCAGGCCTCCCCCGGGATGGCCCCTGCAGAGGGAGCGCATATGGTGTGGAACCCAAACACACACACACACACACACACACACACACACACACACACACACACACACAGTGTCCCTCGATCTGCCCGCAGTGGCATGGGGTCAAGGTCAGGGCGCTGGCAGGACCCAGGAGCTTAGCGAAGGACAAGCGCACTCTCCTCCGTTTGTCTCAGACCCACAACTCCGCTTTCCATGACCTGATTGCCTGTGACACGGCAACTGTCCTCCAGCACTGAAGGAAGATTTGTAGCATCTTGGTGCCACTGTATCGTGGTGTGTGTGTATGTGTGTGTGTGTGTGTGTGTGTGTATTTGTGTGTATTTGTGTGTGTATGTGTGTGTGTGTGTGAGCGTGTGTGTGTGTTTCGATCTCTCTTTCCCTGTGTGTGCGTGAGCGTCTCTGGTGTATCTGTATCTGTGTGTCTGTGTGTGTGTTTCCATCTTTAATTCTGTGTGTGTGTTTGTGTGTGTCTGGCTGTCTGTCTCTCTGTTTGTCTGTCGGTCTGTCCGTTTGTCTGTGTCTGTGTCTGTAGTTGCACACAAACTGCTTTCACCACTGCTTTGCTCTCCTGGATAAGAGGCAGAAGCGCTGAGCAATGTACCCCAGGGGGAGAGAGAGTCCTCTTCTGCCCCGACCATTGCTCCACATTGCAGGGATG
>CM059280.1:17435282-17460282 GCA_030347295.1 Setipinna tenuifilis | reverse complement strand
CTTCAGACTCCATTAAGGCACTGCTTTGAAAAAAACATGTTACTTGAACAGTATGTGTATGAGGATGGGGTTTCAGTGGAAAGATTTCTGATCTGGTCACAGTTTTGAAGATTTGAGCAGATGTCTCAGAGGAAGATATATACCCCTTTTTTTAGCAGAGGGATTCCTAGCCATTATGACTATGCCCCCTAGTTATTTTTATTTGCATTTTGTTATGTTTATTAAAATACACACAAGGGATGTTAGCCCCTTAGGGTTGAAACTAAATGTCATCAATACAGTCTCAGGCTGATAAAAAGGGCTAGTGCAAAGCATGATTACACGATATGAAAAGAGCTTGTACAAAGTTATTTAATGAGTGTGTTGCATTGCTGCAGCCATTACGAGATCAATACCAAGCAGTTCTCTGTCGCCCGATACAATTGCTGCAATCGGCTATTGTATTAACTTGTGACAGTCCCCTCAGTCTCCGCTGCAGCAGTTTATGTTTTCATTACAGTTTGATTGTGTTCTCGTCCAAATTCCAATACAAAGCACTGAGCCTCTGAATGGAAACACATACAGTATTAGTGGAGATGGATCACTGCATTTAAGGCAGTGGTCAGTGGCATCATGGTTCAGCACTTCTTAGATGAAGACGCAGTCCCCGAGTCTGGATGCAAACTGGGCCATGCTCACACTCAGGCTGTACTGAGAGGCACTTTAGCCATGTGGTGAGAAAGTGAAGCTTTTCCTGCATTTGTAGATGAGCATAAAGCTGCTAGATGTTTAATTCAACTGTTTTTTTATTCTCTGTACAGTACTTCTGCGCATTTATTTAAAAGTGAAGTTCTGGTGAAAAAAATAATCTGTTCAAATGTTTAAAACTCAGATATAAATCGAGAGTATGTAAGAGTTTCTGACCCTCCTGAATGACAATCAGCCATTATGCAATTGGGGGGGTTAACATCGGAAGATTACCAGAGATCAGAAGAAATTGCTATATCAATTCTACAGTCCCATTGTCCCGTATTGTCCCCACTGCTCTCCAGCAGATTGAGAGCACATACCAACGCCACAGGCTACCGTCATGGCTCCCACTCTGGTGCTAAACATGCATCCGCCCTGCGCCTACATGCTTGCTTAAAACACCCCCAGCAGAAAACCCATTATCCCCCAGGTGAGATCTCCACAGAGATTTCCATGTTACCGTCACACACACTCAGTGTACCTCCCCTATGGAGACCAATATATGGCCTGGGCAGACAGTAGGAGCGATGCTTTTTTTGCGCTGATTTTCTTGCTAATAACAGCGTTTACGGCCCCATGTGAGTAGGCATGCAGCTAACAATCATTAAATCTTCCCTCCTGCATTAGCCAGGCTGAGCTATTTCTTGAATTTTATTGACAAGACAGAGCAGAGTGAAACTGAGGGTGGAATGAGAAATTGTTGTTCTAAATTAATCCAGCTATATCCAGTATATACGGGTGCACTTAGAGTAGTTGACAGATGAAAATATTAGTTTATGCTTTCAACAACAATTGCACGCACACACACACACACACACACACACACACACACACACACACAGGCACACACACAAACATACAAGAGAGTCCATCAAATAACTAAATGTCCACACATGCTTCATTCACACGTCGGCATGCAGCAGCACAGATTTAACAGTTAATGCAGTCTGCTGAAGACAAAAGTCCTTGAAATCACTTTAGTATCCTGCTACACTGGAGGATATCAGCAGACAGAGAGAGAGAGAGAGAGAGAGAGAGAGAGAGAGAGAGAGAGAGAGAGAGAGAGAGAGAGAGAGAAAGAGAGAGAGGTTTGTGTTTCATTACCAAGCCTCTACCTTGTTCCCTCATGTTCAGATGGTAATTAAACTCAAGCCTTCCACAGGGAAGCTCTTTCACATCTGTGGGAGTAGACTGTCATGTCCACCACTACAGCAAAATGAAAAGTCGTAGTGTTTCAAAATGATTTTTTTTTAGGAGAGGGAGATAGTATTTTATCATCTTTGGTTAAAGGCTACATTTAAAGATTTACAAGGCTGGGCCTCTCACCAGCTACCCTTGGGCCTTGCTTGTGATTATCATAATACAGGCGTTTCCGTATCTGTGACGACTTAGCTGCAAGGGGGGCAGATATATTTTCCCCCTCTAATGCTCTGTTATCTTCTTGAAAAGACAGAATGTTTAAAGTAGCGCCATTGAGAGGACCATTGGGGACTCATAAAGAAAGAGACGGGGTTGAGGGAGTAAATCATTTTTATTTAAATGCTTCAAAAACTCAGAGAGGCCTGAAGCTGTTTTGAGAGAGGGAGGATATTCAAAGGTGCTGATAAGTGGATGCACCCAGGGAATTTTATGTTATCATTGACTCATTTCCCATATTTGTTTATTTTATGAATACCTTCTCCATTACCCCAAGCTTCCAGCTCTAGCTCATTAACATGCAGGGTAAGTGCGCCACTCAGCAATGGTCTGTCAACACAAGAATGCATAATTTATTTACTGAACTTTCCTAATGAATTATTTCATCATCATTATTTTATTATTATTTTCTTGTATTCGGGCTGCATGAAAAACACGATATCATACATTTTTGAGACTTATGTGCCATGATTCAAGAAAACAGCAAAATAGGTCAAGCATCCTGTCTTGTATGTGATTTGTATTTTTTTAATGCAACATTATGTCAGAGAGTGGCATGCTCTTCAGGGATGAATCCACCTTCTCTTACGCTGTGTATTTTATTTTATTTTTTGCCTTCTTGCGTTTATTTGGATAAGGCAGAGAAGATTCACAGGAAACAAATATTAGGGAGGGAGTTGGGGTAAGGAGGGATTAGGAAATGGGCACATGTTGTCCTCATACCTGGAACCCTGTATGAACAGGGACCCAAACATGTTGTGATATTCTAGCCAGATGAGCCACAGCTCTCCAGCGTTGTGTAAAACCTTGAGCAGTTATTCAGTTACACGCTAAGTTGAGTGTTATGCCAATGAACACCATTTAGGGTTACACCTACTTTAAATTACTGTTGTTGTCTGTAAATTTTCGGTTCGTGATTTCAGGCAGAAAATAAGCTCAGTGATCATTTGGAAAGATTTTCTGCTTTGTCAAGACAAAACAGTGAATATGAGATTGAAGAGATTTAATCAAACCAGGAAAAACAAAGACGCTTTCTTTTTTTACAAAGAGATGCTCTATATGACCAAGCATTGCCCAAATCTTGCAGGCTGTAAGCACACAAGCGAACTTCTGCCAACTCAGCCATTACCCATCAATCTCCATTTCCTCTTGCCTTCACACCAAAAAAAAAGCAATCCCACAATGCATTGCACTGAGGCTCCAGTGCTTATGACTGCATCGTTGCTTACACACACACACACACACACACACACACACACACACACACATACACAGTCAAAATGCTGGGCCCTAAATGATATATGGTACAAAAGCAGCATCATGCTGTCATTTTTCAGCCCTCCCATCATCCCTCTTTGCGATGGCGGCCGGGTCACGGAGCCCATCCTGCTGTAAAATGCGATCCACACCCTCTGTATTTTTAATGGCTTTGAGTAAATTCCTGTGTGATTTATGAAACCCAGTGTAAAGGATGCAAGGGAGGAAAGTGGAGGCAGTGGTTGGGGTTGTTGGTACCCCCATGTCATTCACTCCATGGACTCTAAATCACCCTCTTATTTATACCAGGGTTCCCTATCTGAGACAGGTGTGCTAGTGTTTCTGCTCCATCAGAGGCAGGTGTGCGTTTCTGTTTTTAAGCCTCTGGCAGGCCACAGCAGCAGAGAGAGGTTCAGAGGAGCAGGGAGATGTCCTATTCGCTGGCTAACTTTTGAATAGAAGAGCCCAACTAGAGCCTGAATCAAAAGTGGTCATCAGTACATGTAACAATGTGAGAGGAGTAGTGTCAGTGTTGTGTGGTACAAAAAATCAAATGAACAAGCAATCATGTAATAACTTGTTTTTATAGCCCCTTTCAAGATACCCAAGGTCGCTTTCCACTACATGTAGGCGTGTTTACCTGCTTTTCAATGAAGTTACAGCACAGAAATGTGTAAAGGCTGGCGGATGTTTGGGTTTGTGTGTGTGTGTGTGTGTGTGTGTGTGTGTGTGTGTGTGTGTGTGTGTGTGTGTGTGTGTGTGTGTGTGTGTGTGTATGGTGGAGCGGGGGGTGGAGGTTAGAGGCCAAAAGCGTTCAGATACTTTTTAACCAGTGAAAAGGCACTCCAGATGTGTAGGCATAGTTGGTTCCATAGAGTGGAGGCAGTTACATGGAGGGCTCTGTCATCAAAGGTCCTAAGTCTGCTGCAGGAAATGACCAGCTGGTCCTTGTCCACAGAGGGACACAAAGATGAGCAGCCATCTTGGAAACCAAATGGAAATCACCAACTTTCCTAAACAGTGGCTCAGGCGCCACCACCATGAGCTAAGCTTTGTAGCTGTTTAGTTTGAGCAGATTAGTGGTCATCCAGATTTTTATATTTTGCAAGCAGGTTAACAGAAGGCATGGGCAGGAGCTGAGAGGAGGGTTGGATGCTAAAGACCTTGAGCTGTCCTAGCAGCACACAAAACCATTTCTCGCGGTAGAGAACACACTGCTCTCTGTTCCCTTCTGTAATGTATCATGTTGTTAAGGGTATTTCTTCAATAACAAATGGTTTTAAAATGTCAAGGTTTTGAAAGCCATTGATTGATATCTGAGACACATGGCTAAAAAAACATTTTTTAGGGCAGTGCTACATCATGCGGCTGTGTTGCCTGATGTTCTCTCATTTGTAGCATAGTCAGCATGCCATTAGCATGCTACTGGCGCTACTACCATGCCATTGGTTCCCTTGCTTGTGTGAGGTGGAGCACTGTGAATGCTGAAAATGTAGGCTACGTCTGTAAGCTCATACTAAGACTATTCACATCAAAGTGATGTGATTCATCACAACGTGTTGATTTTTTGAGGTAACATACATAAAGACATGGCAGTTGACAATGTAGATGAATGTGGAATAGACAGCTTTACTTGAACAGTGTATATTTATTTGTGCTGCTTGGGAGCCAAAAAAAAAAAACCTGAGGGTTGGCCAAAGATTAGTCACTTAGCCTATACAAAGCAGCTATTTGTCAGGGTTTGCCTGAGTGCTCTGCTGTGGATTGGCCCTGATGTCAAAGACTTAAAAGAAGTCCGTTGTGGAGATTTCCAGGCTCACAAGTAGAGCTGTCACTCCCCCAACCAAGCCAGTCCTGAAGCAAAGCATCCCGCCGTTCTGGCCTATCCATCACCCTGCAAAGGAGAGAGGGAAGACAAATAAGCCAACCCACTATCCCATAATTCCTTAGGACTCCCTGACAGTTCGGAGATTTCCAATCCCCACTGGGGCCCAGGAACAAATACATTTCCTTCTGTCACCTCCCTCCCACTTTCCAATTTTCCCACTATCCCAGCAAGACCAAGCCAGGGGTGGTCTTTTCATCTTCAACTAGACACTTTAAGGCGTGGAGAACGGGTTTGATGTTCATTTGTCTTCTGTCTTTCTCTCCACTTCAGTGGTGATTTCAAATAACATTTAGCAGTGTTTTCGAAGAGATGTGGAATGCTTTTTGGTAATTAATTAAACACCATAACCATGTTGATGTTGTCTCTGTTGGTGCATGTCAAATCTGTGTTGAAGTAATGATTAGGATGAGACAGAAATTGAAAATCTTCACAGAGTCCATTGTTGTCTCAGGCGAGTCAATCAAGTTGCATTCATATATTGAGAATCCTGTGCTTCCTGTGCTGCTGTGTTCAGTGTCAAGAGTCTAACTGTTTATGTTTGTTTGTTTGTCATTTCATGCAGCATGACTGTGTGTTGTGACAAGTCCCTGCATTACTAATGTTTCCTTTTTTTCTCTTCCTGTCTGTCTTTGTCTCTATCTTCACTCTTCTTCTGATCCTCTCTCTCTCTCTCTCTCTCTCTCTCTCTCTCTCTCTCTCTCTCTGTCTCTCTCACTCCCCCTCTCTCTCTCTCTCTCTCTCTCTCTCTCTCTCTCTCTTTCTTCCCCCCTGTCCTTCTCCCCCATGTTTGCTGACGACCAATCCCTCTGCTTGCCTCTGATGCAGGTAAGTGCTGCTCTCTCAAAGATATCATTTGATCCACAGGGCGGACAGACAGAGAGGTGACTCGGGCAGCGAAGCCTGGTGGACACATCCTCTCCACTCACTGTTTGTCTTGTCTGGACTCTTCATTTTGGGTCTGCCCCCCCAATACCCCCCACCCCGCCCCACGTTTGCCTTATCACCAACCCGCCAAAGCATTCAACTTAGACAAGGCAAAAAGCAGTCAAGAAAGGAAGACTGCTGGTGCTATTGTAAATAATGGAATAGTGTTTTGAGTCATATGAGCATCTGTGCCCTGATGGGCTTCCTGGTATAATACTTTGATGAGCATCCATCCATTCATTTCATGTTTAGAATTCCTGATGGCATCCCACCTGTGATGATGGCCATGCTAACATGCTTTGAAGCAAACCATGTACGCTTGTAACAGATTCATGACGACCTTTTGACGACCTTCGTTTGTCTCTTGTGTTTGATTAGTAGCCTGAAAGGGGAAAAAGACAGGAAGAGGGGAAAAAACAGAACAGAAAGACAGAAAGAGAGAGAGAGAGACCGACCCATGGAGAGAGAAAGATAGATGAAATGCGAGAGACAGATAGAGAGAGAGAGAGGGAAGGGGAGACAAGAGCGAGAGTAAGACAGTAAGGTTGGAGCCTACAGTTGCCATGGAAACTGCCCTTTTTTCCCTCAGTCTCTAGCCAGGTTTGTTGTCCATGTCCCTGGTAACAGCTGAAGAAGAATAAGTAACTGAATGGAGTGTTAGGAAGGAGACAGAGCGACAGACACAGGGAGAGAGAGAGAGGTGGGGGGGGGGGCAGAGGCACAGACAGAGGCAGAGACAGAATGAGACGGAGAGGGAGCGGGAGAGAGAGAGAGAGAGAGAGTGTCTGTGTGTGTGTGTGTGTGTGTGTGTGTGTGTGTGTGTGTGTGCTGGGAGGAGTATGTGCTGGTGGGATAGAGTGACATGCTGCAGGTGACTAACTTTAGTTGTGTTAGAAGACACAGAACTGGAGGATGGCTGAATTTTATGAGTGGAACTGTCAGCACTGTGAATAGGAGGAGGCAGAAAATTTCTGACAAGATGTTCGATAGCACTGCTGATTATTTGAATACTCTGTGTGAGAGAGTGTGTGTGTGTGTGTGTGTGTGTGTGTGCGTGCGCACGCGTATGTGTGAATGTACGTGTATATGTGTGTGAGTGCTTGTGTGTTGGAGTGTACTGTATATGTGTGTGAGTGAGTGAGTGAGTGCAGATGTGTGGGTCTGTATGTGTGTGTGTGTGCACGTCTGTGTGTGAGTGTGCGCGTCTGTGCGCAAGAAAGAGCATGAATATGCATAGTTCCTGGGTGCAAAAGTGACCCACATGCATACATTTACAGGCGACTGGGGAGTGAAAAATGGGGTCATCAAACAGATAACAGAAACACTGTTGACCAGCAAGGCCAATAATATGAACATAAGTATTGTTCATAAGCAGTAAAACTTTTCTACATAAAAAAATGATCCGCTCTGGGTATTTCTAAAATGATTTGTGTCACAAATGCACATAATTGTACATTGATGTTTTCAGTAACAATCGTAATTTTATTACTTTTCATATTCACCTAAATGGATTTTTGCCAAGTTTTGACCTCCACTTGGAATAGAATGGAACCCAAGTTGGTCTGGTGGAGTAGAGGGGGGGTGTGTAGTAGTGATGCACCAGATGCCGGCCCACGTACATTAGTCTCTGTCGCTGCCCTGTCTGCCCCCACGCTCCACCCAGGCGGCGGGGAGTCTGGCCTTCCTCATTGGCTGTGCTACCACAGGGGGCGGGCCTCGGCGCTCACACCTCTCCCTTGGAGCCCCTGAAAAAGCCCCCAGTCTGGGGTTGTCAAGCCGCCCGGATCCCATAAATAGCATGGAGAGGGGTTCACCTAAAGCCCCGCTGCGGGTAAGGTAAGGGGGCAGACACACAGAAACACACACACACATGCACACACATAGACACACACACACACACATAGAGCCCAGTGTGGGTACGGTAAGGGGGCAGACCGGTCACTGGGAGAGGCTCCTTAGAGAGCCTCTGTGGCCCAGATTTGTTCTTTTAAAGGAAACCTGAGTCTCTTTCCTCATTCACACACATTCCGCTCTTCTATGCTCCCCCATGGCCTCATAGACACACACACACACACACACACATATACACACACACACACTCACCTACGCACACACACACACACACACACGTACACACGTACACACACACACACACGCACGCACACACACACACGCACACACACACACACACGCGAACACACACACACACACACACACACACACACACACCTAACCTGCTTTCTGCTCCAGCTGCTGCTGTCACGAATTTGAGGTGAGGGAAGAAGAGGGGGAGCAGGCACACAGAGATCAAGCCAGAGGAGAGGAGAGGGGGAACAGGGGGAAAATTGGAGCGCGGGAGGAGAGGGAAGGAAAGGAAAGGAAAGGAAAGAGCAGGAAAGGAGAGAGAGAGGGAGAGAGAGGGAACGAATGGAGCTTCCCTGCGGATCTCCCAACCACTCCACCCCGTTAGGCTGTCAGCCCCATAAATGTGGCATGAACTGGGACAAGAGCTGGGGAGTTGGCCCCAATCCGCAGCCACTCTTCTGTCCTCCTGTACCGCCATAACGCAGCTAATTAACCTGATATAATGTGCCTCTTATGTTAATTAAAGACCATTAAAGACAGTTAGAAGACCTTTTTCTCAGGTTATGGTTTGAGTTATGTTTCCGACTGGCGCCAGGAAGTTGTAAGAATTCATAATACAAAAATCCTGTGCAGACTGACAGAAACCAGGTAAACAGGAAAAAAAAGACTAACCAGTTTACTGCAGCAACTCAGTTCAGTTCAGGTCAGGCCTTTGGTTTTCCTGCCCTGAAACCTAATGCTGGAAGATGCTGCTGGGGAATTAAAAGGTTTGCTGCAACCGTAATTATGATTAAATCGATGCTCAGTCTGATCACTACACTGGAGAGAGTATCTCTCCTGATTTAAGTGAAGAGTCCAGTCATACTTGAAAGCATCCACTCCATCTTTAGCGTTAAACCCTGCGGAGGTACATCATGGGCCAAACTGGACTCTCTCGGCCATGCTTTCATACATCACATAGACCCGTACAGCCAGGAAAGAGAGTTGATTGATGAGATGCCTGCACACTCAGCCAGGATATGGTGTGTGTCGGTGTGTGTGTGTGTGTGTGTGTGTGTGTGTGTGTGTGTGTGTGTATCTGTGTGCACACGTGTGTGTATGGGTGTGTCTGTGTGCACACGTGTGTGTGTGCGCACGCGTATGTGTGTATGTGTGTCTGTGTGTCTATGTGCACGTGTGTGTGTGTGTGTGTGTGGGTGTGTGCACATGTGCTGTCTCTTTCATTGTGTGTCCTTAAGTTTTGATGGGTTGTGTTGAGACAGAAGCCTGGTGGACAGACTCCCTTGAGTACCCATTAAAGATTCATTTGGACAGGCAGCTCTGGCCAGAGCAGCAAGAATGGGAAGACGAGACGGTCATATGCACAGTCAGGAAACAGGTGAAAAAAGCAGCTTCTTCTGAAAGATAGAACAAGTGGGGGAAGAGCTGATAGAAGAGATAGAGGCTCAAGAAAAAACAAACAAAAGGCGGTCACAAAAGACATGGACAAAACTGAATGAAAGACAAACATGCCAAAATATATTTACACACATGCAGGCGCATTAATAGAAAACCAAAAAAAAAGAGAGAAAGAAAGAAACAGAAAAAGACAGACAGACACACAGAATGAGAGAGCTAGAGAGAGAGAGAGAGAGTCAGAGAAAGTAGAAAGTAGGAAGTGGGAGACAGAAAGGCAGAGACATCATGAGGATGGTGGAGCATTGTGAAGTATATGGCTGCAAAACTCATCACATGTGTCAAGGCTGAGATAATCTATGGGCAGGAGATATAGGTCACTGCTGACATCCCTTGAGCTTTTTTTTCTGTCCGAGACATGTGCTTGCACCTAAGAGATGCTTAAAACTGTCAGAAATTAAATAGCTCCATCTCACACAAAATTTGCTGGCCTGATGAAAAGAGTTAGAGGGTGACAGTAAAAACCACAGAGCTGCTGCTCATGCCATCTTTTCTGGGCTGAAAGAAATTCACCACTCGTCACACCACCACCATCCACCTCAGCTTTTTCATTCACACCCCCCCAAAACGAGCGAATTGAGTCTGCACCCCCAACTCCCCCACCCCAACCAACCTACACCCAAACCCACCAACGCACACACACACACACACACACACACACACACACATTTACACACCTCCTGCATATGCCCTGCAGCAGTGGTGGTGGTGGTGCGCCCATCCTCTGCGGAGAGGAAACCAGCGCCCGCCGGCTTCCTCCACAGGAGGAAATTGAAACAGTGACATAAGAGGTAGCCAGGGACGAGCCGGCGGGGTCTGGGCTTTAGCGAGGCAAAATTGCCTGCAAGATGAGATCCCGAGACGTACGAGTCCTGGAACTGCGCTGGGGGAATTTTGCCACCGGCCAATTGTGAGAGCGGGGGCCGATCCTTTTCACTTCATTTCAATCTCGCTTTAGTGTCCAAACCAGCCTTATGAAGGCAACTCTGTGTTGTTTTTGCTTCCCCAGCGCCGCACTGCACCCCAGCTATTCCCCCCAACCTCCCCACCCCACCCACACCCCCAGTCCCCTTGCGCTCTGGCGCTTTGGTGTGCGGGAAGAGGACTTTAATAAAGTTCAAAATGAAATGGACATGCTTCAGACTCTTGTGGAACCTCGTAAGAAAGTGCTCCTGGGACGCAATAGCAAACACGACGGGCTGCATTTGCAATAGACCCTTGCTTGTGATCACACCGCATTGGGTTGGAGTGCATGTCACTGACTGCTCCCAACCGGAGACTACAGTCTTGCATATGATTTAACAATGTATGCTCTGTGCAAAGAACATACAGTAGCATAAACTGCAACGTTTACACCAATTTATTGTGTGCAAGGGTTAAATCACAGAAAAAATATTTGTTTGTTTTGGCCAGCTGTTTGCATATGAAAATGCTTAATATATGTTTGTCTGTCTCTTACCAAAAAACAATAACAATGAAAACAAATCATCTGATAATTTCTAAGTAGGCCAGTAAATACTGTCTTTATGAAACAAATCTCATTGTTATTCCCTAACTCAATTTTATGGATATGTGCTTCAGGTCATAATTTTCTCACTCTGTTTTGTATTAACTGAATGTCAGCAGTGTCAGCAAAACATTGAAGTTCTTTATTTTTCCTTTATTTTGCTTATTGAATATATGCGACAAATGCCTTTCATGGGGTCAGTACATAGACAAGTAAAATATGGCAGACCATTAGTTGTTTTGGTGGCATTCACTTTGTCATTTCACACAGAGAAGAAATTATATCACTTTTACTTTGTAATTGTTTTTATATTAGTCTGATGAGGCACAGATGCATCACCTGATTAATCTTTTTGTCATTTCTAAGGCCACAGTGTGAAAACTTAAAAAAAAAAAAAAGAAAATGTGCTGTATGGATCTTTTTTCCCCACCGGTTGAACCTAATTATGCCAAGTACATTATGAACATACATGGTATTGTTAAGTCACATAAACCAACTTTAAAAAACTGCACTTTTTACAGTGTCAGACACAAAATCCTACCACAATCTTCTCCCCCTAGACTGCAGGCACCCCTTCATATCATTTAGCAATTGTCCTCTTCCTCTGTCCTCTAAAAGCACTTCCTTTATGATCTTGCTCCCTGTGACCGCACTAGTAAAAGAAAATGAATTTTATCCCATAAAGAAATGAAGAAATGTGCAGTGCCCATCTCCGCTGACCATTCCATTCTAAAGTGCTTTTAGCAAAGACCATCTAAACTTTGCAGAGTGAGAGGTTTTTTCCTTTACGACATGCTGCTTGTTCAGATCCCTTCATGCTTTGGCCACATTAATCCTTCATGTACCTGTTTCTGGGCCATAAAACAATTCATAAAACAGTACTGTTGCTGCTCCTAGTTTGCCTGTTTGGGTAGGTGGTAGTATTCATTTTTACTCAGGTTTTTTGTTTTTTTAACCCGGCACTGCATGGAAGTCCATAAAACAAGTTTCCTATTAATGTATTTGTCACGTAGTCTATCTAATGTCTATCTATTACTGCTGGTCATGTATAGTCATCTTTCTCTTCTTTCTTTCTCTCTCTCCTTCCTTTTGCTTCTTTTGTCTCTTACATGCACACACAAGGCAGTATGTGTGTGTGCATGTCGTTAATGATGCCTGTTAAATAAGGTTTCAATGGGGTCATTATGGTTTAAAAAATGGTATTGGTTCTTAACAAGAAGTGGCAAATTTATTGCACAATTTAGAGAAGCATCACAGCCCAAAGTCATCTCATTCCCCAGACTGCAGAAGAGCATCTTTTTTTATCCCAAAATGGGTTTCCCTACCGCCAGGTGACTTCTACCTCCAATTAGGAATGTCAGTGTCTCAGAGAAACAAAACACCGAAAAAACAAATTGCAAACATCCCCACAAGGGTTCATCATAATATTTATCCTTTTCGATCTCTGAGCCTTCACAGTGCTGTTAATCAAAGGCCAGTTAAGTGGCCTTGAGAGAGGGTCTGGTAAAAAAAGGGTGTCTGGGCTGTCGTACGTTAGGATGGAGTATGTCAGCAGACAGATAGATATTAATGGTCATTTCCACCTTCATGCATAAACCTGCTTTCTGCCTGAAGTTGTACTACACATAGGAATGAGCTGCTATTCATGCTGTGACCAGCAGAAGAGATGGGGCAGCAGGTGCACTGAATTCTAAACAGCAGTCACAAACACTCTCTCTCTCTGTCCCTCTGTCTCTGTCTATCTGTCTTTCTCTCTCTGTCTCTCCCTTACACACACACACACACACACACACACACACACACACACACACACACACACACACACACACACACGTACACAAACCCCTTGGTGGGTGGTTTATTGCATTTAGCATGCAGAAACCTCAGCCTCATTAACCACTTCATGATTAGAAAGGCAAAAGGGAGAAAAAGGGAAGAAAGGAATCGATACAGGAGATCTCTGTACCAAAAAACGCCTTTGGAACGTTTTCTTGGCTGTGTTCTGTGTGTGTGTGTGTGTGTCCATGTGTGCGTGTGTGTGTCCGTCCGTGCATGCATGTGTGTATGAATGCATGTACGTGTGTGTGTGTGTGTGTGTGTGTGTGTGTGTGTGTGTGTGTGTGTGTGTGTGTCTGTGTGTGTGTGTGTGTGTGCGTTCGCATATCAGGCCGGCTTGCGAGGAAGGTGCCCACAAAGCGATCAAGCCTCTGTAAGTGAAGCCTGTGTGTGTGGACACAGAGGGGGCTTTGACTTGGAACTGAGGCACGCAGCTGAGTGAAAGGCATCCCTTGCAGGCTCAGCCAAACACCTGGCACTGAGTGGGGAGAGGGGGGGGGCCTGGACGGCAGGACGATGGGGGGGTGGGGGGAGTGGGGGTGGGGGGGGGGCTCTGGATGGGAGAAGGTGTGAGAGACACTGCGGGGGCTATGATGGATGAGCAGGATGAGCAGGGCAGGGATCCACTGGGGGGGGAGAGGATACACCCGCATGCCGTGCCCAGATGCTCACTTTTATTGCTGGCTGCATTCGCATGTATACATACTTAACGTGCAAGGGCATGGGTGTGTAGAAAGCATATTTACACACTGGGCACCTACATATGGACAGTGAGAGAGAAAGAGAGAGAGAGAGGGAGGGAGAGGGAGAGGGAGAGAGGTAGACAGAGAGAGAGGGGGTGGGGGAGAGAGAGGGATAGAGAGAGGGAGAGAGAGAGAGGGGAAAGAGAGAGAGGGACTAAAAACCAACAGCCTGTTTAAGGCACTCACTCTTTTTCTCAGGTTTTTAACACCTATACAGGCATATACGCATTTAGTATGTATGCACGCATGAGTGCACAGACACACACACACACACACACACACACACACAAACACACACACACACACACACACACACACATACCTCGGCCAAAGTTCCAACGGATCCCTCCTGATGTCAAAGTGACTGGAGTCTGAGTGAGTTAGGCCATGCGTAGCCCTCATCTCTCCCAGGCAATCTTCCCTTTCTTCATTATTGTGTGTGTGTGTGTGTGTGTGTGTGTGTGTGTGTGGGTGTGTGCGTGTGTATATGTCTCCTCTTACTTAATTATTTGGAGGGCGGGAGAAGAGTCCGCCTCCGTTTGCCTCCGTGTGGCCCGCATTAATCAACTGGAAGCCTGGCAGACAGCACTAATGAGCACCCTAAGCCCCTCCTCACTGGGGGGCCGGGGGGGCGGGAGTGCTGCCTCTCACTCCTCACTGGGCCTAGACATCCTAGACATCCACCATGCATGCCATTTTTGTTTGTGTGAGTGAGTGAGTGTATGTGTGTGTGTGTGTGTGTGTGTGTGTGTGTTCGGACACACCTGTATGTAAGTGTGCTTATGCTGGTGTATGCATGTCTGTGCAAGTGTGTGTGTGTGTGTGCACAAGGGTGTGTGTCTTAGTGTGTATGTATTGTCTGTGTCTTAGTGTGTCTGTGTGTATGTATGTGTGTGTCTCTGTGTATCAGTGTGCCAACCAGACAAAATTGTCTAAAGCATCTCACATACATGTTTAATGAACAGGATTTTAAAAAGTCCACTGCACGCGCGGATCAGACCATCCGCTGTGACTGAGCTCTTTTTCTGTCAGTCAAGTCACCCTTGTGCACCTGCCTGCACCTCACCTCTCGACGTCGAGACACATGTGGCGGCACCATCTGGCAGCGGCGCCTCTCGGTCACGCCCCGCCTCTCCTCCTCCACTGTTTACCCAATTTAAGATGGCCGTCGTTAATGGGACACCAGAGGAGGGCTCTCACCTGCTAAATGTGACGTTTTCCCTTTCTCACTTCAACACCCTCGTCGCTCGCTCCATTCACCCCCCATCACTGATATAGGTGAGCACGTGGTACACACGGACTACACAGACTACCCCCCCACCCCCTCTCCTTCTCCCTCTCCCAGAGCTTGTTCTTCTCCCATCCACTGAGCCATAAACAGCCGTGGAAATCTCAGTTACGGGTGGCCCACCATGCCGTACTGGGCACATCGAGGCTGGAGAGGAGAAGAGGGGAGAGATGGGGAGAGGAAGGAAGAATGAGGATGAGTAGAAAGCAGAAGGGTAAGAAGAGGAAAGGAGAGGAGAGGAGAGGAGAGGAGAGGAGAGGAGAGGAGATAGTCTGAAGTGGTGAGAAGGAAAAAGAGAGAAGAGAGGGGTAAGTGCTTAAGGGAGTGGCACTGAGGATCTTTCCGAGATGAAGGTTCTCTGTATCGGAGAATGGAGGGAGGGAAGAAGAGGTAGGATGAGAGGAGATAAGAGGAGAGAGACAGAGAGTGAAGAAAGAGCAAGAGAGAGCATGAGAGTGATACATGAATGTAAGTGAGATAGATTACTCAGAGCAAGCAGGAAAGAGAAAGAGACAGAGAAAAAAGGGGAGAGAGTGGAAGAGAGGGTGTGGAGAAACAATGCAGGAGAAAGTTTATTTTCATTTGTCTTTCTTCCTCTGAAAGAGTTAGAAAGAAGGACAACAGAAAGGGAAAAGTCAAAGATAGTTGAAACTGTAATGAAGAAGAAAGAGGTGTAAGAGAGAGGGGAAATGGATACTGACAGACGGAGAGAGAAAGAGAGGGTGTGAGAGAGAGTTTTCTGTACAAATACACCTCTTGCATAATGTGCCGTTAAAGGCTTCATGTTTTATGGGGAAGCAGCACATGTGATTAATTCTTTTCATTTATTTTTGTTAATTTACAAAGTGTTCTGATTAAATCATTATGCATATCAGACACCCCACAGCTCAATCTTGAGTTCCCTCTCAGGAAATCATATCAACAATTGTTTTTTTTATTCCAAAAAGCACAAACAACACCAGGTGCTATGTGCTTAGACAATTAAATTGAGCTCAGTTTGATTCATATCAGTTCAATTGTTCACTTTAACCACAGGTAATATTAAGTCAAGTTTGTTTTCCATTTGCATGTTAACAAGAGTTCAACGTAGCAGTCAAATGTGTTGGATGAGAAACGTAACACCTAATTCTCTCGGCATGGTGTCTTACACAATATTAGATATCTCAATACAGATCAAGGTATGTTGTCAGTACATACATGTGTGCAAGGGAGCGTGGTCCAGCACCAGTAATTGTGCCCAAAAACACGAATAACCAAGTGACAAAGTGACAAGTGTAGCAATTGATGTAGAGATGGTGACAGACAAAATTGGCATCATTTGTTCATCATGACAGTGTCAAATGCGGGTAAGCAGAGATGAGTGTGAAGTCCAAAAAAGTGAGGTAGAGTATGTGTTCGTGGGGCAGCCATGGGCTAGCAGTGAAGGAGTTGGACTTGCAGCGAAAAGGTTTAGTTCCCCACACCGACAGGTGAGGTGGGGGGGGGGATGAATGACCAGTGCTCTCCTCTATCCTCTCCCATGACTGAGGTGCCCTGAGCATGGTACTGTCCCCACACACTGCTCCCCTGGCGGCATTGTCATGGCTGACCCCTGCTCACACATGTGATGTGCTAAATGCAAAGGTTAAATTTTGTTCTGTGCACTGTGTGCTGTGGTGTGCTATATGATCACAATGACAAATGGGAATGACTTTCACTTTACAATGAGGAGTCTTATGGCCTGAATCTTGTTGTCCATACTGCCAAGCTCCTGTATCACTTGCCTGATAGTAGCTGGGAGAACAGTTGGTGGCTTCAGTCTTTTATAATGCAATAGGTCCTAATCAGGCATCCCTGGATGATAGGGAGACTCTTGCCTATGATATGCTGAGCCACCTCCTCCGCACTCCACAGGGACTTCCGGCTGTAAGCAGAGCTTCTTCCATGCCAAGCTGTAAAGCAGTCCATCAGCACACTTTCTATTGTGCTACTGTAGACATTTAAGATGATGTTGGTTGGCATTTATAACAAACTTCCTCAGTTTTCTCAGGAAGCAGAGCCGCTGGGGAGCTTTCTTGCAGGTGGTGTCTGTATGCAGGAGTCCAGGATGGATCGTTACTTATATTATTAACACCTAAAAAGTTGTTGTAAAGTTGTTGACTTTTAAAACTTCAGCACCACTGATGTAGATGGGCTGGTGTCTTGTCATCTTCTGTGTAAGTTGTGTGACATTCTGGATACATTTTTTTAATGTTTTAATTTTTGATGATATTATGCTCTGAAGGCATAATATCTCTTTAGTTTCCCTGACACTGAGAGGTTGTTGTCATGGCACCACATGGCAATACATAGGTTATGTATTTGTGTAACCAGGATACCATTAATTGAACCTCTCCAGCCTTAAATATTTTTGTAAATATTTCATGAATATCTTATAGCTGACCCGTATTGTAACCTGGAACGGTTGGACATTCCTAGTAGCAAAAGATGAGAAATCATCTGCAAAGGTTACATTATAGAGCAAGTACATTTTTATGAAACAAAAATTATTTGCTTGACCATGTTCTGTCTCTTTGGCACTGGAATAGCCCATTGACTCAGATGAGTCATCATTAGGTAAGATGTTTGGAACAAAAATGTCAATGCTGCTTTGCAATTGTTGGACTTTTATTGCAAGTTGTCGTCGTTTTGTCTTTCCCATTCATGAAAGGTTTGGTATGAATGTTGAGTCATGTCTCATGAAACAGTCATGAATTCTTTATGTGCAGTTTAGGACAGCTGCTATGAGTATGTTATGAACTCATCCGTCAAGTAAAGTGTTACCACAAACTTATTGATGATGTTGAAGTTACAGTAGAAAGAAAGGGGAGAAAAGTGTTACTGTGGAAATATGCATCAATGCCTATTGTGTGGTGAGTACTGACATGCATATCTAAATTGAGCATTCCAGCCATAGTTTTTAATACACTGAGAGTAGAAGCTTTTCTGCAGTCTCTCAGTACTGGCTTCCAGGCAGCAGTAACCTTTCCCAGACAGTGACACAGACACGAGGTAGTTGTTGGCGTAACTCGGGTCTCCTATGGTTTCCTTGGCTCTGGACTGACACCTCCTGATGTAAATTTTCTTGAAGGTTGGATAGGGCACATGTTGCGGTACGTTCCACAGACGACGGCATGGAAATTGGTATGGAAACTGTGAGTGACCTTTGAACCCTGTATGAGAGGGGTTTGGAGAACACGGGCACACTCCTGACCTGTCGGTCAGACCCCCAGCCACGGCGGAACAAGCGACACCTTCATGTGCCGCCTCAACATGCCGACTGTGAGCCGTGTTGTCCTGTTGAGCAGGTGTGCTTTGAATCATAATTTCTTTAAAGCTGAGAGATGTGTCTGGCAGATTAATGTGAGGCTGGGCTCGATGTGTTTCAAGGCCAAAGCATCGTGAAAGCTGGAACAGGCTGTGTCAATTGTGTGACATTCGTAATGAATAAAAAGGGCCTTGACGTGGCTCTGGAGGCACATTTGTACAAAATTACCCAAAATGCAATTGGAGGTGCTCTGAAAGAGTGCAGAGACTAAATAAATGTTGTGTTGTAACTCCATGGATGTCTTTAGCCAGAAGCCTTGAGGCTTGGAACTGAATTCTGGCTAGTCTTCAGTGATTGCAGGTACGTGATATGTACTCTGCATTGACCACCACATGTAGGCTTTTGTACAGCTAAAGCATAGCACAGTGTTTCATATTTTTCAGTTCCAATGGTTGCACAATATGACACTTGTTTCTCAGCTGTTAACCAAAAATTAATAAATTACCCAGAAATGATCATTTAAAAGTCGATTGAAAATCGGTGTTAGTATCTTAATTGTCAGAGGCGTTTAATAATTGGCTGCTCTGATCTCTCCAGATTATGACTAATTTAGTGGTACACGAAGCTGCTCCCCCTAATTATGTTAGTAGTTTTGGTGTGAATAGTTCTATCACACTCTTCGCTTTACACTTCTAATATTTAGTGTTGGGGCCCTGTGGCTGTGATCTGGTGTGGTTGTTAATTGCATGGCAGTGGTGATAAGGAGTGGGAGACTGTGTGGACTTGAGGCGCTTGTTGCTAATTTGCATGTGAATTTGGGAAGTTCCAGCATAATGGCAGCTCAGTACAATGCGAGGCCATGATGCGCCAGGCCTTGATTAATCTTGCCTGGTAGAAAGAAAGAAACAATAGTTTTGACAAGACGACACACGAGAGAGAGACAAAGACACAGCAAAGCCGAGCACACATGCACATGAAGGATACACACATGCACACACACACACATGCGAGCAGACATACGCTCACTTACATACACACACAATTAAACTAACACAGACACAGACAGACGCATACACACACACACACACACACACACACACACACACACACATACACACACACAGACACAATCAAACTAACACACACACATAATACACACGCACACAGTCAATCAATATAACAAATACAATACACACACAGGGTTAGACTCTCACAGAAATGTGTACTTCTCACTTTCACACAACATGCACACAGCACAGTTGGAAGAAGTAAATTGTGGGAGGATACGATTGTGAACTGGGTTCACAGTAAAGGTTAACGCTTAATGCTTTGGTTAAATTAAGAGTTAGGATTAAATGTGTTTCTTTCTGATAGAGGCCTTTTCTTAGGTTTTCATGCCAACAGTGTTCAGACAGAGGTCTGTGTCGATAATAATAGTTATCTGTGGATGTCAATGGTAATCTGTAAATTTGTTGTTTACCTGGAAATATTTGTTTAGGTGCTTTCTGCTTTCTACGGTGTGTGTATAATTTTGGCTGATAGTCTTTAGTAACCCTTGATCCATGTGATGTTCAATAAAAGGATTTTAGATGTCTCTCTCATTCCCTCTATCGTTCTTTCCCTCTCTCATTCTCTCGTTCTGTGTGTGTGTGTCGGTGTCTGTGTGTGTTGCTTTTATTTATTTGTCAGTGTTTTTGTGTCTTACTGATTCTCAATCTTGTTTTCCTACTTCCTATCACACAAACACAGAAAATTTAGCATTGTGGATGCACGCACACACTCACACACACACCCACACCCACACCCACATACACAACAACAACACATGAACACCACAAGCACACACACGCACACACTCACATACACACCCACACCCACACCCACCTACACAACAACACATAAACACCACAAGCACACACACACACACACACACACACACACAAACACGCCAAGGGCCTGCTGTGGGCCTATGCTGGGCAAGATATTGAGTCAGCGTGGGAGAGAAGTCAGAGACCAATCAGAATTACACACATCTCCACGTGTCTCCACACACGCCCCTGGCAGCAAGCTCGGGCTCCCGTCCACAGTCAGACCCCATGGCTACACTTACACGCAAGACACACTCCTCCTCCTCCTCCTCCTCCTCCTCCCCTCCCCTCCTCCACCTCTCCTCTCCTCCTCCATCTCTCCTCCCCTCCACTCCACACAAACAGCCATAACGAAGGCTTGGCGGCCTCAGGCGGAATGTAAAAAATTCAGCCAATAGGTCCTTGTAGTCCTCCATTTGTCTATTTTACATGTGTTCTCCATAACTGTAGAGGCCAGAGGGGGCGCTGTGGTGCAAACAATGACAGCGATCTTGATTTTAGTCTGTTATGGGTGTGTAGTGTTCCCAACCCCAATCCTTCCTTAACAACAACATTCATAATGATAATAACAACAACAACAACAACAACAACAACAACAATTTTAGAAATGGCACATTTTAATTGTAGAAATACACATGTGGCATGAGGAGCAGGGACAGGGAAGGGAGGCAACTTGACTGCTGATTAACGAGCTTTGGCCAGAGTTGTGGCCCTCACCTCTCAGTCCACAAAAGCAGCCGTGACGTGCGGTGGCTCAGCTACCGCAGGTCTATCCTCTCACACCATTTTTCGCTGACGCTGTAAAAAAAACAAAACCCTTCTCCAGGCGCTTCCCCTCCCCTCCCCTCTCTCCTCCATTTGTACTCTCCTTGCTACCTCCCAGCCAGTCCTCCTGAGTATTATTGTCAGCCATAGACACCAAATAAAATTGATGTGGTTGAAATACATTTGTTTTGTTTTTGTTTTCTCTCTCTGTCTCTCTTTCACTCTCTCTCTCTTTCTCTCTCTCTTTCTCTCTCTCTCTCTCTCTCTCTCCTCCCATGTTTTTCCCCTTGCACATTTTCCGTGCAAAGATAAATAGCCCTGATATGTTTGTGCTGCTCCAAGCATTCTGTGGGCTCAGTGGATTTGTTGGGGCAGGCGGAGTCCCGGGTTAGGGTATTGCAAGGTGGTCCGTATGGATTTTGGGGGATTTAGGGGCTGATAGCACCAACTCAGGAAGGACTGCTTCTTGGCCACAGCTACCATTTTCCTGGTGTTTGTGTGTGTGTTTGTGTGTGTGTGTGTGTGTGTGTGTCTGTGTGTGTGTGTCTGTCTGTCTGTCTGTCTGTCTGTCTGTTTGTGTCTGGGTGTCTGGGTATCTAAGTGTATGTGTGTATGTGTGTGCACGAATGCCTGTGTATGTGTGAATGCACACGTATGTGTGTGCTTGTGTGTGTATATATGTGTGTGTGTGTGCAGAGTGTGCGGAGTGTGTGCTCAGTATGTGTGCCAAGTATGTGACAGAAAGTGTGTGTGTGTGTGTGTGTGTGTGTGTGTGTGTGTGTGTGTGTGTGTGTGTGTGTGACAGAGAGAGACAGACAGAGCGAGAGAGGGGGAAAGAGAGAGAGAGAGAGAGATATGGAGTGCTCTGTTTGCCATCCGACCACCCTGCTATCTCACGGCACAGAGGGCCCTTCGTGAGTTATCCCTCCTCCTGTTTATCTTATTGCCGCTAAATGGGCTTTGATCCATAAAAACAGGCGACAGGCCATGCGAAAGCCAGCGCGCCGAGGCAAAGCAAGGCGCCTCAGCCCTAGTTTATGTACGTATGGATGCCCCCGCCCCCCCCCCCCCCCCCCCCCCCCCCCCCAAAACACATATCTTTCTCCTGCACATGCACTCCTCTGTATTCAAACTGCCTCTGCCCTTTCACTCAGGCTCTCAGCTCCCTAAACTGTTTTCAGAAGGGTAATGGGGCGATAACGTGCCAATACCGTCCGTGTTTGTCCAAATAATCCTTGACTTAAGTGGGGTGCTGGCTGGCACGCGCGCCTGCATTCGCCGTAATGAATTATCGCGCGTCCACCACTAGACGCGGCCGAGTGGAGCTGCACTGGAGTGCTGGAGGTAGTCTGGAACTCCAGCCAGCCCAGCGCCGTCCTTAAGTGAAAGCCATCTGTGTTTTTTTCTCCTTCTGCCTTATGCATTCCCTCTTTGCTTTGTTTCTCTCTCTCTTCGTATTTGTTTTCCTTCTGTTTACTCCCCCCTTCCCTATCTGTCTGTCTTCCCCTATTGCTATCTTCCCTCTCTCTCGTTCTCTCATTGTATTAGTGCATATCTCTTCTTTTCCCTCTCACAGAACCCCTTCTCAGTGCTCACTTCTTCTTTTTCTCTCTTTCTCTCACACACTCCATCTTTATCTCTATTTCTTTTTTCATCCCCTCTTCCTCTCCTCTCTTGCATTTTCACTTCTCTCTATCTCTCTCTTATGCCCATCTCTCTCTATCTCTCTCTCTCCCCATCTTTTTCTGTATCCTCTATTCTCTCTTGCTCCCTCTCTCCCTCGCTCCGTTTCTCCCTGTCTCTCCAGTTGGAGGCTGACAGCACTGCAGTTCAGCAATCTGCCAATGAAAGAAGGAGAGGCCAATCTGCAGGGCCCAATTAAACCCCAGGAGCTGAGCACAGGAAACAACAGACCCAGCAATAGAAAAAGAGAGAGAGAAGGAGAGAGAAAGACAGAGAGATAGAGAGATACTGTAGATGTAGCTAGACAGAGAGAGAGAGAGACAGAGAGAGAGAGCTAAATAGGGGGTAAAAGAGAGAGTGAGAAAGCAAGACAGAAGCTAAGCACTGAAAACAACAGACCCAAAAGATAAAAACAGAGAGAGAGAGAAAATGTTAGAGCAAGAGAGAGAGAGAACGAGAGAGACAAAGACATGCCTAAGGAGGAAAAGAAAAAAAGAGAAATTGAGACAAAGAAGTGAAAAGTAATAGAGTGAGGGAATAAGGGGGAGGAATACAAAGCTTGTGAGAGTGTGAGAGGGCAAGATGTACAGCAGTGCTCTGATCCGTGTGTGTGTGTGTGTGTGTGTGTGTGTGTGTGTGTGTGTGTGTGTGTGTGTGTGTGTGTGTGTGTGTGTGTGTGTGTGTGTGTGGGCGGGGGGTGGGGGTCGCCCACATGGGGCGAGTGTTGCCCAGGCACTGCCACCTGATGGCTGGGTACAGGAGCAGGGGCACACTACACCAGACCCTGTCTGTGTGAAGGTTGCAGTAGTAGTGGTGGTGGTGATAGTGGTGGTGGTGATAGTGGTGGTGGTGGTGGGTGTGTGAGGGCTGGTAAGCGGGTGCTTGGCAGTACGCCATGAGTCTGCTGGCTGGCATGCTGGCTGGCTGTCTGGCCGGTGGGCTCCCCAACTGTCAGTTTCGGCAGAAGCTGAGGTAGCAGACGGAAGAAGACGGAGGAAGAGGGCGAAGAGGAGGAGAAAAACAGGAAGTAATTAAATGCAGGCTAATGGAGGCAGGGTTGTAGGCACTTTACGTTTGTATGTGTGTGTGTGTGTGTGTGTGTGTGTGTATGCATGTGTGAGTATGCAAACGTGCCTGTTTGTGTGCACACATGTATGTGTGTGTTTGCGTGTGGGCACAATTTTGTGTTTGTGTTTTCATGTACTGTTTTGTATGTGTATGTGTTTTGAGCACTGTGAAGGGTGTGTTTGTCTGTGTACATGAGTGCATGTATGAGTCTCTGTGTGTACCATGTGCCTGTCTGTCTGTCTGTCTGTCTGTCTATCTGTGTACATACACACAAGTATTTCCAAAGGGGCTTTTTCCTATTAGAAAACCCTCAAGCTGCTCTGGTGGCGCTGTCGGGTGCAGCGAGGGGTGAGAGCGAGAGAGAGAGAGAATGAGAGAGAGAGAGAAAGAGAGAGAGAGATGGAAGAAGAAGGGAGGGAGGGCCCGACGCAGACAAGCTGGCCAGCAGCAGCCTGGCGTTAAATTGAACAGCACTGAACTGAAGTTGAGGGGAAATGTACTATATTAGCACGGCAGCGGTGGAGGGGACGCTAATGGAACACAGCGCACTCGGGCGCCATGCACTCAGCTCCGCTTAGCACTGCGGCTCAACGACATTAGCAGCCCGCTAACCTGCTCCACCCCAGCCAGCCGCATTTGCACAAAATGGTGTGTGTGTGTGTGTGTGTGTGTGTGTGTGTGTGTGTGTGTGTGTGTGTGTGTGTGTGTGTGTTTGTGTGTGTGTGTGAGAGAGAGAGAGAGAGAGAGAGAGAGAGAGAAAGACTGTGTGTAAGTGTGTGTTTTGTTGTTTGTTTTGTTTTGCTTTACAGTACACACTTTCTACTTCTTTCTGGGTGTGCACACCAAAGATCTTGAATAGTTACTTTTTTAAAGGAAAAAAAAGTTTTTGAACTAATGCATTAGAGAACCTTTTTTGGTGGGCACCTTTTATTCATACTCGTTTTAACAAACTTTTGACCCAGGGTAGTGGTTCTTTGTTCATTTTCATAGCAGCAGAGGTCCCGGAAATGTTAACTAAAGCCCATTTGACATTTGGAATCATGACTAAAATATATTACCAAGCTGCTAGCCTGCTTAAACCAAAGCTGTGTTCAAAAACACACCTTAGTTATACAACTCTAACAATGGAACAGTTATAAAAATGTGCATTTTGCTTTACCATATGCCTTAGATTGTTGACAAAGTGGTATGGCTATATGCAT
>CM059280.1:17410282-17425282 GCA_030347295.1 Setipinna tenuifilis | reverse complement strand
CTTTTTTACATTTTCATCTCTTCTTCTGTCTGTCTGTCTGTCTGTCTGTCTCTTTCACTCCCTCTATCTGTCTCTCTCCCAAATTCCTCTTTTCCTCTATTCCTTACAGCCACCCCATATCTTTCTTTATTGCGTTCTTTCCTCCTTTCTATCGTTTTTTTTTCGCCCCCTATCTACTTTGTTCTATCTCCATTCCTCTTTATCATGCTCTCTGGCAGTCTCTCTATCACTCTGTCCGCCTCTCCCTGTCTCTCCTCCTCCCTCCTACTCTTTGCTCTTGTATCTTTCTGTCTCTTCAGCATTGTCTCTCTCTCTCTTTTTTGTCTCCTTCCCATTCACCTCCATCGTGGCTGTCACCAGGGGAAATTGAGCCCCTCTTCTTACTCCAAGGGCCGATGCAACCCCCCCACCCCACCCCCCAACACAAGCCCCCGACCCCACCTCCATTCCCATGTCTCCACTGTGCAATACAAGGTGTGTCAGAGAATGTGTGTATGTGTGTGTGTGTGTTTGTGTGTCTGTCTGTGACTGCGTCTGCGTCTGGGTCTGTGTCTGTGTGTCTGTATCTGTATCTGTGTGTGTGTGTGTGTGTGTGTGTGTGTGTGTGTGTGTGTCTGTGTGTCTGTGTCTGTGTGTCTGTGTGTCTATGTGTGTGCGTGTGTGTGTGCGTAATGCAAGGGCCACGCTCGATGCAATCCATTCCATCCTTCTAGACGCCACGCTATCTCATTAAAGCCTCCCCCGTTGGGAACTTCATTTCGCCGGCGCCTCAGAGACGCCTCAATGCCCCCTTTACCTGCTCTGCAGTGACCCAGGTGGTGACAGGGTATTGAGCAAGCACGACTCCTGTCAGTGGCAGAGTGGAGGGGGTGGGTGGTGCAAGCAGAGCTCTGTCAGGTGATACACAGGAAGTGAGCTTCTTAGTAATTCCAAGAGGCAGAGAATATGGCACACACTTAAGGTGGAGCAGAAGGGGGAGGAGGAGGAGAGGAGAGGAGGAGAGGAGAGGAGAGGAGAGGCAGAGAAGAATGGCGTCGTGGCTCCTTGTTATTTTTAGGTTTAAAAAAAATGTGTCACAGCTGGACTGCCAAACAGAAGTTCCTTGGTCTCTTTATTCAAGTACCTGTTTGTATTTGTCTCTGTGACAAAAAAGAAACGCTGAATAGGAAGTTGAAATCAACAACTAAAGAATGCAGTCCTACATATAATATGATGGATATTTTTTTTGTTTGTTTCACAATACAAACATTGTCTGTTTTTCTTGAAGTGTTGGGTTGAAGTGTTTGTGTTCTCAAAATGAAGAACAAACACATTCCCATTATATTGGTAGTTAGTGTGTTTGCGTGTGTGTGTGTGTGCATCAAACATTTGACGCATAAAGAGCATCTGTGCATGCATATGTGTCTAGGTGCGTCAAACAGTATATCTGTAATCTGTTTGTGTGTGTGTGTCTGTTTGTGTGTGTGTCTGTGTGTTTGCATGTGTGTATGCATGTGTCAAAGAGACAGAATATGTGTGTGCATGTGCATATGTCTGTGCATGTGTATGCGTATGTGTGACATGTGCACGTGTAGATGCGTCAAACCCCTGTTTGAAGCACGTATACTTGAAGCATAAGAAGACAGGGAGAGAGAAAGAAAGAGAGGGAGAGAGAGACAGAAAAAGAGAGAAAGAGAGACAGAGACACAGTGAGAGACAAACAGAGAGGAGGTGTGTGTGTGTGTGTGTCCTTGCTTGTATGCACTGTATATGTGCACCCTTACTCGCTCACATCCAAGTGTTGAGCTTCCTCTCACCTGTCCTAAAGTGGCGCCTGTCACACGGTCGTTATGGCAGCTCGGCGCACACAGCAGCAGTAGCCAGTCTGCGGCAGGCTCATCGGAGCAGTTGGCTGTGAGTCAGTAATTAACTCCAGGAGGCCTCTCCCTCTCCCCACCTCCTGGTCATTAATCAGGCCAGCCGCTCTCCGGCCTTGGGCTCTGCCACATTACAGCTTCGCTTTATTATTATCTTCAAATCTCAGAGCTGCACTGTTGGGCCTGGATCAGGTCCACAATCTACACACACACGCGCGCACACACTTACACACACACACACACACACACACTACACACACTACATACACACTCACACACTCACACACACACACACACACACACACACTCACTCACTGGTGGTGAGCAGGGGGGAGACAGCACTCACACTTACCCACATTCACACACATGCAGAGAGAGAGAGATAGAGAGAGGGATGGATGGAGGGAGGTAGTGAAAGAGTGAAACAGAGAGAGAGAGAGATAAAGAGAAAGACCTCCTGAGGGGGATCTTACTTTTCAGAGCATGACGATAGCCAATCGAGGGCAGTGACAGAAGCCGTGCCAACAGAGATCTACGCCACGAGACGAGACACCATGGCATCCAGCGAAGAAAAGAGCGAGTAGATAATAGTCTGCATGGTGCCAAAAGCCCCCAGGATGCATATTATCCTTCAATACAACTGTGTTGCGTTTTGTTCATTTGTTTGTTCCAGGTTTCTTTGTGTATTGACTTAAGTTCATTTTATTTATTTCCTGTCGGCAGTGGGGTACTGTGGAGGCTGCCATGTTCTTTTCTCCTCGACAGCGGTTGGTGGTTGGACTTGCGTCGGAGCATGTTTGTGCTTCAAGCAGAGAGGAGTTTTACCTCCCGGTACCACCGCCGGTGAAGACTTAACTTCCCAGGGTTTTGCGTCAATGGCAGCCGCCAGCAGGTAGCAAGCGGCAGGCTCCTGGACGTTTGACTGACTCACTGGCAGGACTGACTCACTCACCTGCCATTTCACCTGCCAGGGTTCGCATAGGCTGTCTGACGCTGCTCAGCGGTCAGCGTGTGTTGAGGCGGCCAAAGGGCCTCTCTACTCTAGCCAGAGAGAGACAGAGAGGGGGGGTGGGAGTGAGTCAGTGAGAGAGAGAGAGAGAGAGAGAGGGAGTGAGGGCAAAGGAGAGGCATAGAGAAAGAAAGAGGGGGACAAAGAAAAGGAAGGAGTGAGATGTGAAGGGAGAAAGGAAGGAGAGAGAATGAGGTAAAGGTGAGAGAGTGGAAGAAGGAGGGAGAGATGGGGGAGACAGAGAGAGAGAGAGAGAGAGAGGGAGGGCTACTCTAAAGGGTCAGCCTACGGCCAGGCTGAGGCTGTGGTAGCCTGCAGAGCTGCGGTAGTGGTGGACACACACACACACACACACACACACACACACACGCACACACACACACACACAGCTCAGATGAGGTCCAGCTCCACATGCTTCTGGATCTGCAGTTGGCACACGGTGTACAGGCAGGCTTTGTGTCGCCCCTGCGTGTGTCCTGTGCCAAATGTGATCTGTGTTTTTTACTGCTCCAAAATTTGGGAGACATTAGGGGAGAGATGTAAAAAAAGGGATGCTTTTGTTTGATCATGGCACACACTAGGGGGGCGGAAGGTGGGGGCATGGGGGCAGCAGCACCTGGACAGCAGCCCGAGAACGTGACGAGGGTACACAGGTTTTTGAAAATATAAATAGACAGAGTGTGTCAGGCGTCCTCATTTATTTAGCCCATTTAAACAGAGAGACGGACTGACTGACAGACAAACACTATCACCTGTGGACAAATAAGCATATTATTGAATGTGGGAATGAAGTTGACTTTATTTAGAGTTGACAGAATGGAGGACGGAATTAAATCTTTAAAAACCTTTCTAAGATCATTTCCACTCTGAATCAATTGTGCATTAGCATACAACTGCAGTTCTTTCACCTGTGTGTTAGGTCCATCCATTCAATTTGCCTAAATCCCCCCTGCTTTTCACCTGTTATTGTGCTTAGTGCTGCCTCTCAGCTCCGTCCTTGCGCATTCTGAGGTCCATTTGGTGGAGGCCATGCAAATGTCAATAAATGAAATCGCCGTGGACAGTGAAGAGATAGGATGGAGTGGGGGATGGGGGGGCGGGGGCAGTGCATCAGCAATGCACCATGAGAAACGCCTGGCCTAGTGATTGTTTGTGAGGAGATGTGTGTTTGTGAGAGAGCTCATTGGCCCACCACCACCCCCCTCCCCCCCGCTTATCTCACGAGCGCAGGCTCACGACTCACCTTAGGCCTGAGAGCGTCAGGGGCGACAGAGGAGGACAACACCCCCCCCTCCCCCCACCCACCACCACACACAGAAATACGCACGCACGGGCACCTACACACACACACACGAAAAAACACATTCACAGATACACACACACAAACACACACACACACAAACAAACACATTCGCACACATCAACAACAATACACACATACACACACACACACCCTGCTCTATCTACTGAGGCAGTGGAAACCCCAACCCATCACAGCTCCGGCCACAAAGCAGCAGAGCCCTCAGTGATAGTGAGGAAATTAAAAGTCAAGGACAAGCACAACAGAGGAACCCCCCAACCCCTCCTCAACAACCCCCCCCCCTACCAACACCATCCACCCCACCCCACCCACCCATATCAGTCGCTGGCCTGCTGGCCACATGCAAACTACAGACAGCTAGTCTATGCTTAATTGCCACCCACGCAGATGTGAAAGGCAGTAGGTGTGATCGACTGCCCCCTCCCCACCACCGCCCACCCTGCAGGCATCCTCTCTGGCCCTAATTGAAAAGCCATCAGCTGGAGTGCAGTTGTAAGAATCAGAGGGTCTGTCTTCTTAGGGGGTCATGTTTACAAGAATACGGTTATGGTACAGTAGTGGTGAGGCCTCTTCTTCACATTCTTTAGGGAAAATATGTCTGTGGTGAAGTATGTCACAAAAGTTCTACTCATTGATTTTTTTTTTTTTTTTTTTTTTTTTTTAAAGGAGGAGGACGTGCCATGAAAAATTTACATTTACTCATATAGAGAGTTAGACATGTTTGCATCAATATTTTAAGTTTATTTTTTTATTTCTGTTCCTTCTCCCATTTGAAACCATATTTTGCCTTCGTTATTCCCTATATGCTTCCTTAATGCTGTTGCCTGTACATGGGTGGAGGGAGAGTAAAGATGAGGAAAGGAAGTATGGGGAATATGGAGGAGAGGAAAAAGAGAAGGGGAGGGGGGAAGTACCCATGGGCTCACTCATGAATTATTCAAAGGCAGGAGGCGAAAAAGTGTGTATGTGTGTGTGTGTGAGAGAGAGAGAGAGAGAGAGAGAGATTGAGGGAGAGAATGAAAGAGGAGAAGAGGGGAGAAAACAACATGTTAGGCTAATTAATCATGCCGCTAAATATAGATGAAGGGTCTGTTTTGTTGCACAAGTAATGAGTCTCTCCTCGTATGCGGAAACATAAGAGAGACATCAGAGGGAGAGAGAGCAAGCAAGAGATGGGTGGGAGAGGGATGGGGAGTAGAGAAGGAGAGAGATAGGGTGGGACAGAGAGAGAGATAGAGAGGGAGGGATAGGCATATATCCCCATGATTAAAGTGGGAAGCTGAACTGGAGGAAAAAAAAACTCTAAATGGGAGCTAAGCATGTCTGCTGGTGGTTGTTCACCTGACTCTGTGGGCCTCTCTGTGTTTACGAGGGGCACGGGGGTGAGAGCAGGGTGGCGCTTTTGATGCTCACAAGCCTTTTACAGTCATTACCTTGTGAGCACAAAATGAATGGGGCTGCATTTTTCATGCTTCTACAACAGCACATCTTTCTCACAAACACACACACCCACACACCCACACACACACACACACACACACACACACACACACACACTCACTTTCTATATCTCTCTCTTCCTTTTACACGGCCTATTTTACACACACACACACACACACACACACACACACACACACATTGGGAGTGATTAGAGGATAATAACATAACCGAATGAAGAGGAGTTTACATTAATGATTTCACTTCGAAAGTTAGTCAGGGAGCAGGGAATTCTGGACAGGTATCCTGTACAGTTCTGTCATTTTAATGGGAGCTACTCAGACAAAATCATTTAGGCCGGTGCATATCAGAGCAAACTGGGATTATTTAATGAAACTGCTAGCGTAATGGACTATTTCCATGTTATTATTGCATAATTGGGCCGTAATATCTGAGGAGTCGAGATCCACTTTATCCTTAATGCATTAAAAATGGAAACCATCATTGCTTGTTTGCCCTCAGATACACAGCATTAAGCAGCCTATTGTACTATATTGATCAGGCAGTTAAATAGACAGGCTTCAGCAGGTCCTCGCACTTTAGTCACGGCCTATCAGCTTGTGCCTGCATGTGTTTTCTTTTCTGTCTTTTCATCGTCACATGATCAATAACCAATCTATCTTGAGGACACTAGAATAGGACATTACTGCCCTCAAGGGAGACCTGGCTGAACCTGCCTGCCCAACCCCTCCCCACAGCAAACACACACACACACACACACACACACACACACACACACACACACAGATGCATCCACCAGCTATAAGAGGCAGTCATAAAACATGTAGCCGTGTTTGTGCCTCTGCTGGGCCCAGAGCCTAAAGGCTTCGTTAACCCCTGTGCCTATAGAGGGCTTTCATCTTTCACTCCATAAGGCAAGAGAATGGGATTTAGCCATGCATGCCCGCCACCGAGAGGGCTTTCACCTGCTCCCACAAGCAAGCAGGGCCACAGGAAGACACACAAGATGCTAGCTCTGGGGACATTTTAGCAGTTATTTCTCTCTTTCTCTCTCTCTATCTATCTATCTATTTATCTCTTTCTCTCTCCATTACTCGCCCATTCTACCTAACACTACTAATAACGCTCTTGCTCAGTTACTTTTGTTCTTTATAAAGGTATACAGCCTTTTCTTCTCTCCACCTCCCCCTCTCTCTCTTGCGCTCTGTCTCTATTTCTCTCTCTCTCACACTCTCTGTCTCTATTTCTCTGTCTCCTTACTTGTTCTCTAGTTGCATCAGTGACATGACAAAATACACTTTGCATTGTCAATGCCCTAGTTATAGAGGCAATAAGTATATCAAGTTTGAAGAAAAAGAAAATAAAAAGAAAACGAATAAACCAGCTCTTACTCTGGCTCTCTCATGCTCCGCTCACTTGTTCTCTAGTTGCATCAGCAACATGGGGCAGGAGCCCAATGGAGACTTTAAACAACAAACAGATGCTAAATTATGCATTTGTGTGTTTGGGTCTGCTGTTTGCAAACACAGCGACTGGTTGACTCTGATCTTATGCCAGACTGATGCATTGATCGTGTGCTGATACTGTGCTGGATTCCCAGACACTGTCGTCCTGAAAATACTTCTTGGACTTAAGGACGTTCTTTGTCCTCATTAAAGCGCAAATCCACCTACACAGCTGATGCCCTACTAGGACTGGTTACATGCAACTGCACATGATTCAGGAGCCCTTTGTAGAGTGATGATGTGCTAGATTTATCTCATTACACCTTGCATTTGCCTCCTTTTTTTGTTTTTGAACAGAGCTTAATTTGATGTGATATCTAATTAGGTGCTGCTTATGGCAATCTGCATTGCAAAACATATAATAATAATAATACATCAAACCTCTAAAAAAAGGACTAGTCTCTTTTTCAATTATGAGATGATGGTTCATTCTGACTTCATGCAATAACTGTCTGTCCCAGTCTCATATTGATTTCTGCATTCACTCCTAAATATATTCCTCATGCTGGTCTATGCACACAGTATGGAAAGTGAACTTAATGCCAGTATTTTTTTTCTTTATGTACTGAACAGTCACATTCACTGTGAAGGCAAGAAAAAACTTTTGTCGTACAAATTGATAACCTGTCCGCAATAAATAATGTATGACCAAATGAAGTGAGTTGTCACTTGTGCCTCTAGGCAACTGCCTCGGATCTGTCCATTCTGTGATCTTGCTTAACCGTGTAAAAAAAACAAAAACAAAATATGACTCCATTTAAAAACGGCCACCAAACTGCAGTGCCTGCAATTTTCTGACATCTCTCAGTGAATAGATGATGATGTTGTTGACTAAGAGGTCAAAGGGCAGATCCCTGGATGGGCAAAGGGTTTTATGAGGAGAAAGGAGAGGCTGGGGAGGGGCAGAGAGAGAAAGAGGGGTGGAGAAAACAGTCCTTCATGGCTATACCACAACCGTTTCTGCTTTCATACGTCTTCAAGTGCACAGCTTAAGGGGGGTCTCAAGGGTCACTCACAGACCACCATGAGGAGGGAGAGAGATGGTGCATCACAGGGCCGTGCAGTGAATGCGTTTGTACCGCCGCGTGTAGGAGGAGCATGCTGGGACCCACAGCAGAGGATGGACGGTGGGGGTAACTGTGATGTTTATCCTAATGGCTGTGTGGGTCTGTGACTGTGTGCTACCGTTGTGTTGTGTTGTTGTATTGAGATGAAAGGACATGTGATAGTGAGTGGGGAAATATGGTCAAAAGGTACCATGCTAAACATGAGGCCAAAAGCAGTGCAGAGCTCTCTATTCTTTGCCATCAGCGGTTTTGCTGTTCAAACGTGATGTAAACCTGGGGAAAACAATGCTTGCGGTGCATTTATGCTGGCTGTTTAAGGCGGAAAATGCCTGTAGGTTGCTGCTGATGCATCTTTCAGATATACAACTTCTGGACTTATTTTCTGTAATAGAACATTTGTCTGGTGGAAGTGCTGTAGTGGAATTATGGCACAGTAACACTGGTGTCAGCATAGGCAAGTACCTCACCTTGTTTTTTTTTTCTTTTTCTTTGTTTGGTTTTTGTAGCCGTTGTTGTTTATTTGTTTTTCTTTCTTTGTTTTGTTTTTCTTCATATTTTTTCCCGCATACCACCCGATTAATGTGTTTATTGGCATGAACAGGAAAATCTGGAAAATCATTAAAAATTGATGTGTGAGCTTTTCAAAGTCTAGTGCATTGGTGTCACCACTCTCAGAGGGGAAATGAGGCAGGGGACAAGAGACAAAGAAGTATAGAGAGAGAAAAGGAGGAGAGAGAGAGTCCATCAAGGTGAGAGAGAGATTAGAGAAAGAAAGAAAGAAAGAAAGAAAGAAAGAAAGAAAGAAAGAAAGAAACACAAATCCTTTTACTGACATTGTATACTCCTTACAAAGTACTATAGGCCAGCACAATCATTCAACATCATTCAAGGACTCATTGCATCTGTGTCCATAGCTATTATACAAAACCTTGTTTGTTTTGCTGGTTCATGCAATCATGGTTTGGTTTATAAATGCCATCGTTTTTTTTAAGTAGTACAAAGGCCAAGTCTGGTAGTCGTCAACTACAGAATAGTTATAGCTAACACAGCTGACGCTGTAAAAAAAATTAACAGCCCAAACGAAAGTAATGAGTTGTATGCCTAGCTCTACATGATTAATGAGCACAAGAAGAAAAATAGTGAGAACAGAGCCATGTAGAATAATGTAATATAGCATATGAGATTCACACAAACAAGTAAATATGGTGAGCTGATTTATTATTGCTATGATACACTAATTGGTGTATTGTCTTTGCCGCAAAACCTTGGAATGGAATGAACATTATGAGTAAAAACATAGCCCCATGCTGGTAAGTTCTCTGTTACTGATAGAACTTACTCTCTCCATCCTTTTCAGAATTTCCTCACTAGCATCTGGAAAAAAAAACGTTCAAAATAACGCTATATTTACGTTATTCATGCCCTTTCACCTCGTGGTATATAAAGTCTTTATTTTCCCCATAGTGGAAGCCTTGAGATGTAGGGCTGCTGGTGTATTTATCCATTCCAATGGGGCTTCGTGTGCAGCATTAAGTTGATAAATCACATTAGCTTGGGCGAATGTGTGGAAAATAGGCCTGTGACTAAATCATTTGGAATGGTGGTCTAAACATGTAGTGGTACCATTAATTTTCATTGTTTGGAAACGCTCCTGTGGATTGAGTGTCTCTGCTACACTGAATAAATGTGTGTGTGTGTGTGTGTGTGTGTGTGTGTGTGTGTGTGTGTGTGTGTGTGTGTGGGTGTGGGTATGAGAGTGTGTGTGTGTGTGTGTGTGTGTGTGTGTGTGTGTGTGAGAGAGAGAGAGAAAGAGAGACAGAGAGAGAGAGAGACAGAGAAAGAAAGAGAGAGAGTGTGTGTGTAAGTGTATGTGTGTGAGTCTTAAGCATGCCTTTGCCCTCACCTCCCTAGGCTCGGCTGGCAGAGCATGATATTAGTAATGCCTCGGACAAGGGTTCACTTCCTCCCCACACATAAGCATTGCGGTGTAAGGACCTAGCCGCTCGCACTGCACTGCACTGCAGAGTGGAACCAGCCCGAGGGGCCCTATGGCCGTGAAGCAGTGGCACGGGAGACAGAGAGGATGCTGGGTCAAGTGTGGCTCATTTTGGCTGTGTGCCACAGTGTCCAACACATTTTGCCTGCCTCTTAGAGCAAGCTCTATATAGATTGTGATGGCAATCAGTGTATTTTCAGACCGTGCTGAGTTAACACGTGCTATATAAGCAGGCAGTCTGTTTAGCATTCTGTATGGATTCCAGCATGGTTATTATATAGTCTAATCTGGTGCTGGTACTGGTTTCAAGTAAAGAAAGTCAAGCGTTAATGTCAATATCTTTTTGTAGAGATAAATAAAGGTTGGGGCTAAAGACATCAGTCTTTTTCTACATGTTACTACCGTTAAGTTGACGTCCGCGTAAGGTTAGTGTAAGGTAAGCATTAGAATTACAGGATATATCTGAATTTTGATATTGAGCTTTTGAATTTTTACTTTTACAGTAACAGTATGTGATATGTTGTACTAGTTTCTTAACATATAAAGTTCTAAATGTACAAAACCTTTTCATTTTAAAATATTTGACACAATGACAGCACACTGATATAGGAATAGGAATACATGAGTAAATCAATTTTCACAAAAATGTCAGAAACTTCTACCCTTCCACTACTTCCAAGGAGGCGTTGTAGTCTTTTGTTTACAATAATCAAATGTTCTGTGGCCTGTCCAGACTGACTGATTCTCTCTCTCCCTCTTCTCTCTGTGTCTCTGTCTATCTCTCGGTGTGTGTGGGTATGTATGTGTGTGCTACTACAGCATGGGGTGAGAACCCCTGTTGATATCTGGTTGTTTGCTAAGCTTTTTCCACGAGTTTTTCAGTGTCTAAACCTTCACACACCTCTGCCCTTGCTGAGAGAAGATACTGGCAAAAATGTAACTGTGTGAAGTCACAATCACTATCTGTGTTAAGTCCCCATTCCCCATCCGGTGGCTCCTTAACTCACGATCAATAGCTATTTCTCCATGAAAGAGGAGCTTTCTTTCCTGTTTGGGATGATACTAGGCCTTGGGAGACCTAACAGTATGAGGTCTTCCAGAGGTTTTTAAAATCAGATCAGAAAGACTTCGAATTGTGTCTTGTAAGTTGAGAGTATGCCACCGCCATGGGTCCAAGGCTTCAGGCAAAGTTAGAGAGGAAAGTGAAACTTTTAAAGATAGTGAACACAGACAAAGCAGGCATATGGTCTGTGCGCCCCTGTCTGGAATATTGCACATTGTGAACTTGCTCATATGCTGGGTTTGTCCATGTGTCCATAGTCCATGTACAGCATGTACATAGTTGTCAAGTCAAACGATGTGGACTTTATTATCTTTAAAAACGTAATGTCTTTTTTATAGTCAGTTAGGCTATAACATAATTTTTGGGAAAATGTACCCCAAGAAACAGTGAACTGTAGTTACAATAACTATTTAGCTAACAGTTAGCTACTTTAACTGCAGTTAGTTCAGTAACAAGTGTAGGCTACTTTTTTTAAGGAATCATGTTTACCAGGATGCCATTATGGTTTGTGACGTCTTGAGCATGTTTACATTTTTACAGCCACTTCAACAAATGATTATTTTCCAAAGACATATTATATCATGGGAAGTAATGGAAGAATATTGGTGGGATTTTGAAGATTGGAAGTATGTTAAAAGTATATGTACTGTATATACTCTGTGTAAACAGGTACGTTTAGGATTAGCTGAGGACATGAGAGCACAGGAATGTGTGGTAGTACGCAGCATAATATACCTAATATCAAAATTGCCATATAACAAGAACAGTGTGAGATCTGCATTTAATTAATACCTTTTCCTATGACTAACGGTGGTATGCATTGGCAGAAAAATGTTTTTGTTCCCAAAAGCCTCCAGTCCATCAGCCATAAACGTGTGACTCCTTTTTGCACACAGTCGTCCACAGCAGCGCTCAATTAGAGACCAATTAGAATTTAATCCTAAAACATTTAATTACAAAAGCATGCCACTGTGCTTGTAACAAGTTCCGCCACCTCCCTCCCTCAAAGTTCACCGGCATTAATTAATGACTGTTTAACATGGGATTAAGACCATAAGTCAAGATGTTAAATACTTTCTGTGGGCTTTTGCCGAACAGCGAGGGGAAAGTCTGGGCTTTGGCTGCTGAGATTCGTAATGATGGCTCACAGTTCACAAACTGAAAGGTTATCACAGGCGGGGCAGGAGGCAGCTGTACTCCCTGTCAATCGGTTTAGCACTAATTAATGCCAGTAACTTTCTCACGCACCACGCACCATTTGAGGAGGCGGGTAGTTTGTGAATATCATGCCAATATCACCTGAGGCTTCTCTTTTCTTTTTCACGCTTCGCACCAGCAGTAACACCTGCTGTGCTTAATACAGGGGGTTTGTATGCTGTCTGTTGGGCCAGTCTTTTGTTGACTTGTTACTTTTAGCAAACTAATCTTGAAGAGGTTGTTAATAGAGTCCTTGGAAAAGCACATTTTGAAGGATGTATTTGTCGGGTAGTAAACCAGATCTGCACTATAGGCTCTTCCAACACAGTCAGGGTGCTACAGTATGGACAAGCTGCAGAAAATCTACAGTAAAGGATGTTGTATGGTCTTGAAATTTGAGTCAATAATTGATTTATCTCCAGAGAAAGTTGGCCAGGCAAAAAAAAAATCAACATGTTAAGTTGCTTCAAATTAGAAAAAAGTGGATTTAGGAATCGATGCAGTTGTTATCCCCGGGTTAGCTTGGGAAAGCAACCCAAAAAGCTTACTACAAACAGAGAAGGCTTTGCAGATAGGATTTCACAGGGTAAACACACACACAAACAGACACACCTAGGTGTACACACACACACACACACACACACACACACGCGCGCATGCACGCACACACACACATACACGCACACACGCACGCACGCATGCACACACACACACACACACACACACACACAGACCCACACACATACACATACACACCCACACAAACAGTGGATTGACTCTGTGGATTTATAACCTATCACACACCAAGAAAGCTTCCTTGCTACATAAATCACTCCAGTAAGTGGTAAAACAGGAACCTTCTAGGATTGTGTGCGATCTCATTAAACTGTTCGGCGTGACGATATGCGGACAGTCACTAATGAATGGTGGGTTAATTGCTCTCTGTCCTCTGGCTCCAACCTGCCAGTTAATTACCTCTCCCCTTCAGGGTAGTGTCATTAGAAAATAGAGGGCTCATTAAAATGAAACGATAACTTAATAACTTATAATCTGTTATTTTCTTTTGGGATATGAGGGGATGATAAAGCAATATAGGTCTTAAGTGACACGCGTTTGCAACCTAAAGTGCTTGTGAATCTTCTCAGATGTGCGGGGGGAGTTCCTTTCAACTCGCATAACCCCAAACAATGTGATTTTTATTGGCTACAACAATAACAAATATTAACAGATTGTATATTAGGGAAAATGGGACAAATGCACAGTGCACATAAAACCACATCTCACACTAAATGTGCTTGACTGTAAAATGTGTTTGGCAAAGAGTGCTTGGCTAGTTAGTGACTTAAACATGCCAATGGAACAGTGCCAAGGCTTCTCCACGCTTGATAGCGGGCTCCTTGACTTTAAATAGATGTTTAGAACATTATTTATATGGAGTGAGTATTTAAATATGGTTCAAGTACCCTCACTACATTAGAATCACAAGTGTAGCCCACCACATATTGCATGGATTTGCTGTAACAGTTAGCAAAGGAATAGCTAATCATTATCAGTAAAAGATAATAGAAAGAAAATAAATAAAGATAATAGAAAGAAAATAAATAAATATAAAAAAAACAGTAAATACCTTAAAATAAATCACTCGTATTTTCTAAATGTTAGGGTTGGTGTCTTGTTGATGGGTTATTTCTGTCCAACAACTTATCTCTGTATTAGCGAGGAATTGCCATGGTAGAATAGCCATTACCAAGAACAGTGAATTATGTGAGCCTTCTCTGGAGCATTGTTGTTCTTGGCAGTCAACTGAAACTACAGTTTAAAAAAAAACACTGCTTGCTGAGATGCAGTTTGACTCTCGCATGATGAAGCTATCACACTGACCATGCCAGTGTGCCGTGTGCGTAGACACCCTTGTGGTATGTAAAATGCATTTTAATGAATGTGTTTTGCCTTGCAAATTTGCAAACACAGTATTGACATTCATGTATGTGAGCAAAGAGAAACCGTGTTTACCCAATCTCCATTTAGCTGTGGTGTAACCTTCTGTTCTTATTTTATTTTTAGCCTTCCCTACAGTAGTACTTACCTGCTGTAATCTCTTGGCCTTACTAAGAGCACTTTGCATGCTGCCATTTTTTTTTCCTTTCAGTAATTTGCCACAGATCTCAACCAAACCTGTTTCAGAGCTGGCCCTCAGGGAAGCAAAGCCAGGGGAGCGCTCCAATTTAGGCAGGACAATGTCCATGTCAGGTTGTTATGACTGTATGAGTTGCCCTTAAAAGGGAGCGAGTTAATTACAGTGGCACGCATAACGAACATGGCAGAAAATCCCGTTGCCCTTCCGAGAGCTGAGGAAAGCCATCATATTACGTAGGGGGATGATCTTTTGCTCTAGGGTCACTTCAAACAACTCGACAAACCTTTGAGACAGGCGAGATATGGCACGGGCCAATTTCACAAATGGCTTTTTTTCCACACACACACACACACACATCGGTCGATTGCACAGGGGCCAAGTTCTTATCTAA
>CM059280.1:17395282-17405282 GCA_030347295.1 Setipinna tenuifilis | reverse complement strand
CACACACACACACACACACCTAAACCACACCAACAGCACACAGACACACACACATACCTGTTAACACACTGTGGTGTGTATGTGTGTGTGCGTACACGTGCCTGTGTGTGTGTTCCCATGCGTGTGTGTGTTTATGTGTGGGAGAGTGAGACATTGCGTTATAATCTCACAGAATTTATAACTCAGAGTCTCACGCTGCATAGCAAGAAGAGTGGCATGGCTCCATCATGCTGTTACGCAACCTGTGCTGCCATGACAGACATGCGGCTTTTTAAAAATAAGAATCTGACATGATCACACACCCGCCAATCAACACCTCTGCTCCAGTCACATGATGTAAGGGACAGAACACATGTCAAATTATGTCACAAATAATATCAGTCATGGTCCTTGTTTCTGTAGTCACAGTGGAAGTCATAATGCTTCTTCTTTGGGAGAGGAAGGCAAGGGTGAGTTGCACTCTAGGTACATACTGTGATACTCTGATGTTAGGATGGGGTGGGGCATATTTGTTGAAATATACACAGGCGCACAGGAGAATGGCAAGAGACAGACATGCAGTTCTTCATTCAAGCAGATTCAAGTTTCTTGTTTGTTTGTGTGTGTGGTGTGTGGTGTGTGTGTGTGTGTGTGTGAGTGTGTCAGTGTTTGTGTGTTGTGTGGGTATCTGTGAGTGTTTGTGTCAAACCAGGTGGTATCATATTAAAACAAAAAATCCATATCTTACCCTCACACAACGGTTTCTGGACAGAGAGGCAAAAAAAGAAAAGAAAAAAACCTCAGTATGGAAAATCAGTCTCCTCAGAATGCAGATTGACTTTAGATGAGTGCCAATGGAGGGACTCCAGCGTTTAATTGATTTCATCCATTCAGGATTTGTTTTGACACCTTGTGGAGGTTTTTAATGACGTGTGTTTCATTTACCCCCCAGGCACAGTCATTAGCTTGGCTGGCCCAGCCGTACTTTTGTGAAATAACAACCCCGCCCAGAGACACACACACACACACACAACACACACACACACACAACACACACACGCACACACACACACACACACACACACGCACACACACAACACATACGTGCGCACACACACACACACACACACACACACACACACACACACACACACACACACACACACATCACCACCACCACTATCACTATCACCACTGCTGTCAACAATGGCTGAAATAATACTGTGGAAATAATACTGCAAGACTGTGGAAGGCTATTTTTCATTAAATGCAATCACATGAACATCCTACAGCATACAATTGCTCTGCTCTACTTATTAAAATAGGTTTTTACAATAAGAATGTTTTTTAGTCATTATATGCTTCAGTATATCTTAGGATCATTATCATCATCAGCATCCAAACCGTTAGCATAAATAAGCATCTTCTTTTGCCGTCACAGGCATCTGCAGCCCTCCTACAGCGTCAGTTAAAAGGAAGGCAGTGTGCAGTTAGGCAAGGCACTGAATGGCTTCTCACATTCAGTCAACACAATGCAGGAAGCGGTTGGGGGGCACAGTACTTAGTCATGAAAGCAAACACACACACACACATACACAGACAAACACACACACACACACACACACACACACAATGCAACAGCCACTATCCTCTGTATTAGCCTGTGTCTTCAATGTAGTGCATTTATGTTTTACCAGGTTTCACCATATTGGTGTGTCTTTAGTGTGTTCACTGGTAACCCATGTTGACATTTCTCCAGCCTTAATGCACCCCCCAGCAGAGGTCAGTTTCACCATCCCAGTGGGCTTGGATATGTTTGAACTCCTGGCAACCCTAATGGACTCTGTGTCCTTGGTTAACTCTTGCCCATCATAACTGCCCACAGAGTATTTGAGAATTTATACAAATATATATATATGTGTGTGTGTGTGTGCATGTTTGTGTGTGTGCGTGTGTGTGTGTGAGAGAGAGGCAGACTGAATTCTCGTAATCGCTTTCATGCATTAATCTCCATAGTGTGATGGTGTGGAGGAGGTGTGGAGGAGGTCGATGCCTTGGAGCTGCTTGAAAGCATCATGGCAAAAGTGCTATTCAACTGATGAAAAAAGAGAAATCTCTCATAGATGCGTTAAAGTCACTGTAAATGTCTATACCCAAGAACTAGGTGAATTCGGTCTTTTCACTTCTTGTCCTCGTAGTACCTGAGACGGCATAAACATCTGCAAAAGAAAATCATAGGCCTTTGGCCATTACTTTCTTTTCATGTATCAGTCTGTGAGATGGCCTTCAGTTCCCCAGAGACAACAAAAAGAATTGATTACATAAAGTTACTGATTTCCAAAGTCATGAGGGGGCTGGGATTCAGTGAAATCCAATACTTCATGAAAAATTATGCTATACTTAAATAGTTTTTCTCATTCTTGTCTCCCCCCACTTCTCTCTCTCTCTTTCTCTCTCTCTCTCTCTCTGTCTCTCTCTTTCTTTCTCGGTCTCTCTCTCTGTCTCTCTCTCTCTTTCTCGATCTCTCTCTGTCTCTCTCTGCCTCTCTCTGCAGTGCCGTGACAGAATGGTGGACTGTATGAGCCGAGTCATGCTGCACACAGCCATCTCATGCTGGCACCCGCTGTTGGGCGTGGTCCTGGTGGCCGTCTTCATCGGCTCCGCCCTGGGCTGCCCCGCCCGCTGTGACTGCTCCGCCCAGAGCCGCTCGGTGCTGTGCCACCGGAAGCGCCTGCCGGCCATCCCCGATGGCATCCCCATCGAGACGCGCATCCTGGACCTGAGCAAGAACCGCCTGCACGCCGTCAACCCCGACGACTTCGCCGCCTACCCGGGGCTGGAAGAGCTGGACCTGAGCGGCAACAACATCAACTACGTGGAGCCCGGAGCCTTCAACCTGCTCTTCAACTTGCACTCGCTCAGCCTCAAGAGCAACCGCATCAAGCTGCTGTCCCAGGGCGTCTTCACGGGCCTGACCAACCTCACCACGCTGGACATCAGCGACAACAAGATCGTCATCCTGCTGGACTACATGTTCCAGGACCTGCGCAACCTGCGTTCGCTGGAGGTGGGCGACAACGACCTGGTCTACATCTCGCACTGGGCCTTCAGCGGGCTGCTGGGTCTGGAGACGCTGACCCTGGAGCGCTGCAACCTGACGGAGGTGCCCAAGGAGGCGCTGTCGCACCTGCACGGCCTGCTCAGCCTCCACATGCGCCACCTGAACATCGGTGCCCTGAAGGAGAACTCCTTCCGGAAGCTTCACCGGCTGCGGCACCTGGAGATCGACCACTGGCCCTCCCTGGACACGTTCCCGGCAAGCGCGCTGCACGGCCTCAACGTCACCACGCTGTCCATCACCTACACCAACCTGAGTGCTCTACCGGCCCGTGGACTCAGCCACCTCGCCCACCTCACCCACCTCAACCTGTCCTTCAACCCCATACGGCACATTGGCGACGCCGTGTTCCAGGGGCTGGTGAGGCTGCAGGTGCTTCACCTGGCCGGGGCTCACCTGAGCGTCATCGCGCCTCACGCTTTCCACACGCTCTACCACCTGCGGGTTCTCAACGTTTCGCACAACCGTCTGGAGACGCTGGAGATCAGCGTGTTCCAGGCCCCCGAGGTGCTGCGTGTCCTGCAGATCGACCACAACCCTCTGGTGTGCGACTGTCGCCTCATGTGGCTCCTGCAGAAGCCCCACACGCTCTCCTTCGGCGAGGCCCAGCCCGAGTGCAGCCCGGTGGACGGCAACCCCCGCGGCAGGCCCTACAAGGTCAAGGAGGCCCTGCACTCCAACCACGTCACCTGCATCAAGCCCAAGATCGACAGGAACAAGACCCAGCTGGTGTCGGTGGACGAGGGCCAGCGCGCTCTCCTGCACTGCAGTGCCAAGGGCAAGCCCAACCCCGTGGTGTCCTGGCTGTCGCCGCGCCGGCAGCCCGTCAAGCAGAACCACCGGCGCTTTACGCTCCACGACAACGGCACCCTGGAGATCCGGCCCACGGAGGCGCAGGACGGAGGGGTGTACATGTGCGTGGCGTCCAACACGGCGGGCAACGACAGCATCTTGGTTTCGCTGGCTGTGAAAAACCTGGGCTCTCTCTATGCCAACAGGACCCAATTCTATACCGACTCGGCCAACACCACTGCCAATGGAACAGCCCCGCCTAACGTCAACTTTGGCCTGGACCTAAAGACGATTCTGGTGTCCACAGCGATGGGCTGTTTCACTTTCCTAGGTGTGGTTTTGTTCTGCTTTCTCCTCCTGTTTGTGTGGAGCCGGGGCAAAGGAAAGCATAAAAACAACATTGATATCGAGTATGTCCCGCGCTCCAAGTCCAATGGGGGTGGGTCCACAGACGGCACAGATCAGGGAGCAGGCCCACGCCGCTTTAACATGAAGATGATCTAACGCTGAATCAACACGGAATTACAGGAATTACCGATGTAGGAATTATGCAGTTGTGGAATTCTTTTATTTTTGTTTACTTGTTCGTTTGTTTTTTTTGTTTTTTTTTTGTTTATATCAGAGCCTTTTTGGCAAAAGAGACCCCAGAAGAAAATTAACTGCCACAGTGGTATCCACGAGGTCTCCAGACTCTTCTTGTTGTGGATGTTCTGTTTAATGCCCTCAGTACACTTCATATGCACTGGCTGAGGGAGAAAAGATGGTCTGCTACTACCAGGAGACAACCGCCGAACATTTCAAACAAGCACAGGATACAGTCATGTGGTTGGTTGTCGACTTTTAACACTTTATATACCCACCAGGGATCTATTGTGGTGAAAATGAAGGATGTGGCGGAATCATGTACAAAGGATATTTGTAATTAAAAGTATTACTGTTATTTGTTGTGGCCTGCGCCATGCTTGCTCACGGCAGTGGAACGCTGGCTTCTAATACGTTCCTCTCCTTTCATGCTTTTTGCATATATGTACGTAATGATCTATTATGTATATGTATGTAAACACTTGTATACAAGCCCACTTCTTTTTCTTGTTTACATTTCTTTTTTTTTGTTTACTTTGTCTTGCAATACCCATGGAGCACAATATCAGTCGATTCTGTCGTTCATCCCTCAAGTCGATGATCAAGCCAATATAATCTGTTCAGCGAAATGAGAAAGGGCTTTACCAGTGTGTGCAAGGAAATGCAATGCAAATGCTAGAAGGAGTGTGCAAGGTTCCCAAACTACCACCTCGCTCCCCACCCCACATGTTCCCCCTCACCCTACCCTCAAGGTTGCTTTTTTTTTGTCGGTGTCATGAAAATATGAAGAGAATTTATTTATCAAAATGCTTTGGGGTTTAAAGTGAACAAAACAATGATGAATACTCTGAAATTGTTTAAGAATAGAGCATACTTTTGATTATATTGCTGAATTCATAATGTTTAAAAAAAAAAAAACGCTCATGGATCACTTGTCATCATCTTGTATTTTTTTAACCCTCTGATCCATTTTCTGGTGTCAAACTGTCCTCATCTCTGAAGTGAAACTGACATCACATTTTTTCCCAAAAAACAAAATTTGGACTTTGTTGTGGTAGTTTCTCATTTTGTTGTTGAATCATTTAGATTGTGACCAGTTCAAAGTAAAAAAGAAAAAAATAACATGTATGTGAAATAAAGAATATTAATTTGTACACCGTTTGCATATGTTGCCATTTAAACTGATGTCTCAAAAAAATGTTCACTCTCCAAATGACACTGCCATTGCCTATTTCTCAGTAATTGTTCCAGTAATCTCTGTAAAGGTTTACCTGTGCAACACTTAAATGGCACTTAGTTATTTTAGCATGCCGCACGCTGTTCTCAGTAAAAGTTTCTATATGCCAAAGAAAGAGGGGCAACCAAACAAAATGAAAAAATGAAAGAAAGTACATTATTTTTGCTACAACAAACAAATACAACATGTGCTTTACTTTGACATTTTACACAGTGCTTAAGGGCTTACAAGTCGATTTTAACATTTACCCCTAACACCTAAGATGCAAGTCATATTTTGTAAGAATGCGTGTTGTCATTCCTCTGACAAATGCCTGATAGAACAGCTTGAGTCTGTGGATAAATACCAGACGATAAGGGCCGGGGACCAGTGCTTTTTTTCTGAAGCAGGCACCTTTAAAAGCATTATCTCTCAGGTAGAAGCGTCTCTACAGGAAGAGAGCACTATCAGCACTGGGGCCGCTGGAAATGCGGTTAACCCTGTGACTCCGCCAAAATAAGCCCAGCACACAGCAAGCAGCCAGCCGAGTGCGCACCGGAGGAGCCATCAGGAGCCTGCAGAGGCAGCCTGATGCAGCACCTGATTAGGTAGAAGTACTCGAGCACGCCGGACATTGAGCCTGCAAAGGAAGACCAGACCACTCGCTGGGTCGCTGTTTGGCGTCTGATGAAGCTGTGATAGCCATGATCGACACTGTGTTGTTTTGCCTCCCTTTCATTTGTTCAGGCTGGAAGAGTTAGACAGATTCCTGCTTTAGAACAGGATGATGTATGAAGGAAGGGAAGAAATTAAATGTTCATATCTACTAGCGTATTAACAATGCTCATCACTACCATTCAGATGAGGGCAAAGTAAATATGTTAAGCAGTTAAATAAAAAATGTTACAATGTAAATACATTACAATTGAATTCAGGTGCGAAACTTGTAGTGCCCTGGCATGGATGGCAAGGTAGGTTAGCATACACTGTTGTACAATGACCTCTATCCTTTGAAAGTTAGCATTCATTGTCTTACAGTGACCTCTAAGTACCCATGCTGAGGCAGAGAGATGCAGTTGTGCTGTCAGATCAACAATGTGATGTGGGAAACTGTGGAGCTATACATGCAGATTCACCTAAAAAAAAAACTTACACACACACGGTTGACACTAATATAAACACACTGACAGTCAAAAGGATTATGTCCAAATGTTTTATATGGCCATGTAAAAGCTACAGTCATACAGAAATGTACAAAAATACTTGAAGCATGACCACCAGTGTTACATAAGATTTCATTACATACGAGCTCATCAGGTTTAAGTGTGTGTGAGAGAAAGAGAGAGACCGCAAGAGAGAGACATTAGCATATTGGATTGTGCTCTCTAAATAGTGCTATTTACATGGAGCATTATGCATTGTTTACACAACCCTGGCTAAGGATACGATGCTTAACATAAATGTACTTCACAATTTGTACTGCCTGAGAAAAACAGAGACCTGTTACAGCATGTAACAACATCTACAACGGAACATTGGGCCAGTTTCAGCACATGAGTTATATAAGATGGTTATACAATCAGTGTTTAGCACTACAGTGATTGGTGTTTTTCATACCTTGCCACAATAACACAATGTGTTACAGGTGTTAGATATTAGAGGATAATTCAGTCATGGTTCTGATCAATGTGTCTTTCTGTTGGAAAAAAGCTAGAATTAGACAAAAAGAAAGCTAGGCTTTGTAAAGTGCCCTGAGATATTTGTGTACATTGTGGTTCTGTGTACAGTAAAAAGTAACTGACTGAGTAATTGAATAATTTAAGTTGTGCAAATGGACATATTAAATGCTAAATGTCTTCTTTTGGTGAGACGGAATACACACAGTAGTCATATCTCTCTGTCTCCCATGTAAAGGGTTGTCGCTTGGTGTAGCTGTGCCAGACCAACACACACATAAACTAGAAAAGTAATCAGAGAGTGCAGACCTCCACCAAGCAGTTCAATTTTCCCCGTTTTTTCGTCAATTGGGATTTCCCATGTTAATTTTCTGTTAGTTTTTTTGTGAAGTAACCAATGAACTGGTTGAATTTGAACTGAATGAATTTTCACTAAAAAGAATCACAGTGGCAATACCAACATACTGTCAAATTTTCAGGACAATGCCTTCAGTACTTCTTGAGTTGAGTTATTTTGCTAACAAACAGATAAACAAACTAACAGATGGACAGATAAATGCTGGCAAAAACATAATCTCCTTGGCGGAGGTAATACCCGGGCTTGGCTTATTCTCCCTGGCACAGGTGAAAGGCAGTGTTCACTAGACTGGATACATTAACCAGGGGCCTCATTTACTAACAATTTCCTATCAAAATATTTAGTATATGCTCAAAACTGGAAAGTTTCATACACACAAAAAAAATTAGATGTATCACACTAGCGCATGCACAGTCCCACACACATTCTCTTTATACATTGGAATTGACGTGAATGGTGTCCACGGGTACGACCACAACACTGCACCCTCTTTAGCACATCTGATCGTAAACGTGAGAGATGGCGTACACAAGGTTTTTTTAGTAGATGAGGCCCCTTGTTCTTAAGGGGCTACAAAACTGAGAGGCTTCTGTTCACTGTGTCTGTCCTATCATATTTAATGGTGTACTTGAAATAAACTCTTAAATGCAGCTAATTTCATGTTATAAGCCAAAAAACAACATTTCTACTATTTGTTACATCAAGGTGTCAAAAATACCAAGATATTATGTCTCCTGGTATCATAGTTTTACCCCAAAAATTCTACAGTCCTTTTTGTGTTGAGTCAACTGTACATGCAACCTAGACAAACACAGTTGCTTTTTCCCTTTCTTTGGCAATTTTCTATGTCACCTATCACAACAATTCCAGTAAAACCTTTCATCTCTCTATCGCAACACCTGTGCTGGAGCATCAAGATATCAAAAACTCAACACTTATAATGTGTTTCTCTCCCCAAGTCTGCCTGTATCAAGATATCAAAGGCACAGAAGATGTAGCCTTCCCCATGTCTCTTTCTAGACAGATGTTGTATGTTTTGACACACAAAAATCCTAGACAGCAATAACAAAGTATTAAAAACATATGGCCTAGTACAGGAGCAGTTTCCACATTTCCTCTTACTGTTGATTATACATGGCGATTTGGCCAATTTTTTTAGTACCCATTGATTTCTGGGACTTACCACTGTTCTGTTGTTTTTGCTCATGTCTTTGGTGCAGAGATATTGTATGAGTAGTTGAAAGCACTTATTAAACTGTCTCATTTTCAGTTGCACATCGTCTGTGAAACATGGATAGAGAGTTTCAAAGTTTCAAAGGAACATAAAAACACATCAATATCATATAACTACATTCAGATTAAAGAAATGCTGTTGGGCCATTGATTCCAATTAAGATTCTGTAAAACACTTTGATGGTATTGCCTGCATTCATCTTTTGAATTGCTAAAATGCTGCTCTTAATGGTTTCAGCAAGTGTCCAAATGTTTGCACATGTTACATTTGCATCTATATAGTGTTCGGTGCCCTGAGCTACACTAAGAATGTGCCTTGATTAGTCAACACATCGGGTTAAAAGAGATCATTGACGACATTCGTCTGGAGCTGACTTTTAATCAATATTTGGGGGCTTTTTGATGCCTATGTTATAATCAGACAAGACCGTAAAGAGGAAAGAGAGAGATGGACAGGAGAAGAGAGAGAGAGAGATGAGGTGGGTTTGTGAACCCAGGTCCCGAAAACAGTTGGGCCCACAAATATGGTACAGATACTGTAGATAGTTGAGACATATCTATTAGCAATGTAAGAGAATGCTGGGGGATTCAGTGATCATAGCCTAACACTAACCCTAACCCTAACCCTAATTCTAACCCTAACCCAGTTCATGTACAGGCCAGTGCTAGCTTCTCTGTGTGGGAAAGGAGCTGAACTCCACGATGTGAAACATAATGGGAATTTATCAAAAGCATGAGCAGATAGATGCAAACAGGTTCAAGAGCAGGGCATAGCAGACTATTCAGTGCCAGCTTGTGACTCATCACACTAATTCTGTTTACTGTGACAGCAGTGAGAGTTGAGTTTTAACCGAGTATTTCTCACATACAGCTCATTACTTATCAGTGCAGCAGTAGGCTTCAGTGACAGCTAAACGGTGTGACAACAGGTTTAGTAATAGAATAATGAGAGACGATAGCTGTGACTGCGTGTTAAAATCACTGCTGCAGCTACATACAGATGATGAATATTACTGACATAAGATACATCACGTTATTAATACTGA
>CM059280.1:17365282-17390282 GCA_030347295.1 Setipinna tenuifilis | reverse complement strand
GCTGGGTTTTTTTGTTTTTGTTTTGTTTGTTTGTTTGGATTATTGTCTAATGAAACATTACATACTAATTACAACTTAATTTTGAATAATACTCAATCAGATTATAGTAGAGTAAAAAGTAAAATTCTTTTGTTGGACTAATTTAAAAGAGTGTGTAATATTTTGACAAAATATTACTGTTTTGTCTGCCAGTGTATTTACAAACATTTCAGTGCTGCATGTTAGTCATTATCATTTCATGAAATGTTTGTGAACTGTTCTAATGCATTCTGGGTACCTCAATATCATGTTTTATGTGAGTGACAGCATTGCTACTGCAGTGATCTCTTATCTTGCCCTTTGAGACTTAAAAACAGAGGGAGTGTAGTGACAAGGAAGAGGTGGAGATCTGCCAGAGCCCTGTTATCATTTTATCAGTTTCTCATTTATCTCTTCTCTGACAGAGGGGAGTAAACCTCATCGACTTAACCGCCCCACGCACCTCAGTATTTCCTTCCCCCTCCCTTCCTCAAGGGCATTGGGCTGTTTCATCTTGCTCCACCTGAAATAGGTTTGATTACAGTTTTATCTAAAGATCTGACAGTGGATTGAACAGATGAACAGATACTGTTTGTCCACACATCACACGTCACTGAGCATTGACACAGAACTTTTATGGCTGCTTGTCATACAGACAACCTGTCAAATGCAAAAGCACCTTAAATAGACAGGATATGTCGAACTAGAAAGCAAGGCATGGGTGAAATACATTCAGTCTTGAGTGTCTTTCTTCCATATATTTATTCTCTTGCTAAATGGGGTAGGGGGGTAGTTCTTCTTTGACACAAAAAGTAGTAAACAGTTTTATCCAAACAATACAGGCAAATCTTGTTAGCTACATCTGAAATGCAATTTGTGGTAGAGACAGGTGTAGCAGTAGTACCACACAAGATCACACATTTCTAAATACCTTTATTTGAATAACACAAAGTCTAAAATACATGGACTACAGTGAGCTCAAGATCCCTTCAAAAAGAGTGCCAGTGACGGTACCCTTTAAAAGTGAAGGTAATATTTATTGACTCACAGAGAAGAAATTTGCCTTGGAGGTTCAAGGCAACTCAGCAGATCAGTCACATTCATATAGCTTTGTGTAAGGAATACATACATGGGGGGCATACCCTTAGTTGGTATAAAAAAATATTTTATTACTTTTATATGTATTTGTTACAATGATATTTGTGCAACAAGCACAGAAACAACTGTAAGCCTACTTCAGCCCACCCACCCCAGTATGAGGAAGACCATAAAATCCTGCCTTGCACTCTCACCCTCTCTCCCAATGAAGGCAACTTGTGCTGCATGTGTGTATGATATGGTACAGTAGTTCCCTCCTTTTTTATTGATGACTCGTAAGACAGCTATGGTCATGTGATTAAGTCGCAGCATGTTTGTTCAATCCGTCTTTATTTAGGCACGTCACTGGAAGTGGTAGTACCGTGGCAATCGGCAGCCAAGCAACACAAATTACACCGCCGCATGTTACACATCTCTGCTTGTCAAGGTCTCCAAAGACAATTCAATTCCGCTCGACATGTGTGAAATGAAATTGTGATTGTGGATGTGCGTGTGTGTGTGTGTGTGTATGTGTATGTGTGTGTGTGTGTGTGCTCATATGCGTGTGTGTGTGTGTGTGTGTGTGTGTGTGTGTGTGTGTGTGTGTGTGTGTGTGTGCATGTGTGTATGGTTTTACTATGTCCATAGTGTATATGCATCCATGTGTACACAAAGACTTCAGTATGCATGTCTGTGGGCTTCTTTGCAAATGTGCATCCCCATGGAGGGGTTCCTCATGGATGGGTTCATGTATGCATCAATGCATGTGTGTATATGTGTGTGTATAAGTGTGTGTGTGTGTGTGATTATATTCGCGCCTAAGTGTGTGTGAGATGCATTTGTCTGTCCCACTGCATATTAGTGCATGGGTGTGTGTGTTTGTGTGTGTGTGTGTGTGTGTGTGTGTGTTTGTGTGTACATGAGTCATGCACATAAATAACCCCATATGTTAATGTTGGTGCTGAAAGAAAATGGGGAAAAAAGTGACTGGCAGTCAGAGACACACTGACAGGAAGTGAGATCCCTGGTGACAGGAAGTGGGTTACACAGTGACAGGAAATTCACAAGGTTTCTAAGGTTCTACTCCAATAGTTCCAGTAGAGATGGAAGGCTCTGTTAGGTTAACAGAAGGTCTGTTGCAAGACTTGACAGAAATGGCAAACCCAAAAAACCTAAAGTTATATTCTTTATACATTCTGGGTTATCTGATATTTAATCTTGTCAGAAGATAAATGCTGTTTGCAGGCACCACATAGAGAGAAAGAGTTTGCTGATAAATCATATGAAACACGCTCTTGAGGGACATAAAGAAAGAACGTAGGATAAAGCAGATAGACAACCATATGCCATTACCCCTTGTGTTCTGCTAAGCACAGCTCAAAACAGGAACATCTTACCCCCAGCGGAGTAAATAGATCAACACTCAGTAATTTTCTCTTATAGCAATTTTTTCCTTTCAAACCCATGAGAAATTGCAATCCTGCAGATCAAAGTAAAAGTATGGTCTTGACTACTTTACGCAGCTGTTACCATTGACTTTTAGGAGACTTTCTTCTTTTTTGATATTACAGAATATGAGGCTCATGGGCATGGGGAATCAGTCAGGTTTGGTCATGACATCAGTGTAAATAAAGCAGTAAACTATTTTTACAAATACTGTATGAGCTCTAACAAACACACAAACAGAAAAAAAATAGATAAATAAACTGCAAAATAATTAAGCTAACATTTTTTCAACAGTTCTGGTTTCACATTAGCTTAATGGTGCATTTAACTGATGTTCAAATATATTACTTAAGCAACATGACACCTGTGTTTGTGGGCTTGGCAGGATAAGGATATCCTTATGACTGTGTGATATGGCTGGAAGTTACTGTGGGTGGACACAACCATGAGAACGTATATGACTAATTGAGTATGAAAACACCAGATTGTTTTTTTCTTTGTTTGTTTGTTTATTTCTACTCTATTTTTATTCCCTGCCTTCAAAGACATCTACCAGACACAATCAGAGAGTGGGAGTGTTGAAAGGTTTATTTCACAAAGAACTTAACATGTACTGTAGACTAATATTTAGGGGTAAGTCTGGTCAATGGTCCCTATCTTGGAGTATTTTGACCCTGTAGATGCTGCCTGACATTGGGAGGTAAACAGACAGATGAATGGGAGCCAGGGTGGTGCTGGTGGGGATGGAGGAAAGGATGATTGAGATGACCGCACTTGTAGCAGCAGAGCAGCCATGTTAGATGGATCACCACGGGGACAGGTGATTGGACAAGAGCTCTAGATGAATCACTATAAAGACAGGTGATTGGACAAGATCGATGGAGGAATGAGCGGTGTAGCATTGCAGTATCGCAAGTATAATTATTCTAAAGCTTTGATTTCCAACTTGGGTTTGCAGCATCTGGCATTGCCAAGCAGTGCATTCTATCCCTGTGCAGTGAAGTGTGAGTGAGACACATTAATCTGCAGACTCATATGTCTCCATATCTCATGTTCACTTGGACAATTTGTACATTGCCCCTTATATTTCTTCCACTTCCTCCATGTTCTTACTTGATTACTGTCAAATACAAATTCATTAAATCACTGCTTACAAATCTGCTCTTTATATTTAAATGTTGATGTTCCTCCAGTCCAGTAGTTGATGTATGACAAATCCAATCAAAGCAATAGCTAGAGGTCAATAATCTAAATAAGGTTGTTTGTGGAATTTTTCACTCTTTGAATTTTTTTTTTAATCAGGAATGAATCAGAAATGTTAATCTATCTGTTGCATAACCAATATTTTCTCTTTTCATATAAGCAGTACAGAAACCTCAGCCATCATAATAGCATTCTCCCAACACAGCATCTAAACTATAGCCATGTATGTTGACAGCTTCACAATATATTTGACTGACTTTGACTTGTCACCTTAACAGAGTCTAGCAAGGTCAATACATTCACAAGACTCGTGTGCTGTGCCAGGCTCTTTTTTTAAATTCAGGAATGAGCTCATGCTGTTGTGATAGAGCAAGACAGGTCTGACCTAGACTGGGGAGAGAAAATGGGGGTGCTTTGTTAAAAAAAAATACCAACATGGAAATCTTTTCTGAGACAATGAATGTCCTCCAGGAGAAAGGAGACATGCGAGGTCAAACAACAATGTGAGATGAAGGTTGAAGGGGAAAGAGAATTGCGGGAGATTTGGCGGCTAAGTGTGGGTGGGGTCGGGGTGCAGAGGCTGCCTGTCGGGGGGTGCAGGGCCAAAACTAAGCCAGAACAGAACCGACTCCGGTTCAGGGTCGCTGGTTCAAGAGGATATAAAGCCATGAGGTATTACATGTCCTCCTTCAGCCAAGGTAAGACGCTTCCCGTGGAAAAAAAATGGAGTAATGATTCCCTGTGGACACAAAAACCTCCTTTGCTAAAGTAAAAACAATTTGGCATAAAACAGGGTTTTCAAGTAGATAGAGTGAAAGAGAGAGAGAGAGAGAGAGAGTGAAAAAGAGAGCAAAAGAGAGAGTGAAAGAGAGAGAAAGAGAGAAAGTCAAGCAATAACACAGTGTATTTTTGAAACGTTGGTCATTTTCCTTTTTTCTTTGTTTGGTGAACAATGTCTGTCAAAGCCAACTACACCTGTCAAAATCTGTGGTTTAAATTTTGGTGGCTCTTTATTCTGCGCTCCAATCAATACCTCATTTCAGAAATAACACTGAATAACACATTATTCTCCCCACAAACAATTTCACACATCTCAGGTCTGTTAAAAAGATTCATCTAGTCATTCAACAGTGAATAAGTCCATTTCTTTGTTCTCATTTTCCTTCAAGACAGTGAAATAAACAGGAAAGATAAACAACTTGAAAACTGTCATAGTTTCAGTGCATTCACACCACTTTCATTTATCCCACAAATTACAAGACACTGTTGTCTGTCTCTCTAAGAAGTTTAACATTGTTTTGACAAGTTCCACAGAACTTGCCAAAACTACAAGCTATTTTGTTTCATTTGTACTTCATATACTGTATGGTCTCCTTCAGACTGGAGACCATGCTGTACACCGCAGAAAAGCAAAAGCATAAGGACACATCAGTTTGCTTTACAGTGTTTCACTCTGCTGTGGACCGAATCTCCTGAAAGATTCATTACGACTCATCCATGCAGCTGCAGAAAGAGAATCACTGCTCACTGTCTAGTGCATATTTTTACTCCATTTTCTTTTCTAATCCCACTTTTCTTTCACACTTTCTATATTTTTTTAATCAGCATGAATTAGAGAAATCCCTCTGGCTACGCATTAGTAATTCATAAACACAAGAACTAGATTTGACACCCAGTATTCTAATAAAAAGACAACAGGGACACTTATGTAACGTTGTTAAGTAAGTGTGCAGAGAAATAGAGTATGTGTGTGAAAAGAGAGAGAGAGAGAGAGAGAGAGAGAGAGAGAGAGAGAGAGAGACGTCTCCTCATCCCGTCTTAGCCTGGGGTCAAAAATCTAAGACTCTGCTCAGAAGTCAAATTAGCCAGATCGCAAGTCACGGCATAGAGGACAAATAAGTTTGGAGAAAATAAATGTGGCATGCACACAACTACAATGACCTGGAATTAATTGTTTCCATTTTTATTTAATGCAATTATGTCTCCTCCCTACTGTCGAAAAATAGAGAGAGAGCCAGGGGAGAAAAATGTGAACGAGAGTGGCTTCGTCTGCCTACTGTCCCATTGGCACGATCCAATGCTAATATGGCCGCTTATCTATTGCGAGGGCGTCCAAACTTTAATTTGTTGTACTGTAGGATTTCATGGGCTAAAAGAGTAGAATATCCGGGCTTTGCAATGAGTGTAACAAATAGACACAGGCGTGCTGTTTACTCTTGTTGAAATAACACAAAAACACAAATGCACACCTCATCAACGGCAGAATGTGAAATGACAGCGTGAAATGACTCACCGGAATTTCATTTGAAAGTAGATCCTGAGATCAAAGCTTAACAACATTGCGCATAAGTATTCATCACATTTTCTTTAACATTCGATTATCTACCTTGTGATCTCATCTAGTGAGCCTCATGAAATCATACACAAGCCTTTTACCTGTTTACATGGACACATACGCGGTCTCTGTCAAGAGTTCGTGTATGTGTGTGAGTCTATTCCTTATTTAAATTAAATGCAATTCCCAAGGAATGAGGTACATTTGTGGCTGTAATGTAACACAAATTGGTTTGTATCTTGTCAGCAAACTCACTGGAGTAAGATCCTCTAGCTCAGATGTGGCTTATTGTGCTCTGAAGATGTGAAGGTGGGATGAAGCCTCCCAGAATGATAAAAACAAATGATCCATACAAAGCCTCATAACAGACACTTATGACCATTTTTATGACCAGCGGGGTTGGATGTGCATGGACTGTGAAGTGATAAAAATGTAAGTGTATTGATCTTTTTTTTCCAAACCCTTTCTCTTGTCATCAAGTCCTTCTAGAGAATTGTTAAGTGGTTGCTTTCTCCAAAGGGGATAATGAGACATTATCAAGGAGGTCAACCACTCTGCTCACAATGGCGGGACGGTCTTTGTTGTTTGGAAATTCCGATGTGCCAGTGTGATAAAGGTGAATATGAACCCAACACACAAAAAAAATGGATGAAATGGGTTTCAGTAATGAAACCCCCTCTGTGTTATTTTATTTGGATAGTCGAAAGGCATTATAATGCTATATTACAAATTTAAGTGACACAGTGTATTATAAAGCATCGTTGACCTTTTTCATCTCATCATGATTGTTATCAAGAGGTCAAAAGAGTTTTATAATGCACAGGTTGCAAAGGCTTACAAAATACCATTATAATGCTGCAAGAGTGCAGTGATGAATATGGATAACTCGTTGTGAATACTACTTAAGTCAATCATTATGAAGCTCTATAAATGCATTATAACCCTTTATGAATGTGTACTTTCATGAAAAGTGTTGCCATTTCCTTTTAGAAACAGGAGAAGAGGCAGGAGGGAAAGAGGCCTCTCCAAGGATGCAGTAAAGTGCTATCTGCATTCACTTCTGAAAAGCACGAGTAGGAAATTTTTAAAAAAGAAACTCAACACAGTATGCCCAGGAGGTATTTATGACTTAATGACTAATGAGTCCACCACACAACTTTCAGATCATTTTAGATGAGTCACCTCTCTGTCAACATTAATTCCTCCAGCACCCAATCTCAAACCTATAATATTAATCACTTCAACTCTCACAACAAAAAGAACGGCCTTCTAAACCTGCATATTTTCAAAAAAAAAAAAAACATGGAGCTCCTTTATGGCCTTATAAGACCTGTCGGGTAGCTGTAACATACCAATATACCGTATGTTGCAAAGTGGGTTATAAGACACCCTTTCGATTAATACAATAATTTTAGGTTATGTCTGAATGGGTTGCTGAGTGGATCATATATGAATAAGTACTAAGGGGTTTGTGTGTTGTTGCGCACAATTGTTGACATTTGCTAAAATATGAGTCAGCACGTCTTATATCAGATAGCATAGGGCTGCTTTGACAGTCCCCATGTACAAATCACATATCATGATGGGTGAAGCCAGAGAATTCCTAAGATTACCTAAATAATGAAAGATTCCGCATATAAGACAAAAAAATTGCGCACTAAGGCTTTTTAAAAAGGTGGACAGGAGACTGCTGTGACTAAAATTTGTTGAATCTCACTAATGTTCATATGCATTACATGGGTGTTCTGCTATATTTGAACCTAGTGATGAATACCTAAGAGTCGAAACATTTATTAATTAAAATTTATTTCAGGAGAGGGTTACTTGATTTTTGATGTGCATTTGTTTGTTATTTTTCATTAGTTCATCAGTAACCAAAACTGAACCAAGTTATTTTTCAGCTCTGCAGTCCCCAGATCTGGGCATGCATTGTGCTTTTGAAACAAATATGTCTACTATCCTTAAGGCGATCAATAAAACTGAGGTTCCACACTCTATATGTACACTTGCTTTTTTTCACAAACAGAAAATCACTCCAGCCATCTATGTAGGTCGACTATTGCTCCAGGTGATGTTAAATTAGAAGGGTTTCCAAGATATCCATATGTGCTACACTGGATTGACACAGGGTATGTCTTCTTCTTCCTTTCCTGAACAAATTCTAGCAATCAATGCCGTCAGTTACGGGTCAGTAATGGTCATTGTGTTGGTAACATTGCTAGTGGGAGGCAAAAATGGCCTCTGTGAATTTTTTTAATGTTCTTCTTTTTAAGCCCTTTTCCTGTCCCCCGGCCGAGGGAGTTGTGGCCACAGCAATGGGAAGGTGGTTAGGAAGACACAGTTTACTTATGTATCTTTTCTCAGCTATATTTCTTTCTGTCTTTGCCCATTAAAATGGTCAATTAAGACCTTCAGGGAAAAGCAATGTGATTTTCTACATGCTGTGTTTTAGCAAGGTCTTTTGGTATTAACAGGTTAAGCCACATGTGTTTTTTTATTATTATTTTATGTATTTTAATTCCACTGCTTTTTACATCATATGTCTAAAAATTAATCTCCCATTGTGTTTGCATTTATACATATACATTGCACATTTAGAGAGAGAGAGAGCGATAGAGAGAGAGACAGAGAGAGAGAGAGAAAGAGAGATAGGGAGGACAATGATGGCAAAGCTAACTCATTCATTGCATGTAAGGGGACACTCGGAAGCTGCAGAATCTATCAATCACGCTCCTCCCACATACACCATTGGGCTGCTGCGGTGCTGAAGCTATTTTCTGTCTTGCCTACAGCAGGCGTAAGTATGTGTGAATTAATCATTCTGCCAACCATGTAAACAGATGCTGAAATCTTTCATTATATGTTAAAAAAAACTTTGCAGTCAGCATGTGTGTAATTAGGTAGATGGAAAAAGCTGTGTTTGTTTGCACTCACAGAACACATTCTTTACCCTTTGATTTTGTTTAAAATAAATGAGTGAATAGGAAATAAATAAATAAATAAAAGAACTGCATTGTTCAAAATACATACAAACACACTAACATAGTATTTCTACCCTATTCTACTGTGAGTGGGCAGAGGCAGAATGGCCAAAAAGGCTGAGTGCTGATATAAAAGGAAGAAATGTGTACTGATGACAATACAGTGTGAGCGTTTGATTTGGTCTAAACATAAAGAAACAAATCAAACCATTTTACCTGCAATCATTTTAAACCTTGAGGCTCAAAATAATTATATCTGAATCAATTTCATCCATATTGCACCTTCATATTGCTGTATGGAATGTTTATTTTTCAAAGAGAAATTGCATGTTTTTAAAGATACTAACTGCATCCCCAACATAAAATTGTTCCTCGTGTACCAAATGGTGGTGCCACAAAATATTGGCCAAACACATGTTCTTCTCTTCTTCTCTTGCTGGGCAATGGTGGCAATACCTCATAACAGTGGTAGACTGTATACTGACAGCCTGATGGGGAAACACTGACCCTAGAAATAAAAGAGAGGTCCACATACTTCAGCTCCCTGAAGTTTTACTTTTATTTAAGTTTTCACCCAAGTGACATTTCAAACATACTATTCTCGAAATGTCACTTGCGTGGGAACTTAAAGAAACAGTTGAGTTGCTTTGATGGAGTACTGTAGAAAAACTCAACATTGATTGGCGGGACTATGGTGGTACTAGCATAGCTAGTTTGGCAGTGGAACACTTGGTTCACCTTTGTGATTAAACACAGGGCTTACCAAAGTCAGTTTAGCCTATCTTTAGCCTAGCTTTTGGCATATCAATCTATTAAAATATTACAGGAGTGAAACCTTGTAGATATGAGTGTATGAGCGCTGTTTTATGCCATTGCCACCTGTTTTTTCCCGTTTCATTGCCCTGTAACCCCTCATCATAATCTTGAGATGACCCCCGAGCATTTACTCTCTTCACAGCAGCCTAGTAATGTTCCTTTGAGTTCCTACAGAGTTATCTTTAAAATCCATTTTTTTGGCATTGAATTTTTATGAGTATCATCAAAAAAAAATCTTTTAATGTAGTCCAAAAAAAATAAATAGATTATTTTTACCTTAGTTAAAAAAGCTTTTTATTTCTTATTTAAACAGGAACTCTATATTTTCCCATTAGACTTCCTCCTGTTTCTGAAGGGCCCCCTGGGTGGTGTGATGGCCTCCAGGCCTGAGAAGCCTCGGAGAGGGTGTGAGGCGCTGAAGGGAAGTGAAGAGATGAAACTGGTGAAGGCACTCACAGACACAAACACACACACACACACACACACACACACACACTCTCTCTCTCTCTCTCTCTCTCTCTCTCTCTCTCTCTCTCTCTCTCTCTCTCTCTCAGGCATTCTTCAGGTCACACTGGGGAAAAACAGGCCTTGTCCTTTTACTACAAGAGGTCACTGCAAGGGCACTTACCAACACACATGCTTTTTCTCTCTGTCTCACTTACACCCACACATGTATGCACCTGCACATCTGCTCTCTTCCTGTTTCTCTCTGTCTCTCTCTCTCTCTCAAACCTACACACACTCATCTTCAATACATCCACATTTTTGAATATTCTGTCACTCACACACACACACACAACCACATCAAAATACTTTGTCCCTTTTGCACACACACACACACACTCACACATGCACACAAACAAAAAAAATAATGCATTGAAATTGTGTGTAATTGGATGACAGATGTGTGCAACTACAACTATACAGTTGTTAATGTAGGTGCAGCAATGTTTTTTTTCCAAGATCTATGGGAAAAGGGGGATGTGATTACAAACACATGTGAATGTACTCAGGCCAAAATCATGTGTGGACACAGTCTGGAAGATGGCGATGGGACCTCTGTCCCATAAGAAGTTAGAAGATTAAATTTGCTCCAGTTTAGTGCTGTTCACAGCAAACCACATCGAAATACTTTGTCCCTCTTGCACACACACATACTGACACATGCACACAAATAAAAAAAATAATGCATTGAAATTGTGTGTAATTGGATGACAGATGTATGCAACTACAACTATACAGTTGTTAATCTAGGTGCAGCAATATTGTTTTTTTCCAAGATCTATGGGAAAAGCGGGATGTGATTACAAACAGATGTAAATCATGTGTGAATACAGTCTGGAAAATGGCAATGGGACCCCTGTCCCATAAGAAGTTAGAAGAGCAAATTTGCTCCAGTTTAGTGCTGTTCACAGCAAATGTCATAGCGCTCAGGCTGTGCTAAAATGGAACTCTAGCCCTCTATTTAAAAGATTGCTTTAACTTTCTTTTACTGTGCTATAAATTACATACTTTGCCACCCCCAAAGTGGCCCCCCGACAGTCATATTTCCTCTACTGCACTTGAAAGATGGCACCAAACGTTCATTGGGCATGAGCGCTTGAGAGATGGTACCAAGCATTCTACTGCCAGCTACTTGCATTTGTTCTGTGCCTCACAAAGTTTCTCCTGAGTGATCTAACTTAGTTTTGCCCATCTCGTTCAAATTTCCAGACATATTTTATCTGTAACATTTTGTCTTATTAAGCTCTATTAGCCTTTTTCTTTTTAATAGGCCAGGCGTGGATATGGCTTTTTCTCTGAGGTTCAGCCTGGGAGCCTCTGTTCTGCTACTGTTGAGACTGGTTCTTAATATGAATTTAAAAACCTGCTAGATATAGACCTGGGATCAAATAGGTTATATATATTTTTTTCTTTTTTGATGTATTAAAGTTCTGATATTGTTGCTTTGGCAACCATTGGTGTGCGAGCTCCGTCTTCAATTGCAGGACTTTAATACAGGAACCAATGCACCCACCTGACCTTCAGTTGGTGGGGCGATACCTTACTGTACCCGCCTTTTTTTTTAGATATCCGTTTCATAGACATTTTGATGCTTCTGAACCCTATTTACCTGCACAGTTATGTATTGGAATCTCCCTCTCTGAAATATTCTGACGCTCCTGAATGCTAGTGACCTGCACAGTTGTGCACCTGGACCCCTTTATGTCTCTTTGTGCCCCGCTTAAAAATGGTCTCTACTTTTCCGTGAAAGATTTGGTTCACCCTTTGAGAACATGTCCTTATTCACTGTCCTGTAAATTCCTTCCATAAAATATCCATATTTTCCTCGAACACTGTCTGATCTGTTTCTGAGAAAAGTGCCCTTTATTTTTTTTTCACTTTCCAAACCATAATCAACTCCACAGGAGCTGTTGGTCCACAACAGTGGAGTAGCCAAAAAAAGAACAGCTTTTGCAATTACCAGTGTACGCCATCACCAGCAAACACTAAACTAATTGCAATGACAAATTAAACTCTTAAATGTAATCATTTGGGCATAGCTCACACTATGTGCCACTGAAACACAGGAGTAATGGTGGCAGAACATTTGCAGTTTTACCGAATTTTGATGTCAACCACGTACAGCAATGTATGTTTCCTATTTCCAAATTTTACAACATCTACATTGTATTTCTTAAGAAAGAAGTGTTATTTTTTTGCAAAGATTTCTATCTGACTGTATGTTTGTGTATCCATCCCTCTGTCTGTCTGTCTGCCTGTTGGTCTATCAGTCTGTCTGTCTGGTTGTTTGTTTACTGATTGGCTTGCTTGTTGCCATAGCTATTGCATGTGCAAACAGCAACATCAGGCCAGAGGATCCAGAAAATGTGTATCTTTGCTTTGAGATCAGAAATGGAGTCCACGCCATTTCTCATTGCTGACTCTTACCTCTGCTCCTAGTGCACAGTCTCTTGATTAGAGCTCATAGTTTCAGAGTACCTATCAGAGTAACCAGGTAGAGGCGTGTGTGTGTGTGTGTGTGTGTGTATGTGTGTGTGTGCGCGCGCGTATGTGTCACACAGAAAGAAACAGACAGAGAATGGGGAAAAAAAACGCTCTTCAGAGGAAATAAACAGTGACAGGGCAAACACATCAGCACTCCAATATTACAGACAGCCTGAGATGCAATCTGCAGCACACATCTCGTCTAATTAGACAAATTGGCAGGCGCCAACAAACACGGGCACCTCCAGATGACGACCCATGTCCCATCATTCATCACACCGCTCCATCACGCGCTCCAGAGGGACCACGTTGGTTTGTCGATGCCTGGAGTGCTCTTCTGCCTGTTATTACACCACAGTAGCCACACACACACACACACACACACACACATACACAGTCACACATGCACACACTCACAGACATACATGTACACACACATGTCCACACTCACTCACTCAATCATACAAACACATGCGTGCACACGCGCACACACACACACACACACACACACACACACACACACACACACACACACACACACACACACACACACACATGCTTATGTGCACACCCTTATGCACACAATCACAGACACACACACATGCACACATGCACACACACACACACACAAATAAACACAAACACACACACACACACAATGTAATTTTGTCCCCAGCTGCAGGCTCCATATTCGACAGCACCTACTAAATTATAAACAACGCTGGACAGAAGCCGTGAGGTTGCCACTAATCCTGGTTTTATTTTGGTTTTATTGCTGCAATGTGTTCATTACAGTCCCATTCCCCCAAGGGCCAGGGTTAGATTATTATTATTTCTGCATGTTGTAATTTTTGTTTTTCCTTCACTCCTTTTAGTCAGCATCCTCTTTTCCTCATTCTCTCTTTTTCTGTAGTTTATTTTTCTCATGTTTACGGAGCTGGTAAAAGTTTTAGAGGTCTCTGCCCACAGTACGGCACTTAGAGGTTTCATTTTTAAATGCTTCAGTATCAAATAACAAGGTTGCCTAACTTTGTGTTAGTAAAAGGGCATGAAAAAATACAGCCTCCCGTGTTCCAAGTTGTGACAAAAAAGTTGTAATAATCACGGTTTTGAACAACTGTCATTCATTCTGGATTCTTCCTTCTTAAAGATGTCATTGATTGTCATTGTACCGTCATGTATTTCTGAACATTTACATTGACCAACTTGGTTTGTAAGAGACCGATTTACCGAACCGAACTAGTATGAGCAATAATTCATAGTCAATAGTTAAAAAAACATTTCATAGATCAATATTCATCACATTTGTACTCAAGGATGACTCACAGAAGGTGGCAACACATTTGATTTTTTTTTTTTTTATATGCGAACATAAAAATGACCAGAGGTGAATCACCATCACACTATTGCATTGCATCACGTCTTTAGATATATTTACAAAACAAACAAACAAACGAACAAAAAACATTACTCTCAGACATTGTGGCATGACTGCTACATTACATACATCATACATGTATGTAATGAACATGTAGGAGTTAGTCTAAGCATTTATGTCATGGCATGTATATGACAGGCTCATGTCACCCTTATGTAGGCACCTTCAAATAAAGTGTTACCAAAAAATTTTTAGTACTCTTGAATCCCTGTTGGAAGGTTTGTATGTTAAAGGTAAACAAAATGATCGAGCAAAGGTTTTTATTTTATTTTATCTAACTTTATTTTCTTCAGTGCAGCAGTGCTCATTTTACAGCTGTATCACCATACAGAGAGTAGCATATTCGCTGTGAAATACCTTGTCGCTATTCACAAAGTCACTGAGCGACAGACGTACCAACAGACATGTCGTGGCTTGAAAGACGGCGGTGCATTGAACCGTGACTAGTTCCCAGGGCTTAAGGTATTGTTATACCTCACAGCCACTGTCAAACTTTGTTCCGAGTGTTTTCTCTTTGTTTTGCTGCCATGGCTGCTACTTAAAATGGATGGTTTTGGCAGTGGGAGGTAAAGCAATTTCATAGAGTTGAGAGAACGACAAATTGCCGTGGCTTTGGTTATCGCGTAATGACTGTCACACGGCAGCAAAGCTCAGCTTTTAAAGACAGGTACACTGTCTAAAATGTCTCACAACTGCTGCGCACTCAGTGACAATTCAGTCATGAAACATTACAGGATCATAATTAAATCTTAATCAAATATTTGGAACGTGTGTCATCATTCATCTTTCATTTCTTAACTCTCATCTAAATGCCTTATTTTTCTTTTCTGTGTCACATCAAATCGTGTTGCATTGCTAGGTTGTGTCATGACATGACAGCTCTCCAATGTCTACTGTGCCAACATGGATGATTAATCTTCTTAGATTCTTAGAATACTTAGATGGTATCTCTATCTCTATCATGTAGATATCAGTTGAATCCAACACATCTCATCTGAATGCAACAGTTCAGGAAATGTAACTTTTTATTTGCACACATGCTGTTTTTATACCTTAGAGATGTAATGATTACACAATGTCAGGATGCATCAGTGAGTCAGTTGACAGACAGCATGAGACTTAGGAAATGATCTTGATTTGTAATACATGAATGTTCCAGATATCAGCTCATCAGTTCTTTTTCTACTGCTATGTAGACTTCAGCTGTAGACACAAGCCACTTGTGAAATGACGAGGCTTTTGGTCAAACGTTCCTGCCTAATTCATAGTGTGATTATGTGTTGACATGCTGAGGTACACAGGAGTTAAGTCACACCTCTACATTCACCAACATATCCCTGTGGTGTGTCAGGTTCAGCTAACTCTTATCAGAAAAAGCACATCTACAACAACTGGTCTTAATTTTAGGAAGCAGGATGATTATTTCAAACACGTGGGGTGGGGGGGGGGGGTGCGCATATTGTAATTAGGAGTGATGCCGGGCTACTGTGTGCCGAGAATCTGCAAATAAAGCAGAAGTATGTGCATAGCCTGCAGCCTGGACGGGAGACAGACAGCGGGACAATTATGTATTCCATTAGGCACCGTAAGGGGCCGTCACTCACTAACAATGCCCACAGAGATTTCAGCTTTCCTCTTTCATGACAGGATTGTGGATGACAAAGAATTCACTTATATTTCGTGCTTTTTCTTTTCCGCTACTCTCTCTCTCTCTCTGTCTCTTGCTTTCTCGCTCACTTTCTTTGGCTCTCTCTCTCACACACACACCAACACAGACACACACATTCTCTCTGTCTATCCCTTTTTTTTTCCCTCTCGCTCTCTCTGACTCTCCCAATCTCCTGTTTGTGTCCGATTGTGTCTCAAGTTGTCTGAAATCTTTGCTTCAAACATCATTCTTTCGCCGGTTACTAAGGCTCTCCTCAGGGACGTCTCTAGTCTCCGAGGCCGTCCCCTCACACCCATAGTGATGGCCATTAGGAAAGCTGCTTCCGAGCACCCTGATTGGCTGAAGAGAAGAGTAGCAACAGGGAAGTGAACCTGTAGGACAACTCAAAGAGACAGGACACACGAGATCCTCTGAACTGACAAAGACTATAATTCCAAGAATTGGATGATAGCAGTTAATTTTTTCCCGCTTTTATTGTGCCCTTTTCTTCTTCTCTCTCTTTCTCATTCTCTGTCTTTGTCTCTCTTTGTGTTTCTGTCTCTCTCTCTCTGTCTGTCTCTTGTCCAACTTCTTGTTCATCTCTCAGCCTCTTGTGCTTGTATCAGCCAATATGTTGGGTTGGGGGGGGTGGGGGTGTGTGTGGAGTGTGTGGGGTCGTGAGGGTGTGGGGATAGTGAGGAAGACAGAAGGCGAAAAGGGCTGCCAAGTCCCCCACCAAGTTGGATCCATCATCTGCAGCTGTCATACGGAGAGCCAGGGTTACGCCCCCCTACCCAGTGACTGCATCGATTCAGGCGGGTCGGTCTGGAAGCTGTCAAGCATCCTCTGCTTCCCACAGCCACACAAAAGACCTCTAGACAGTGGATGGAAAGAGCACTATCTGGCAACCCAATATGTCACAATTATATAACCTTTTGTCCCCCTTTCTGTAAAGTAATGTAGCTGTAATTGGGCATTAGAAGAAAGTTAGGCAAGGCCTAAACTGTACTGAAATGTTTTTAATGGTGGTTCAGCATGTGGAGGGAGAGAGAGAGAGCCACACTGCACAGGTCAAGTTGTATTCAATGGTTTGATGGTTTAAAAGTTAAAGAGCAAGTCAGCATGTATATAATTGAACAATCCACACAAACTCAGTAACTCACTGTTGACTTTGTTGAGTAACCATTTTGTCCACATTTCACTTCCCTTTCTGTGTGTGTGTGTGTGTGTGTGTGTGTGTGTGTGTGTGTGTGTGTGTGTGTGTGTGTGTGTGTGTGTCAGTTTGTCTCACAGAGTTACCCATGCTTATGACATTTGAACATTTTGCCTGATTTGTGATGGAGCGTGTGCTGAAAATGCAGCGCTTGAACTTGAAACAGAATTGGCCCTTCCTCATCTCTGCCTCTGCTTTGCCAGCAGTCGTTCTGTGTGCTTGATGCCTTATGCTCGCTTACCATTCAAAGTCCACGCTGCCGTCTCCTTGGAGACGAGAAGCTTAGCTCCCTGTAGGAAAAAAAGAACACGGACACTTTGCTGAGTCCTTATTAGTTATGCATTCTTGGAGGGAGGAATTTGAACAGGTTCACTCGTCCCCATAGATTGGTTCACATGGAATCCCCAGAGGAGGCATCTATTTTACCTGACCAGTTCTCTCTCTCTTTCTCTCTTTCTCTCTTTCTCTCTCTCTCTCTCTCTCACACACACACACACACGTGTCTCTGTTCCCCGTTCACCACCACTCTGTTATCTGTTGCCCTTGCTGCCTGGGCCAGACATCACCTTTTAAACCCACACTTGCAGGTTATCACTGGCACCAGCTGATGTGTGTGTCTCTAAGTATAATTTTTTTTTACATGTAATAAAATCTATTTTTATGTCTGCATTTTAATAAATAAACGTGTAGATTGTAACCTGGGCAGCAAAAGTGGTGTTTTACTACCAGGTGAGCTACATACACCACAGCACAGGTCAGCTGTGGCAGTGAAGATTTGTTTGTGCGAGGCAACAACAACAGCAGGAAAAAGAACAGTGCTAAGGCCGAGTCAGGCTTATCTGCCTTTGTTTATCGAGAGCCCCGTTTGATGAGGGAGATAAAAAAAAACGCACTGAGCGTGCTCTGTGGCCACCACAGCCACCGTATCTGTGGCACGCTGTAAAAAGTGCCACACCACACCCCACCACAGCGTCGAGCCTCGGCCCATGAATTATTGAGACTCTGCTGCCTCAGCCTCAGCCTCAGCCAAGCTCATATGGGGCGGCGTTTCATGTTATTCTGGCCCAGAGCGCCTATAATAACCTCCCAGATACTGTTTACAGTTATCATCCACCGAGAGCCACTTATTAGCTTTCATATAAGTGGGCGGAGGAAATGGATCTGAAGCTCTATTTGCAGTCAGACCAGAACAAAGTGTGGAGTTTTCCATTAAATCTGCCAAAATGAACAAGAAAAAAAAAACCATGTCAGACTGCAATAATTTTAGGTAATACTTACTTAGCTAGCTTCTATTTTACTCCGTCTCAGGTGTGGGGTGATATTTTTTGGCAGGGGTATGTAAAATTTCAGCAAACTGTTTTAAATTGTATGCAAATTAACCGCTTAAAAAACTTAACACACCAGCAGAGTGCAAAGCAGACTGACTAGCCAAAAAAAGTGAAAGAATGAATTTAGTGAAATAAGAAAACGTTTTTTTGCTCCAAAGAGAGCAACCGAGTGTGTTATCTTAAACAGGTTCGTTGATTATGATATTTCAGATTATAATTAAAAGAACTAAAGTTTGTGCATGGGATCAATATACCTTAATAGAGTAAGAAGCAATTCCTTGTACTACATAATGAATGATATTTACAGTTGACTGTTCAGACAGCAATACACTACATCCAACTCCATATAAAAATGTTTTTTGTTTACTTTTGAAAGTGTCAACGAGGTCTGCCTGCCTAATGGTTTTGGATTGTGCATATGTTATACAAGGACTACATGTCATTTTGAAGGAGCCTCTAACATTTCATCAAGATTTGCCATTCATCTAGCCTCAGTAAATAAGAATTGTACCACAAATCATTTCCACCTGTGGATTTAAAATAGGTGGTTGAGCTAAGTGAGCTCACCTCTCAGGTCTAAATTTATTTTTTGTAATAAGTTATGAACTTTAGACATATGGGAAAGACTGATACATAGCATTAACACAAATTAACACCTGTTTACTATCATGCTCCTTGCATGTCATGTTCTCACAAATCAACATGACACTTCACTGCACTGAGCAAAGTCTGTTTAACCATTTAACTGCACAAACAGCAAACTGAACCTCTCCTCTATCCTGTTTTGCTCTTTGTCTTTTTTTTTCTATGTTTCCGTAGATGTGCTCCACCCCTTGCACTGTGTCCGGAGTGGCAGGCAGAGGCATATGGGCCCATAATTAGGCCCAATTGGAGGCTGGGGCTCCATAACCAGAGCTTAGCCGCAGTGCCGCCACATGCTGCCTGTCTCTTTGAGCTCTTAATAGCCCAATTACCGCTGCTCTGGAGCAGATCAATGGGGACGGCGCGCAGCTCTGCTAGCGACACAATGGGAGGTGGGGAAGGTGTCACAAGATGCAGCGGAACCCTTTGAGAGAGGTGACAGGAGCTGCTACTTTTTGCAGAAGTGTGTCTCTCTTCTCTCTCTCTCTCTCTCTCTCTCTCTCTTTCTCACTGTGCCACTCTCTCTCTCTCTCTCTCTCTCTCTCTCTCTCTCTGGTGGAGCGTAGCAGCATCCCTGACAGAAACCTGTCCGCAGAATGGCCCTGGTCCACTCTTGTTCGGCAGACATGATGACTCTATTAGACAGGAGACACCCTGCAGTCATAGCTAAGACAGCAGAGGAGGAGGAAAGGAAATGAGGGGTGAGGTGGGACAGAGAGGTGGGACAGAGAGGACAAGAGAGAGTCAGACACAATGAGACATGGAAAGGACAGGGAGAGAGGGAGAGATGGAGGAAGTGAGGGATGAAGGGAGACAGAGAGTGCTGTAAAGAGGATTGAGTTTCCAGATAGAAAAAAAGAGTGGTGCGGTGGGGGATAGAGACCCAGAGAAATGAGATAGAGAGAGAGATGGAGAGAGAGCAAGAAAGAGAGACAGAGCATGAGAGAGAGAAGGTGTGTGAGAGAGAAGGTGTGCATGTGGAGAGGACGTGAGAGAGCGAAAGGAGGGGTGGGGGCTGTGAAGAGGATTGAGTTTCTTGAAGACGAAGGACGGGATGTGGGCATGAGTGGCATGTCTGGGGCAGCAAGGGGCACCTGCATGAAAAAAGATTCACAATGGAGACGTGTGTAATAGCTTTTCTATCTCTCATTGCACTATCACATTAGAAATAGTATGGGTTAATTTACCTTGTCGGAGTGGGTGCCAACAGTCTAGGTTGTGAGGAAGCTTTTTAGTGTCAGGGTAGGTGTTTTCACAAAGAGAGAGAAAATGTTTGATAGAAATGTTCTATGTCTACCGTTGCTTCAGAAAACCAGAAAGACAGACAGAGAGAAACCAGAAAAACAGACAGACCGGCAGTCCTTCAGAACCTCCAAAACTGGTTGCCACCAGTTTGTAGCTGCCATCATTTTTTCCCCATTGTGAAATTCCAAATGAAATAATCTCCCTTAACTCTTCCACTACCATCTCATCCCCAGGCCTATCCAACCCTCACACCCCCTTCTATTTCTCTGACCAGCCATCTGACAACTCTCTCACAGATGAGACCAAGCCCAGTCCATAATTCCTTACGCCAAAATGGCCGATATCACAGTCATTATATACTCTATTGAATCAATTACACGACCGCATTGTGCTGATGTCTGTTATCAAAATCACTGGCATCAGGGCCTAATGGAGGTAGGCTAGCCCGTAGTCTGCCGCATCAGTGGCCAGCCACTGCAGTGAATGAGCAGCATTGTGAGATGGAAGCTTGATCTGTACTGATTTGTTCTACTCCCCAGGGAATAAGGCTGGAGTCGCACAGAATTGTGTGAAGAGGGGGAGTTTGTGTGTGTGTATGTGTGTGTGTGTGTCTGTGTGTGTGTGTGTGTGTGTGTGTGTGTATGTGTTTGTGTTTGTGTGTGTGTGTGTGTGTGAGTGTGTGTGTGTGCGTTTGTGTGTGTGTGTGTGTGTGTGTGTGTGTGTGTGTGTGTGTGCGTTTGTGTGTGTGTGTGTGTGTGCATGTGGTGTGTGTGTAGTGAAGTCATAGTTATGAACAGTACTGAAGTATAAGGCTCTTGTATGTGTTCTAGTGCTCTCAGTTACTCTATTTGAAGCACGGCATTAGCTGATACAAGGGTGCCCTTGTGCTAAGAGAAAATAAGCAAATAAAAAAGTGTGTAAATAAGTAAATTCAGGTTAGAATATTTTCTTTTCTAACAGTGTGGCTTCCTGCCATTAAGTGACACACACACACACACACACAATGTAAGTTGAATTCCATTTATGATAACCTCCATCGGTGGCCCAACAGATGCTTGTGATCACATGCCAGGCTCCTGGAATTGAGATGTTACAGAGATTGGCTCATGAAGTGTTTAGGCTGAGGATTAAAAGCTTATGAAGATTATGTGAACTCTCTCTCCCTCTAAAGTGTGATAAAAAAAGAAAGCCAAACAAATAACACGGGCAAGCAGGCAACTAAACACGCTTTCAGCAGAAGCCAGTGTTGCAGACACTGATTTGAGAGACAAATAGCCTTTGATGCCCTTTTTCTTGGAAAACCATTAAAGCGTTTGTTCTACCCCATCACATGCGATTGAGTGATTTTTAATTCCAGTTTGACAACCTTTTCTAATTACTTTAAACCTAGAAAAACATGAATGCTTTGGGGAAAATGTGACCTTGGCTATGTAAAAAGCTGACTGTCACTGAAAATGCGTTCAGAATAAATCAATATACATAATTAACACAATTTCAAAATGAATGTGAACAAACTGAATAGATATATCTAAAAGAAATGGTAAAAAATCCTGACTTAGTTATGATTGAGTAGTAACACTTAATATGAACACAGTATTCATGAGACCACATAAACACATCCATAAAGAGTTCTAATGCATTTATAATGCTTTATAATTGTTGACATAACTACATATTCACAACTATTTACACATACTCATGACTACACTCGTAAAGCATTATAATGCTATGTTATAAGCCTGGTAAGACTTTATAATAACTACCCATTATAACTAATTAGTAGATCATTAATAAACGATTAGTTAATGGTTTGTAAATGACATATAACAGTAATGCCAGTGCCTGTGATTTGTTTTTGTTTTCATGTTCTGCACAAAAAGTGTCCAAACCCCATGGGTTTGTTTGTAAGTGCCCTAACCCCATGGGGTTGTATACTGTTGCAACTATTCCTCGTTTACTAACAGTCAATACATGAGGCATAGTTGCAACTTTAAAACAATGTCCCAATAACATATATTAAGTGATTAACTGATTACTAATATATTGTTCATGATCTATTACTAACTTATAAGGTATAGTTCTAAATCATTAACATACAGTTAACGAGTCATTTATAACTCGTTACCTAACAGCTTAAAAGTTATCTATTGGCTATCTATAAAGCACAGTTATAATTCCTTAACAAACGGTTATTTAATAAATCATTTATAACTCACTGTATTTATTTATTTATTTATTTATTTATTTATTTATTTATTTATTTATTAACTAACAGTGTATCAATGATCTTTTAACTATTTATAATAGATAGTCATAATAAAGTGTTAGCCAGACAGGGTCTTTGTCACTGTAACATAAGTTTTGGCATTGTTAAAAAAAACTGGCAAAAGCACTAAAATATTTCCCCCATTATACAGAGCTGAGAAGTTGCAACTGTGATTTCCCTTCTCCTTATCTGGCCTTGATCCAAGCAGCCGTTCAGGAAGAGGAAACTCCTTCCTCTTTCTCCTCCTCCTCCTTCTCCTTCCTGGTATAATTAAAGAGTGCTTTCATGTGAGGGGGGGCGCTGTCAGTGAAAAGAGGGGAGTGACAGCACCACATGTCTCTATGCCTGTCTGTGTCAAAACCGGTGCCTGTGCCTATGCCTGTGCTAGTGTTGCATTTTGGGATAGAGAAGCCAGTCCCTCTCCCCCCTTCAGACCCAGAGGCCAATTGATATCAATGAGCTTCCCTTTTCAGAGGAGAGTCGGAGAGGGGAGAGAGGGACTGAGAGGGAGATCTACAGTGAAATAATTAGCAGAAGGACCCTCCGCTCTTTCAATCTGCCTTCTTGCCATCCCATTCCTCTGAGCCTCACGCTGTCGGCTTGGACTCGATTCCTTTCATGGATTCTTTTCCCCCTCTTTACATTCATCTATTACTCTTTCTGTCCTTTTTAGCCCCTATTGTTGTAGAATTGATTTCACTTCATTTTTAGACCTTGCGCTAATTGGCGTTACCAGCTCATGTTCCCCATTTTAAACATGCCCTGATTGCTGCTTTCTCTGGGCCCTTCGTGTTTGATCTTCTGCTGTCTTTCTAGTGTCCTTTTGAAAGCGGAAACATGAAGCGCTCCTCTCATCTCTGATAAATGACGAGGATTTATTTAGAGAGTTAACTGTGCCCCAGTCTCTTTTTTCATGTTTTGAGACACATAAGGTCGTCGGTTAGACTGCTAGGAAGTAGACAGAAACGGCAAATCATTCGATGGCACAGAAAGAGGGTTGTTCCCCGAGTTGTGGTGAAAGTCAGAGACTCCCTAAACCCAAAATCAAAATTTGGATCAACCAGGATATTTTTGTTTACCAATTCCAAATGGAATTGTGTCGTACAGTTAACTTTAGCATAACTTTAACTTTAGCATAGATCAACTATGACTCTACAATAACACATTGTCCAATGATCAAATAAGTACAATGATCGAACACCAGTGGAAATACTTATCCATTGTCATATCCTGCATGGCATCTCTGCATGCTTATTTTCCAAGTAAATCGGCTGGATGCTAAATGTATTAATTACTGACATTTTATAGGATGAGAATTACTTGTCAGTATGCAATGGTAGAGGTAGAGAACCTCTGTTTCGTAGTTTTTTAAACATTAAACTGCAAACATTAGTAATAAGTTCACAGTTGGATACACATTTGGATGTGTGGTACAAACTGTCTCTCCGTGAAAATATGCCTATTAAATATGCATGGAAACTATTAATGCAGTGAAAATTATTATAATTACACAAATATACTGTATTTAAAAACACTGGTATAAAATAATTATTTTTAAAAATCATTTGCAATTACTATGAATGCCATCATTAGATGTTTTCCTCAGCTCCTACTGTTTTATTTGTTATTTAGACTTTTAGGTTTCATGTTGGTTATTTAGAAAATCAATTTGTAATGACATGAATGTTGTGTACTGTTGGAGTTTCCAAATACTTGAGCGAATATGAGCTGTACTCCTTACCAATGGCTTGGTTAGTGATCTTGTGAATGTCAATGGTTCCATTATGGCTGCTTTCCACTGTCTGGTACCAGCTCAACTACCATTTTTCTCTTTTCCATTAGAAAATATGGTAGGTGGTACCTGTTACCTAATACTATTTTTGGTATCACATCGGTTGAGGTTACAAGCATGTTAAAGTAATAGCAAAAAATGACGTACAACTATTACTATAGTTACCAAGACCAAGTAAGATCTAGTTGAGTCAAGATGAGCACAGTTGGTACCATGCAGTAGAAAATAGACTTTAGACTTAGGTAAGAATTCCATAGCAATCAGCCACCCTCGAAGAACCTGAGCATACCACAGACACTTAAACTACCAATATTGTGGACATTATGAGGAGAACGTCATTAGAAAAACACAGAAATTGGAATCACAGTGTCACCTTGGTCTGGTGTGTACAGTGTCCCTCTCATTTAAATTCGAAGGTTTTTTAGCCTTCTATGTCGTCGTCATGAAAGCCCTGTTTGTGATGCCTCTCTCACGCCTGCCTGCTCTTTCATTAGTTGGGCAGATGCACCCATGGGAGCCTCTCCTCTCAGCCTGACCCCCACAGTGTGTCAGCCACCATTAACT
>CM059280.1:17320282-17362782 GCA_030347295.1 Setipinna tenuifilis | reverse complement strand
CTTCACCTTTTCCACGATCAATGTTTTGTAAACCTTTTGACCTGCTTAATGACATGGTAAAGTGAATATTTAACAATCACAGAAATATTCGAATCTGTTATAATTAGCCAAGTCATTAAATCTTCTGCAAACTTGCATGCTTTGGGCTTCCATGATTTAATAGGCAGGTTTGTAATTAGAGGGTCACAGGTTTAAGCCTCAATACTTGAAAAAGAGGTAGAAATGCCATCCAAATAAAGTGAATGAACAGCCCTCTCTTGCACCCTAAATAACCACAGTTTAAGTGTCCTTTAGCCAGACACCTAACCCCCAGCTGCACTGTGGGTACCACTGCTGAAGGTGTGTGTTCACCACCTATGTAATCTTTGTCTCAAATAATGTTTTACGTAGTTTGAAGAGATGGTTTGTCAGCTATATATGTAAAAAGACCATTGCACATACAGACCAGCGCAGATATTTCACACTGTAAATAATACAATTGTTATTCTTATTCTTGTAGATTGTTGTATATTCTTATTGTATTTTGTGTTAGATTGTTTTACTATATCTTATGTCTTTTTATGTTGCCTTGTGTCTTTTATAATGTCTGGTATTAACATGGACACCAAAGAAAGTAATTAATTATACAGGGAAACTTGTACCTTTGTATGAGAATAAATCTAGACTTGAATTTGAACAAAGGTGCAACTAGTGCTGACCCATTTGGAAGGCTCCTACAAATCCGCCTGACAAACCTACTCTTCATTTTCCCTGCAGGAAAGGCTCATATGTTTTTTTTTTTAATGACTGACCACAAAATCTTTCATAAAATATCACCAGTGTGTTGTAATCTTCAAGCAAATCTGTAGAAATAAAACAGGCTCTGGAACAATGCCATATCACAATGTTGAGCTTTCATGACTCTGCTGGGATTCAGCATTGCTGGACATCCACTCTATCTCTTTTTTTCCCTCCACCCACACGGTCATGGCCCCCTTTTGATTCCGCCTCCTCTTATTAGCTACCCTTTGCTTTTCTGTTTTAAGAGGATCGAGAAAACACAGCACAGGAAATGAGCTCCTTGCTGCAAGTGATCCTTCTCTTTGTGTCTCTTTATTGAAAGGTTTGGCCAGGCAGCTTGTTTAATAACCTTTCTGCATGCTCTGGCGGTTTGCTGGGCTCTCACGTAGTCATAGTCTGACTAGTCACTCCGTTTTGCTTCGCTCCAGTAAGCCCCTCACTATGGGTGTTTAACTGCCCTGGCCTGGCAGTCCACATACGCATGCACACACACACACACACACACACACACACACATACATACACACACACAATAACACCTATGCACATACGCACACACACACACACGCACGTGTGCACCCACACACACACAACACATAGGTGTGTGCCCACACACACGCACACACAATAACACCTATGCACATACACACACACATGCACATGTGCACCCACACACACACAAAACATAGGTGTGCGCACACACACACACTTACACCTATGCACGCACCACACGCACATACACAAACACATGTGCACACACACACACACACACACACACATACATACACTTGCACATGCACACAATGCCAAAAATATACACACATACACACACACACACGCACGCACACACACACAAACACATACATCTTTAACAGTGTACTGCATTGTAGTAGATTGATAGCTGAAATATCAAAACACACATATATTATGATCAGGACTGCTACTGCTGCTTATGCACTTAATCTTCATCATCATCATCATCATTATCATCATCATCATCAACAACCATTGTTTATTCAGGGAGAATTGACTGAGCATGAAGGTCTTTTACAGCAATGCCCTGAGTTTACAATTCATACAATAAAAATGAACAAATAACAAGCAGCAATAAAGAAAACAAATAAAATGGGAAAAATAATAATAATAAAATATAATATAACACGCACACACACACACTGACACATATGCATGCACATAAACTTGCACATGCACAAACATACACACACACACAAACACATACATGTTCAACAGTGTACTGCAGTAGTACATTATAACATTGATCAGTTGATTGTTGACAGACTTGTAATATCAAAACAAATATATATTATGTACAGGACTATTCCTGCTCATGCACTTGAGTGTAGTGCTACCAGGCCGGCAGATGGGCTCCCCTGTGGGCCACAGTTCTGCCTGGGGCTTTTTTCCTCAACTTGAAAAAAAAACAATGCAAACAGGGAATTTTTCCTAACCCCCATCGCCTTGGTACACTCCTAGGGGGACACAAGTGGAGCTCTCCACAGTGCCCTGATGGATTTCTTCTGCCGCTACTGGACTATAACAAAGCTTGTCATGTGTATTTCTGTCTTGTGTTCCTTTGTGAAGCTGTTGAAGCACTTTGCATCCTATGTATACAATGTGCTATACAAGATTATTATTATTATTATTGTAAGGACGTCACTTCGTCACAATGACAGAGCAGGAAGTGGAAAGCAAGAGAGTTCGCTGTTTGTGCCTTCAGCTGTAGTGACAGAACATTTCAAAGATACTTTACTTATCTCTAAGCATCTGATTCTACTTACGGGAACCCATCTGAAAGCTCCCACCTTAATCTAATCTATTACTTTAGCAGTTAACTTGTGAGTATGTTTAAAGGTCAATTTTATATCATGAGTGCTTCTCCTACTTATCATTACTTGGGTTCAACTGGGAATAGCCTTGCTCAGGTCTTGCCAATGGACGATTTATATTCTGGCTTCACCACGGACATAATTTGTAACTAGTCTAGAGAGTGCCAGCGGTCATGCTGCTGCCACAGGTGCTTGCTACCTGGCTTATGTCTACCCTTCTTACACAGAGGTACTGGGCCAGCTGATTCAGCAGCAGTATGTGGTATTACTAATCTAACATGGGACAGAAGTCACCTCCGCTAAGGAGTGGCAGTTCCACATGACGTGGTTCAAACCTAGGTGGCTAGACCAGGGACCCAGAACAGGAGTGTACCGCATGTCTGAGTTTGAGATTAGCCCTAGCCAGGCATTATGGAAATGTTGTTACCCAAAGTCTACTTAAACAAGATAATCCATTTGCTAGAGACCAAAGTGAATCAGAATAATGAAAAGAATGTATTTGACAGGTACAAGTTACCAAAACCGGGTTACATCATAACATTTACAGACAACAGGTTGCTCGGAAGATGACTACACAGCAAGATGGCTGCGGGAGACAGAAGACTCAAGAACTGTCCTTCTCTTGTTTCCGATAAGTACCCAGTGTGTTTATCACTCTACTCAGATAACAGACATGGGACCCCTGTGGTGCAGGGGTGTCAAGTGATGGAGACGTTGTCCTCCAGTCCAAGGACTTCAGTGCCAAGGGTTTTAGATCTTTATTACATTAACCAACTCTGTTCCGGGACTGAGACCAATGGACCACTTGAAGTGAGACCATCAAAATGAGACCAAACATGGTTAAACTACCCCCCTGTCATGCGTTGTTCCTGTTTTCGGTCATATGATGGCATAGAGTGAGAGACGGCCCAACTTTGCAAAATTAGTTTCCTTCTTGTGTGCCCAGCATGAAGGGACCCTATATTCTCAGTCTTCACAGAGAGCACGCTAAGACAACTGTGGTGAGTCGTCTTTGCATTTTCCTTCAGCATCATGTGATGTGTAAGACAACAGATTTTCCATGTCAAAGCCTTTTATGCTTTCTTTAAAAAAAAAACAACCTCCCCCCATCGAACCAAGGAAGTGTCAATCACACATATATAAGTAAGTCAGGGTGATGATTCTGGTGCAATGGCCTGAATGCCGGAGGCATTACCTGCTTAGTCACTCCTTCACAATGGGGCATGAATCTGGAGCAATCATAGATGAGCACAACCATTTCAATGTGAAAAAAAAAAACACAGCAGGACTGGATTCCCTGAAAGCGTGCTGTAATGTGCATGCACACACACACACACACACACACACACACACACACACACACACATACACATACACACACACACACACACACACACACACACACACACACACACACACACACATAGTGGAAGGCACACACTGAAATATGTAAATGCTCACACACACACAGACACACACGCCCAGACACACACATGCACTGAGTGACCGAGAACATGTTTTTGCCTCTGCTTGTGTTCACATAGTGGTGGGCACTGAAAAGAAAACTTCACCAAGCATGAGAATATCACCATTATTCCTTTCTGCCTCTGATTGGTTCAAGTGCTTGTTGCTTGGTAACCGCAATCCCTTCAGAAAAGGCTTTCATTCCTGCCTGAAATATCAAAAAGACACACTTGCCAAGGTCTGACAAACACGCAATCTATTGACAAAAGGGTAGATAGAATAAAGCTTCAACACAACATAGACCAAGGAAACTTGTTGGAGAGTATGTTAGCAGTGCAGTTGCTGTACACTGTTTCACAAAAATATTCATCATTACCTGGAAACAGCAAAACATAGAGCATTTCTGATATAAACTGACAAAAAAAGCCAAACAACTGAGGTCAAACAAATTGAGAACTTTGTTTATTCTTTCTTTTTTTCATTTTCTTCCTAGATAATTACTACCAGTAAATTGTGGTGAGACAATCTATGTAATCTAACACACAATTCAGTAGTAACCGACTCCTCTATGCATGCAGCATTCAACAACAATGTGAAATACAAAGTACTGTACTAATTAAGTACTAATACAAATCCAATGATTTAGGCAGAGATTGGCGATAAAGCACTGACATTAGGATAGCACCCTTATACCACTGACATTAGTAGGGTGTGTATGAGAAATTAACTGTAATGTGTGACTGACAAGGAGAAGGTGAGGTTTAAATATTAGAAAAAGACTATTGACGTTATGAGTATAATAATACATACTAATGCATTGATATAACACATGGACATAGCAACGTGAAATAAAAATGCCTCAAGAATTTGCAAAACACTGTAAGACTTCTGGTGTTTCAAATGGCCTATGTAGCTCAAATTCTTTTCTTTGTGTTGCTATCATACCGAGCTGGCTAATGGTGATTATATTAAGTGTTGTCAAGGAGGGGTTGAACACTTTTACCACTACTATGCTGTCAGTAGATCTGAACTTGTGTTCAGTGTTTTTTTTTTCTTTCATTTAGTTGTTCATCAACCAAAAATCTTTCAGGGTCCATTTTCAGTCACACGGGTGTACTGAACCAAGACTTTTCTTTTGCAGGATCAGACAGCGGCGCACGTCAAAGATGTCACCTTGTCAACAATTCCCTCATCCCCCAAGACAGCACTCGTCTTTTCATACTGCCACTGGATGAGTAAAGCATTCATGCAATTAGAGTGGGCATCTGCCAACTGCTCTCAGCTAAGACACGGAAAAGAAAAAAATCAATCAACTTCCGTTTGAAAAAGTATGAAGTGATTACAGTGAACATGGAGAATTGTATGATTGATCAAAAGCAGTGGGGTTGAAGCTCTTCTTAATATTGTGGGTTTTTCTTTTTCCCTCCACTCCCCTCCGTCTGAGCTGAAAATGATTTCCCAGTAGGTTTTTTTTTTCTTCCTTTGTGTTTCATGAGGATGGTGGAGGAAGTGGAACGGGCCTCCAGTCATGTGATGAGGTTTGGTTCTGGTGAAATTGGAAAAACTGGCCAAGTCTACATAATTTGTTTTCTGTTAAGGTTTGTTTTGTGTGTGTGCGCACATTAGGTGTGTGTAAGGTTTGTGTGTATACATATTAGTGTGTGTGATTTAAGGTATGTGTTTGTGTGTGTGTGTACATTAGTGTTTGTGTAAGATTTGTGTGTGTCCATTAGTGTGTGTGCGCTAGGTTTGTGTGTGTACACATTAGTCATTGATGAAACAAGGTGGGTGGGGGGTTGGGGGGGGGGGGGGTGGGGGGGAATGAGGAAAGGAGAATGAGTTGTCGTTGTTTAGCAACTCATTAAAAAATCCTTGTGGCAGTATGACTGAAATTTCAATAACTTGTTTTCTTTCTTTTTGGTTTTTTTTTAGCAGGGTTGGATCTCATATATCAGATACATGGTAAAGTAGGCCACACACACACACACACACACACACACACATGCACACATACACACACTCTCACACACACACCTTTTTACCCCTTAATTTGAGAGCTGCTGTGTGAGGCTGCTAAGTGCAAAGACCAAGCTGCATCAGGAGCACATACCATTACAGATGCATATGTAGCGCATATGCATATAGGCTTCCTTATGGCTGATGTAGTTGTTATTCTAGTTACATAAAAAGCAGTATTACAGCCCATCAGATATACCCTCTGGATTCAGCAGTGCCGTAGTTCTGAACCACAAGCATCTCAAACTCTAGCAAACTTGGTGCTTTAAAGTTAGTGAAGCCTTCAGAATTGTCTCCATTTTTTCATAAAAAAGACTTTTAGTTTGTTGAGCAAAATTATCCAGTTCCACTTTCAGTCAAAATAACACAGACCTTTGCTTTTAGAATTTGGTGTTACGCCCTCTTTCTCAAAGCAATTTAGTGTTGTTAAACTTGGTGTGTGTGCAGTAGAAGCATATCCTGTGAAGAAAAGTGCTTTTTAAAATGTTATTTTGCAGCAAAGTCACTACAAATTTTTGTCAATTTTCATCAGCCGTGCCTGGTGGTTTTATATAATACTGTGTAATGCTATGGTGTTAGCCTTAACTGATATAGATGGCAACACACTGACAACCATTTTGTACCAATACACTTTGTTCCTTATTATTCACTTATTCCCCAATATGTCCATCAGTCATTATCTATGTGTATATTGAACCTTTGTGTCCTAACATCCCACTACAGATGCACAGTTTTTATCTTAAATTGTAATGTTTTTTATGAGCTGCAGTTGCTGACTTGGCTAACCTGGTCAATGTTGCTATCAAAGATAAGCCTGATTGTCATCAATGTGTGTGTGTGTGTGAGAGAGAGAGAGTTCGTGCATGTGTGTGTGTGTGTGTGTGTGTGTGTGTGTGTGTGTGTGTGTGTGTGCTCTGACTCTGTTGTTCAGTGGAAACTGAAGTGCATTTAACTCAAATGTGAAATCAATCTAAGTCGTGACTTCTGGGACAATAGGACTTTAAGCATTTCACCCCAGTTGATTTCCTGGGCTCAGGTGTCTAGGAGAATGAAAACACCAGCGTCTCAGTCTGTCCCTTGGCAGCTACTCACACTAATAATAATATGAAGGGAAATAGCAAAGTGCAGCCAAAATCCAAGAGAATAGACCCATAGGGAATGACTAATGTACTGGATACTACGGGTTTGTTTTAATAAGCTCACCGTAGTAGATATTTGTGTGGCATAGATTTACGTGCCAAAGTCAAGGTCAGGGTCAAAGTCAAGGTAAACTTTATTTTCCCGCCAGGCGAAATTCAGATGGCCCAACATTGCATGTCTCATAAAAAAAAACATGTTAAAACGTGTTAAAACAGATGACAGGATAGACAGTAAACATACCACACTACAGACATAACAGAAACACACAGATCTTAAAAGAGTTCAAGAACAAAGAAGAGATAAAATAGCAAAGACAATGAAAAAAGATAAAAAGACACCTAAAAGACCTCAGATAAAAAATAAAAATAAAACATAGCTAAAAGAAACCTACTGGTGGTTGCATAAATGTGCAGTGGGGTAAATTAAAGTGCAACAGCTCTAGTTTGTCTGTTACTGTGCAGCCTAAATGCTGTAGGCACAAATGAGTTTTGGTAACATGTCGTTCTGATTTACTATTTGTAGGATCCTGCCAACTGACCTACTGCTTTTAGGAACAGAGAATGTGTTGAATCCACTAGAATTTCGTCCATTTTTGTTTATAGAATCAGTCTGTTGTACAGCTGGGCTGCAGGCAGATGCCTGGTCAACATCCAATAGCCCTACTTGCTAATTTAATAATGCACTGCAATTTTTATGATGCTGAGCATACATATTTCCAAAAAATGTAAATCAGCCCAAAAGATAAAAGAGCCTGTAAAAGCACTTTGTAAAATAATTGGAGAACGCTGCTATCTAATCTAAAAATTTTAATTTCCTGAGAAAAGAACATACTTGGTTGCAGTTTCCTGCATTTATTTTGTGCACCATGATTAAAACACAATTTATTATCTATTTCAACTCCTAAATACTTGTAAGTTGAGACCAGCTCTACCTGTTTGCCACTAATCTTGGATGGGGAGACAGCCTCAAGACAAGACAACCTTTCTTACTATAATCTATGAGCATTTGTTTTGTTTTCTTTACATTGACCTGTAAAAAAGGAACCTGCACACACCATTCTCACTTCTGTACTAATCAGACGCTGGTGCACTTAAAAATCATGCATGTTAACTCTACAATAAAGGTAATTAAACTCATTAGCCATGTGTAGTTCATTGTCCACCTCCATATGACAATTTAAGCATTATTTTTGTTCCTAATATTCTTCTGCAGTTTTTGTTTGACAGGCAAGCTTATCAGGAAATGTCGAAGTATGTCAAAGGATGAGGGTTAGTAATGTGTATTTGTGTGTGTGTGAGAGAGAGAGAGAGAGAGAGAGAGAGAAAGAGAGAGAAAGAGAGAATCGTATGTGAGAGTGGCCGGACTGGAATGTGTCCATGTTGTTTGCAGGCTAAAAACATGCCACGCCGGCGGTACACAATTTTGAGGACATTAAAAAATGGTATGACCAGTAGCAGATTTGTTTGGGCATGTCAAAAAGGCAGCGTCCCAGCCAATCTAGCCCTCCTGAAGAGCTCCGCTTTGATCCGGTCACAGCTGGCTCTGAGCAGAGGGACACTATACCCATGGACCCTCTGATCAAAAGACTGGGGGAGCAACCCAGGCCACTGTAACCCCACATTTGCATAGGTAGCACAGTGCAGCTTCACACACACACACACACACACACAAACACACACACACACACACACACACATACACACACACAAACACATACGCAAACTCTTAGAAACTTCCATGCAAGCAGGTAGTCACTCTCACACCCACATAGGCATACTTACAGATAAATCTTAAATCACAGACACACACATACACACACACACATTAAAATACAAATTTAAAGTGGACTTGGTACACTTATGCTTACATCCTTATCATATATCATAAATACACTTCTACATTCCTAAAGATATTACACATATTGACAAAATAACACACACACACACACACACACACACACACACTATGTATTTAAATATTTCCTCTTTCACCCAAATACATGCAAAAACATGTTCATCTCAGTTACAAAGAGAGAGAGAGAGCAACACAATGCGCACACACTCTGTTCAACACCCATACACACACACTCACACACACTACAAATTCTCTTTTTATAAAAACTGCCACTTTGCCACATGTCCTCTCACTATAAAGACATTATACATATATTGATCGAAATATCACACACACACACACACACACACACACACACATATATTAAGTACAGAAAAGCGAGGCTGTGCCGCTGTGCCGTTTGAGCTGGCATGGGAATAGATAGATGAAGTTGTTTACCGCAAACTGCCGAAAGAAGACACGACAGGGGAGGAACACGGGGACCACCAATCTCACACATAATCTTTGTCATAATTCCTCGCCTGCTCAGCACTGGGGGCTTTCAATGTGGGGCCAGCAGGGCGGCAGGATGGATGGGGGTTTTTCCTAGTGCTGACGAAAAACCCTAGTGTGTGTGTGTCAGCGCCGTCAGAGCTGGATGGGAGGCACGGTAATATGGGTAGGCCAGCGGTGGCTTTGCGATGCATCTCTCCCCCTTTTTTTTGCCGTCTTTTGGTCGAATGCATATTTATTTTTCTATAAAAAAAAAATCAATAAGCCATTACAGCTAGACCCCGTGCAATGATATTACAATTTAGACATTTGGTACACACACATACACACACACACACACACACACACACACATACACACACACACACACAGACAGCCAACACATATACAACAACGTTGATACAATCAGCAGTATACAAATGATAGTGATTTTTTTATGGGACTCATCACCGCTTATCTTCCTGCCCCCTGTTGCCAAGTGGTCATTTGTTTGGAGTGATTTGGTGGCACGTTTGTCACAGGCAAAGACATTACAGGAAGCAGAAAAGGAAATAAAAACTGGGGGGCCCACAGCTGCCAGAAGCTGTACAAATCAATCAAAAGATGATTTCGTTTCGAGGACGGGGAGAAAAAAGTGACCTTAGCGCTCCTCCTCGGCAGGAGCTGTGGCAGGAGCATGGAGCAAGGCATCGCTAACTTTTTGACATGAAGGATTCACCTCAGCGAGGGAGGAAGCATTAACAAACTGGAGTCAGAAAACCGTGGAAACCACAAGTCATCCATCGCTGCGCTGTTTGGGGATGGAAGAGTGGGTTCATGGGATGGCCGTTTCATTCACTGTTAGGGAAGGAGGGGAGATTGGATGTGAAGGAATTCCCCATAACACCACTCCCCCTCCCCCGCCCCTACCAACCACCCCCACTACCACTGCTACTCCCCCACCCACCCACCCACCCACCCCCACCCCCAGGCCCAGCCCATCACTAGCACATTAGGACCTGGTGGATGGAGCAGTCAATAGCCGGGATGGGGTATGGGAGTAGTGAGACGTGTCCACTGAATAGCACCGTCCCATCTTGCCATCAATCTACGGTGAGAAGCTGGGCTGCCCAGGACCACCCAGGCGACTTAACACAGACACGTGCGCACACACACAGACACACAGACACACACACACACACACACACACACACACTGCAGAAGTGGGTCCAACTGCCCTGACTGTGTGTGTGTGTGTGTGTGTGTGTGTGTGTGTGTCTGTGTGTGTGTGTGAGTGTGTGTGTTTGTGTGTGTGTGTGTGTGTGTGTGTTAGCTTTGTCCAAAACCTGGCTAATCTGTAAGTAGAGAGGCATATTTGGTAACTTTTTATAATAACTTCTCTTAATACACATTATAACAAATCCATACTTTCTCTTTCTCTACTTTATTAAAAAATCAATAATGTACAAATGTTTATAGATAACAGTAAATGTGGTTGGTACTCTCAATGTTCATATTTACAAATGCTTTCCATTTATTCATATAAGTTGTTAAAGTTTTTGTTTAATGTTTTCTTAATCTCTCTCCCCTAAAACACTATTTGCATGAAAAAATATTCTCAACTGTGGAGGCTCTATCCCAACAAACCAAAGCCATCCATAATGTATGTATTTCTCTCTCTTAATATAATAATGACCGTTTAACTATTTAACTATGACAGAGGTGTCTACATTAACAACTGTGGTTAACATGGACATGACAAAACTGTAGGCTGTGTTTTGCGAAATATTTTTTTTCCATTTCATTTTTTCATACCTTTTTTTTAATCTTCTCAGACCATTTGTCATTTCAAAAACAACATAAACTCTCATGAAGTACTCTTCCTACAGTGTGGTTCTGCCAAACCAAAACAAAACTTGATAATTAACTTTCTTCTGCCTGTGTGTCTCGCTTGAGGACACAAGGCTTCATTGTGCTCAAGCAAGCAAGCAAGCACTCTAATGACCCCCCCGGCCCATTCCCTCGACTGCTGATGAGATCACTGAGAGCAGGTTTCTCTTACTTTGTGCGCTGGCCCCCACAGGTCAGGGCTGTAATTACGTCCAATCTGCGGTGTGAGTGGGCGCCAGACGCAGGCTCTGCGCCATTCAATCAGGGCTCCATTGTCTGGCCCTCTCCCGGTTACTCCTGGAGCAAGCGGTCAGAACCCCCATCCACACTGACACCACCCTGACACCACCCTGGCCTCCACCCACCGTCTCCCTCCAGTCCAGCACATCTCACAGCTGCTGCAGCTGAGCCTGGGGAAGCCCCACTCTGCTTAATGTCACTCACACACACACACACATGCGCGTACAAGCACACATACACAAACATATGCGAACACACGCACATGCACACACACACACACACACACACACACACATACAGACAATGCACACACACAGATGCACCCACACACACACACACACGCACACAAACACACACACACACACACACACACACACACACACACACACACACACACACACACACACATACTCTTGAGGACCTATTCCCCTTATAGAACACAGCAGTCATTTAAACACCTTACACACGCACATCCACATGCACACACACGTACAAAATGCACACACTCACACATACATACACATACACATACACACACACACACACACACACACACAGCTTTATTTGCTCCTCAAAGGAGTCATTAAGGTGTTTCCAGGGTCTTATCAGAGTTACGGTGCAAAGTAAAGACCCAATTTTGCCTTGTTTAAATTTATCCTGATCAGACTCCCAGTGAAGAGGGGTGATGAGTTAAGCTCAGGACTGAAGTGAAATTGCATTGCCCTCCAACTGCCATTTCTATCCTGGACAGTGTAGGTTTTAACCTGACAGGTTAATCTCAATAGATGTCAATTAGTGAGATAAATATTATTGTTCCGTATCCATCTTGGTTTGGCCCTGGTCTGTGGACATCACACTGGGAAGATGTGTTGTTTAAATTCTTTTTTAATGGGGCTCTTTGGTCTGTTGTTCTCTGAGATAACACACCATTCCGATACCTGAGTTAAGATACACCGCGCCAATAACCTTCCCACCAAACGCATTACCATAATTAAGCTGTTAACTGAAAGGCAAAAGGTGAACAACAGATGACCCTTGTGCCATAGCACATTTTTCATCCTTTTTTTTCTCCTGTATTTTTTTTTTCACACTGTCAAGACGAAGAGATTGGCTTGCATGAAAATGGCATTGATTTTCTATGGGGAGTCTCAATAGGCTAGCCAGAAGGGGCATGGGGACCAAAGCCTTTCGCCGAAAAATCGTTGTCCCTCGGGAGATGAGCCTTTATGAAGAGTCCATTATGGCCATCCCCTCGAAACGGTCGACCTTAAACGTTACAATAAGTGTCACCCAAGTAATTTCAGCCGAGCAAAAAAAAAAAAAAAAAACAGACAGTGGTCACTGTATTGATAGATCACAGACTTAAAGTGGTTTGGGCGTAAGTGTGTGTATGAGCGTGTTTGAGATATATACAAAACCACAAATGAAACACTGTACAAATGCATTTCACTTGCAGCATGAACAGTTCATTTTACTAGCTCACTGATTTCCAACTTTGGGATCCACGCTCGTCCTGGGTAGAGGCTACTTATTTTAGTACATAATCCATATGTACAAGAAGATACATTCTGATACACTATGTGGAGGTCTGGAGCTAAACTGAAATAAAATACACCATACAACACCACAGTACAACATTAACAGCTGGTTTTCTGTTTGGTGGGAACTATCAATCCTTCTGACCCACTAATATTTAACATGTTTAAGAAGATGAGATTTCTAAGCGTAGCAGCTAAAATTAAAAGAATTCTAAGGAAGAAACTTAAAAATGAGGGTGAAGTGTGTTTAGTAGTATTCCGCAAAAGCATTGAACACATAATCTGATTTGCAGCAACACAGACATGTCATACCCTATCTTCACTCTTTCACTCGATCTGAAACCTTTTAGTACCTTGAAGAGACAAAACAAAACAACTGACGCTATTCAGTAAGGAAGATGGCGTTCTATTGGGTCCCTATATGTGTGCAGGACCTTTAAGTGATGTGTGCTTCTCCGGTGTATGTGAAAACCTCAACAATAGACAGGTCTTATGGCAGTCCATGTGGCAGCAGAGATGACTCATCATCAGCTTCTCTGTATTGGTTTCGAAGCTAATCTTCCCCTTTACAAGGAATAATTCACAGTAAGTAGAAAACACTGAGCATGTGTTTGGTGACAAACAGGAAATATTGCAATTTTACATAGTTGCTTTTAAAATACAAAGTCTTCCAGACACAGAACATGATGCCTCCTAATTTGAATGTGGTTCACATTATGTATCAAACAAACCAAAGTTGTGACTATTAGATACAAAAGTTGGGAGGATTAACACTATAAGCAAACAAGCCATTTATGTCGGTGTTTGGTCAATTTGATCGTCAATTTGATTACACTTTCTTGTTATTACACAAAAGTATGTCTCGGTCTGGATTTAAATGTAAAGTGATTTAATTCCAACAGGTTTGCCTCTTGATGTATCTACAAAACCTGTTCATATGCAGTATTTAACTCACACATTAGAACAAGCATAATCCTACATTTAAAAATCTATTCCAGCACATCTTAAAGCCTTTTTTTCCACCCTTCAGCTCCATCTCACTCATGGCATTGAGCACTCATTAGGTCTTTACAGCTGTGTAAGAGTCCCCTGTCACCTGCCGGCAGAGAAGCTATATGCGTGGATACACCGGTTGTTTAGTCACATTGACAGAGTGATTGATTACCTCTCTCTCTGCCCTTTAATGAACCTGTTGGTGCCCTACCCCCCTTGTGGCACATTACCTTCCAATACCACCAGCCCACCCCTACCCCACCCGAACGCCTCCACCACCCCGCCACAGTTTCCCCCTTGTCCACCCCTAATGACAGACCCAGAAGGGGAAGGATGTCGCTCTCGCATCCATTCTTCCCCTCTTTCTCTGATCGGGTGTTTTGGACAGTGTGACTACATGGACGCCGCTGTGTCGGCTAATACCAGCAGGCCTCCGAGTAACAAGCTGTAATCTCCGTGTTTACCACTTGGCTTTCTCTCTCTCATTGTGCTCCAACTGTCCCGGCTGATTTTGCTGTATTTGTGAGTGGAGCACAAGCTGAACTGCACAGATAAATTACAATTTTGTTGTGTTTTGTTCGGTTAAGAGGGGCCACACACACACACACAAATACAATTGAAAATGAAAAATATGCACACACATACACATACACACACACAAACACTGATACAATGACAGAAAGAAATACAGAGTGGGGGGGGGGGGCACAGAGGAAGGATGCCTGTGTGAAAGATGGTGGACATGAGGATGTCTGAGGATGCACGGCTCTGCTCCGTGTTGAACGCAGCAGGGAAAAGGCATTAGGAAGAGAGCTGAACCCAGTGACAGGGCTGGGAGCAGCTGTCTGCCAGATCAAGTCTGGGAGTGCAAGAGCCCGGGTGGTCCACACGGGTCCAACACAGGATAACTCTAGTTGACAGACAGGGCCACAAGACACTGTGGGTTAGAAATGAAAACAATGTATCTCTGGCCCATGCCACTGTGTGCTTGCTGTTGGAGAACATAGAGTGCATGAAATGGCAGCATACAGATGACCCATACACATAAACACACAAACAAACACAGATGTGTATCACCACCAGCACCTCTGATATGACACATGCGTAAATACATTGTCATTAGTTCTCAGCCCCATATATCACAAGCAAGCCCATTTTGTGTGCTTGTGGTGTACTGTGCGATCACAATGACAAATGGGAATCATTTTTACTTATTCTATCAAACGGGTGGGCAACTTCACCATAATGATACATCCACACAAGAAGAGTGGATATGACGTCATTCAGCTTTTCAAAGCAAAATAGTAATTGCTATAATGCTACACTCTAAAAAATCTATGGCATTACCCTATAGTTTCCTACATTTAAATATACAAACAAGTAGAGTACCCCCTTTGTACAAAAAACACAATTATAATCAGATTGAAAATCAGCAGCCTAAAAATATGAGGTTTAGCTAGACTAGATAGTGTGTGTGTGCGTGTGTGTGTGTGTGTGTGTGTGTGTGTTTGTGTGTGTGTGTGTGTGTGTGTAACTGTGGTTGTGTGTGTGTGTGTGTGTGTGTGTGTGCATTCCTGTGTGTGTGGATGTGTGTATGAATTTTATCTACCACAGTTTTAAATCTCTCTAGAAACACATAGAATATTGACTTTGCTCTTCTTACAGATTTCTTACGGTTTTCAGATGTGATATGAAAGAGCAGAAAAGAAGTGTGTTTCTCAGTGTTTTGGTAATTCATGCATGAAAGACCTAGACAGAGATCAAACATCCTGCCTCTCCTGGCTTTCATCAAGGCGAATAGGAAACAACTCCAGGGTCTTTGCACAAGAGTCCTTCCCCAATATTAACTCTATGCAGAAAGAAGCTCAGCATATAATGAAACAGCATGCAATACACTGGCTTGTCACCTCACCATGGTGTCTCTTGTCTGTTTCGGGACTGCAATTGCAGTGTCTCATTGGAGATTGTCACAGAATATATGTAGCTAAGGTCTAACAAAGTTATTTATATTAAGGTCCTGCAGCTTAGCTGAAAAAGCAAGGCACCAACACTAAGCCCATGGGTTTTCCACCACAAACAGTAATGAAGAAATGTATGTTAATATTAGAATCAACTGTACTTGGATTTGGATTTGAAGTGATGTAAAAGAATGGATTGAGATGCTACCTAAATGTTGCAGTTTACCGACGTAAACAGAAAGACAGACAAATGGAATCCTGGGAAGTGATTAACTACCAGTTGATGTGATGCTCTGTCAGATGCAATGGCATTGTTATGATCAAGTCTCTGGTTTGCCATAAAGGTCATTTTGTCAAATAAAGAGCAAATGAAATGTTAATGAAAGCATACCTGTGTCATGGCTGTCTCCCGTGCGTCTCTGCTGATTACAGGGACAGATGAAAGGTTTGACGAACCTGTCAAAAGGAAGAGGACTTCACCCATTACACAGATTCTCTGTTTGTGGAAAGATGAAATTGAAATTGGCAAGGAAGTTATTATGATGAAAACAGAGTGTTGGACCGTAACCCTGAACCCTGACCATATTGTTGCACACTCCAGGCGTAATTATAGCCTGTCTTTTGGAAGGCGTGTCGTGGAATATCTAATCTGCCATCATAAAGGGAAACTACCATATTCTTTGGCAAGGTTTTCTGTTGTGAATATCCCACACTACTGTCAGTGTCAAGTTGTAAACATAATTTGGAGGATCCAGACAAGATCACAATCTGCTCATGGAATATTGGCTTGATACTTGATATTGTTGCTGGAGCTTTAAAAAAATATTTAAAACTGCAGAAGACATAAGAGGTAGAGAATAGAATGATAGAAATGTATAATAATAAAATAATAGCAGGTAAGTTTTCATGTTCTTCACTGTGATCACACCTCTTACTCTTGCACTTACTCTTATCCATTGTTTTTAATATGGGGGCCATAACAATCAACACTGAGGTTCTCCAGGGTCTGTGCTACTAGTGCAGTGTTCAAGTAGCCTGGTCAAAACCAGCCCCTCGTACTACACTGCATTTTGTACAGAGGGTTTGACTGTGCTGTATTGAGAAACGTTTGCTTCCTGGAGGTGTAGACTCTGCTGAAGTTTAAAATGATTGGATCTGCCTTTACCCAAACGCTAACGTCTGATCGTGATGTGTGCAATTAGCCTGGCAACTTGCCTGGCTATGTCCACAACGTTGACTTCATCGCTCACAAACACTCCCTCTGTATGCTGATTGGTCCGATAAGATGCTGGAGACAACCATGTCAATGGAAGCAAACCCAGACTACCACTGTAGGGAGGTGATAATGGAGTGGAAGTGCGTAGGCAGGCTTTAGCAAGGCTAGTGTTCACGCAATCCTACTCTCAAACTCTGTAACCTTTTGACAATGATGGCAACCTGGATTTAATAGCTACAATCTAATGCAAATGTGCAATAGCAAATGTGTTTTTGTGTGTTTACTGTAACATTGCCTTACCTGATTTCACATGCATTCACTGTGCAGATTCACAAAATGGTTTTCTTCTGACCTCAGCCATTTCATTCATTTTGGATTTCATTTTGTGTCTGCGTCTGGAGCAGGACATGAATACAGCAATCATCCTCATTTAGCTATTAATACTCAGGTGCAAAAAGACCCTGATTTTACTTTTTTGCTTTTTCCGTGGAACTGTAGCATTTGTTCAGACCCCCAATCTTCCCAGACCTCAAGTCATTTTTATTTTTCTGGTATTTTTGTGTGCTTGCAGACAGCAAAAGCGGCCAGCTTGAACTCCACTACCCCACCACTCTTGCTGTTTTCCTTACATGTTGTCGGGTTCAGAGAGACTAAATGCGGCAAGGCTTTTGAAAAAAAGCAAAACACCTCTTTTGTCGAGCATGGCGTCCAGCTTTAGAAAAAAGGGGGGCCCGTGTGGTTGGCCCGTGCCGGAGATCGGCCCGGATCCCAGTGGGGTGCCCCTCCGGTACTGAGCCATGTTCCACTCTGCTCCATTGGCAAACTGGGTACGCGGAGGCCTTTTGTGGCCCTTTTCTACACATTGACCCAACAAAGCTTACTTCTCTGTGCTCATGCTGGCAGGAATGGAGGGTCTGGGCAGATGGGGGAAGATGTGTAGTCTGCCCACTTGGACACCAACAAAAGTCCACGGGGACAGACACCAGCTTTACATTGACATGCAGAGAAAAAAAAAAAGAACCCTGCAAAGGTCTCAGAAGCGGTGGAACTTTTTTTGTTCTGTTCCCCTCTTTGACCTTACTTGTCGAGCTGCTCCTTCAACCCATTTCTAGCTAGTAGAGGACAAGGAAACACAGCAGTGCCCCCAGCTGGTGCCATGCAGTACTGCAGTTGAACAAGTGCTTCCCGAACCATCGCTATCCTCGAGGCTGAACAGAGAGGGATGGGCTGTCTCTCATCTCAGTGACTCATGTGGACAGTGAGAGGCAGTGTAAAGGGGGCTCTTAGGGAAGGGGGCAGGGTGGTTAGGCATAAAGTGGAAAGCAGGGACGTCCAGATGAGGTCTTACAAACTCAGGAGAAAAAATCCACTTGGCCTCTGTCCTCTTGATAGAAAAGGTTGACAGTCTTGAACATGTGATGCCTCTCCCCTTTTCTCTCTGTTTCTCTCTGTCTCTCACTCTCCATCTCCCTCTCCCTCCCTCGTTCTCCCTTTCTGTTCCTTCTGATCATGGCTTAGCGTGCTGTCATGGTGACTGCCGTCTTGGTTAATGGGTGTTCCAATGGATTAGGATGAACAAATGTAGGTCGCAAGTATATGACAGGAAATGTAATGGATCTCTGTCCAGGTAGTCTATAAAGTATTGGACCATAAGTTTGATTAAAAAAAAAAACATACATGGATTGCACAAACAGCAGTAGAGAGAGACATGGTAAAGATTAAACACTCACAATGAAGTACATCACCTGCTGTGTCCCTGATATACCACAGGATGCTGCCACTCATAGGGTAGTAGTACACGCTGCCTTCACACAGACTGGGAGGGTAACTGACGCACTAATTGTGTACGTTCTGCCATCACATAGACTGATGGTTTAAATAGCAATGCCGTTGTTCTGTATGTGTGTAGGCTGCAGTGGAGGCAGTTCAGTTCAGCTGAAATCTAAGGTTAGATATGCTAATTATAAACAATAATACTGGTGGGCAGTGGGCACCATATTTCTTTCAATATCATGGGAATATATTGTCTTCCAACCCACTGCAGTTAAAGATCTTCTGATGATTGACTACTGCTACTAAATGAACAGATCATGTCAACAAGTCATGACTCTTGGTAAATAGTGCATAGGTACTAACAAGAGTTAAAAGTACTTGTATCAAGTGAATGTCTGTATTATTAGTGTTTGCCCAAGCACACAGCAGGTTATGTCTCTGTAAACACAGTCCAATACAGACAGCAGTCTTATAAACATAACACTATGCCTGTTTAACTAAGTGGTGGTAAAGAAATCAAAGGAACTAGAGAACAGTTAAACAATTTACTTTTTGGGGCCTTTCCAGAGGCACCAGAAGTCAATAGAGGTATGTCAAAGCCTGGTTTCTTTACCACTACTGAGTTAAACAGGCATAGTGTTCTTCAGACATAGTTTTATTTTCTGTCTTTGTTGCACGGGGCTTACAAAGAGATGTACAGCCACTTCAGTAAAACAAAAACAGCATCTACTTTGATGTTGAGTTGAATTCTGTCAAGATAGCTGCCTGACCAGTCCCATCACTACCATCACATGTCCACCAACGTAGTGGGGTTTTTTTGGCTGCCAACAGAGTGCACAGAATCCTTGTACCCACATACAATAACTCACACTCTCTCACAGACACACACAGATACAGACAGACAGACAGACACACACACACACACACTGTCCTAACGTCACAGTCTAGAGCTGTGTGAACCTAGATATCTGCACTCACCCTCCGCAGCGGTGGAGCAAACACACTTTGTGTTTTCTCTGTGGAAATGCAGTCTAGTTTTCTCTGCTCCATCTGTGTGTAAACCCAACAGCTCTATTCAAAAGGAGGTTAGTCTCCTGGGGGCAGTCTGAAAGCCACAAGCAAAATGGGCCTCGTGTATTCACTGACAATACACCCCATCTTAGCATTCTCCAACAAAGCAATCTACTTCGCAAGGATCACCTCATTTTACCTAAACTCAAAACAACACAGCCCTGATAGTGTCCTTAAACAACAGAGACAGGCTATTTGTGCAAGTGGGACCCCAAATACGACAGCGAGTGAGTATCAAGGAGTTTGAATATGTGCTGTGAGGCGAAGGCCCAATTAGTCATGAGTGCACCCAGCTAATTCATCGTGTTCAGAGACCGCGAAAAATGTCGGACATGTCGGACAGTCCGCCATGAAATTTGCATTGTCCGCCTTAGGTCGCTGTTGTGGCGGACATGTTGTCCGGTATAGGCCTACAAGTCAATTTGGGAAGCGAGGCGAAATTTGCCATTCATTTCTATGGAGGCAGGCAAACACATGCGCGAAGGCGAGTGAAGCGAAGCGAGGTTCTAGGGGCGAATTTCGCCTGTGTGTGAGAGTGCCGCGTCCAATGAGATCAAAATGTAAAGATTCCAAACGAATTCCAAAACCAATACAGTGACTCACATGTCTGTCTGAGTCTCTCCATCTGATCACACCTTTGATTAGCACTGACCTAGCTTAGAAATCCCTTGGTCATGGTAACCAGCAATACACAATGCAATCATGGTTCAATATCAACATTTCCCTTTTTTGATTCAGAAGAGAGAAAAAAACTGTGTCTGAGTGTGTCTGTTGCCAAAAGACTGGAATAAGCTGAGGTGGTCTTTATTTCTTGCAAAAAAGGAAAACATGGGTATTCTGGGAGAATTTGCAGTATACAGTAGGTAAAAACCCACATCCTGCTATTGTGTAAGGATTGATTTTTCACTTTTTTATTGGACACTTGCTAACATATGAGTAGATCAACAACGAAAAGTTGAAAAGTTCACAGCTCAGAGTACTTCCACGAACAACAACTACTTGCCAGCAGCCCTGCCTGAAGTAAAGAGGCATGCTTGATGCACACACACCCAATCAGCTCACAACACATCACTTATGCAGATGTGAACCGTCTTATCCCCAACATTAGACATGCCGCATACAAAACAGCATCTCTTGCCAAACAAGGGTGAGCCCTTCTTGTGTGTCTGTCCTGCACTGATTCCTTGACCACACAGCTGTGCGAAGCTATGCTGTGCTACCTGTGCGACACCATTAGCAGCTGGTCAAGTTTCTTTTTGATGGTTTTGGTTGAGAAATATTTGAAACTATTACACATCTAAATGTCAGTTAACGCTCTGTCAAGTATAACGGCTCAGCCATTAATAGTGAGTTATTTCACTCGGCAAGTTTATTTAAATGGTGCGCCATTAGTCCAGCCCCCGTGGAGGACTAAAATCTAAAGTTCATCTCATTTTTTTTGTTTTATTTCACTTGTGTAATAATTCCAAGTCCTGCATAACTGGCCAGCATTTCAACCTTGTCCTCGACCTTCTCTGGCCCACACTTCTTTATGCGGTAAAATTATATGCTGAAACTGCTCACGTAAAAAAGTTAGGCAAGTATTTTAGAAGCAGTGGTATTAGATGGATGTTTTTTGCGTTGTCTTTTTAATTACATTCTGTCCAAATACGTCATGTAAAATGCTGCTAAATATGTAAGGCATTATCATTGTGTCCCGTATAACAAAATCATAAAATCTTTTGATGCAATCAGCACCTAACTTTTTTAGGTCAGGCAGAGGGTCCTGATTTCACTGAACAGATGTTTTTGAATACTTTTACTTACTTTTACTTTATGTACAAAATAATCACACATGACATGGTGACCTCGCATGTTTTAATGGCCTGGTCAGATAACACGATATCAGCCTGATTTTGCATCATATCTGATTGCATCATTCTTTTTAAAGTTCTTCATGCATTTATATCTCATATGTATTTTTAAACCACTCGAGAGTTAGTCTCCACTGTCTCCTTTCCATAGGAAGGAAGAGACACTGATAGGCAATACGTTCTAGTTGCTAGTGACACATTTATTTTTATGCTGATTATTGTTTATTTTAATGTAGTGACCAAGCTCACACTGAGGTCTGTTTAAAGTAATACTCACCACGAGCTGTGCATTGCACAGTGTAACGTAAACTGCTCTGCTGTAGTAATGATAACTGCTGAAATGGTTATTTGACCTGCAGACTGCAAAGAGTGTGTGGTCAAGTCAAATAAATTATTTTCTTTGATGTTAGAATTAGATTTTACGACTGAAAATAGGCAAGACAAGACCTTAGACTGTCACATTCAGTTACTGATGGATAATGCAGTGAAATACATTTCAAACTTACCTCAGACAATTCTTAATGTGATTGGCAAAATAACTCAAAGAGGGAACAGTCTTATAATGTTAATCAAAAAGAGTCATTCATGTTAAGGTATTTAATTTCAAAGAGCAACATTATTTAAAGTAATTTTGCATTTGTTATGCAAAGTCTCTTACTCTTCTTTTCAGTGTAATCTCTCTCTCTCTTTCTCTCTCTCTCTCTCTCACACACACACACACACACACACACACACACACACACACACACACATACTCCTTAGAATCTCTCTATCCTTCTTTGTCACATTCTCCCTCCCTCTTTTACTCTCTACTCATGTGTCACTCCCCCTCCATCTTTCTCTCATTCTATTCCGCTGTGTCTGCACCCCCTATCCTCTCCATCACCATCCCTCTCTCTCTTTATCCTTAACCCTCCCAAGTCCCCATCCCTCTCCCTTTATGCCCCCCTCCCCTCCCTCTCTCCCTCATTCTGCAACTCTCCATCACCCCCCCCCCCCCAAAAAACCCCACCCTGCCCTCCATCTCACACACACACACATACACACACACACACACACACACACACACACACACACACACACACACACACACACACACCTCCGGCCCTTCATCTCACTCACTCACACACACACACACACACCTCCTGCCCTCCATCACACACACTCTCCTGGTCCTCTGGGGCTCCTCTTATTTTGACGTACAGCTGCCTTTGATGAGTGTGCGCTGCATGACCACTTTCGCCTCTGGTTTCCCCGGAGCAGTGTGGCGCACCACTGTGTGTGTGGGAGAGGAGAGACAGAGGCAGGGGAAGAGGGGAGAAAGACAACAGACCCAGAGAGAAGAAAGAAGAGAGTGCCAGAGAGAGGGAGAGTGAAACAGAGATAGAGAGGAAGACAGACAGACAGACAGACAGACAGACAGACAGATAGAGAGAGAGAGAGAGAGAGAGAGAGAGATGGGAGGTAAAAGAGAGTGAGTAATAGAAAGACAAGCTATAAAAAAAGGAAGGGAAATTGAAAGAGTTAGTAGGGGGCTGTGTAAGCAAGCTGGTTGAAGCAAGAGAATCATGCTGGAATGGAGTGAGACAAAAAAAGGAGGACGGTGAGAGACAGAATCAAACAGCAGTGTACAAAGAGATGCAGAGAGCAGAGAAATACCTTATTGATCCAAACCATGGAGATAGACATGCTTTCTTGATCCCAAAGGACATTTAAGTGAGGCACAACCTGGTAGATGCAGGTTTTGATCCCACACCTTATAAACTGAGAGATTTAAAAACAAATTGTGACTCTGGACACTGTCACTGAAAAAGTCACTTGGAAGAGCCCAGGACCAGGACCAGGAGAGCGCTGGTCACTGACCAGTCAGCCTCTAGTCCAGGTCCAGTAGAGGCTAGTCCAGGTCTGGAGCTATCTACAGCCTGTCTACCACACTCATTCCCACTTTTATATCCTTTTTCACAGCTTTTGCATCAGTACGCAGCAGTATGCCACTTTGCTTTCCGCTCTGCTCGACACAGCCAATTGTATACAATTATAGTGCCGTTGTGCCTGCTGCTGACACAGAGGGTCACCTGTTGATAATAGGCGGGGTTTTCGAAAACAATTTTCCTTGCTTGCATGACTTCACATCACACGCTTCGTGGTCAAAGTTGAACCAAGTTGACCTTTGACCGAGGCAAGCAGTAGCATGGCAGGATACAGCAATGTGGCTACTGCATTCAATCTGAACACACCTTTTGTGTGTGCCCCCTCTACTCTCTCTTTTCGGTCTCTGCTTCACCATGAAAAAAACTTGGGAAACACCAGACCCAGCTGGGTTCAGTTCAATTGCATGCAGGTGTGCAACTGCCTACATTGTGCTTGTTTAAACCTTTCTGCATTGTTACGGTGCAGGCTCATTCACACACACTGATACATAAAAGATGGGGCACAACGCAAGGATTTAACTTTCAAACAAGGAATAATTTTATTAACCAATGCAAAAATGTAAATGAATTCAACAAGTGTCTAGGGAATGAGTGCAAGGAACAATGTGCCTGAATGCATGTATGTGTGGATCAGTGCATGGTAAGTGTAGTGGCAAACAGAAAGGGGAGAGTAAGGCCCTGTTTACACATAGCCGGATATCTATAAAAATGCATATTTATGTATGCGGTTGTGCCTATCATTTACACGTTAACAGAGGTTTCAGTGACTAAAAAGAAATACCTTTGAAAACTCCGGGCAAAGTGGAGATTTGAGAAAACTAAGTTTTTATGCCTGCATGTAAATAGTGAAAAACTGAATTTTTGGTTGTCAAACGTCATAGAACATCAGACATTTGCTTAACATTTACATGGTGTTGCTGGCCAGTATGGATGCTGGAAAGGTAGTCCTTTTATTTACGTTTTTGCAAACGCTGTTGGTCTGTTTGCATTGGCAAAGCAGAAGAGAAGGACTGCAAGGAGGGCAGCAGTTTTTCAGACACTTTTCCTCCCACCAACAAGAAGGCTTACTGTCATAAGAAAGTTTATTCAATCCATTGTTTCTGCTCACCTAACAGCAGATGTTAACCATGTTTCTGCTCACCTAACAGCAGATGTTAACCATGTTTCTGCTCACCTAACAGCAGATGTTAACCATGTTAACCATTGATTCTGATTGGTTAACATGGTTTTATATTTATTGTTACACTATACTTACTGTTCATCTATAGATTTAGCATGCTCACAATAGTGCTTAACAGCATATTTATGCGGATTCGTGTGAACTATTTTGGAAATTGGTCTGGTGTAATCAAGGATATTTTTGAATCTGGAGGGGCGGGATTATCCGTTTCTATAAATACCCAGCTACGTGTAAACGAATCCTGAGAAGGAGAGAGAGAGAAACCAAGAAGCCAGAGAAAATGAGGAAAACCAACGTGTGCCTACACAAAGAAAGAAGGTGCCTACCTGAGAGAGAAAGAACCTCCACCTTTTAACCCAAAAAGCTGTTGCCAAAATGTTGTTGGATCATCAAAGTTATTTACGTCTGTGATCTTAATTACCGTCTTTTAGCACTATGATGTATGATCACAGAATTTGGGTGCGGCTGATTAACATAGGCCCACTGAATTTATAATAGTCTTAAACATTTAAAACATCATTATAAGATTGTTGGGCCTGCCAGCTGTCTGGCTCATTTGGGTTTCAATAATCTTAGGCATCCACAATCAACAGGTTATTCCATTGCCCACAGATTGTTTCCACCTGTTTCAAATTGCTTACCATACAGGTGCTGGTCATATAATTAGAATATCATGAGTATAACTGACAACTAATGACAATCCCAAATTCAGTATCTCAGAAAATTTGAATATTACTTAAGACCAATGCAAAAAAAGATTTCTGGAATATTGGCCAAATGAAAAATATGAACATGAAAAGTTTGAGCATGTACAGCACTCAATACTTAGTTGGGGCTCCTTTAGCCTGAATTACTGCAGCAATGCGGCATGGCATGGAGTCGATCAGATTTTGCCACTGCTCAGGTGTTATGAGAGCCCAGGTTACTCTGATAGTGGCCTTCAGCTCTTCTGCATTGTTGGGTCTGGTGTATCATATCTTCCTCTTCACAATACCCCATAGATTTCTTATGGGGTTAAGGTCAGGAGAGCTTGCTAGCCAATTAAGAGCAGAGATACCATGGTCCTTAAACCAGGTACTCTTAGCTTTGGCACTGTGTGAAGGTGCCAAGTCCTGTTGGAAAATGAAATCTGCATCTCCATAAAGTTGGTCAGCAGGAAGCATGAAGTGCTCTAAAACATCTTCCCCATGATTGTGTAGCCTACAGAACTAGACTGTGAGACCATTTTAAGGCCTTTGCAGGTGTTTTGAGTTAATTAGCTGATTAGAGTGTCACACCAGGTGTCTTCAATATTGAACCTTTCAACAATATTCTAATTTTCTGAGACACTCAATTTGGGGTTCCTTAGTTGTCAGTCATAATGCTCAATATTAAGAAATAAACATTTTGAATATGTCAGTCTGTGTGAAATTAAGCATGAAGTGCTCTAAAACTTCCTGGTAGATGGCTCCGTTGACCTTGGACTTGAGAAACCACAGTGAACCAACACCAGCAGATGACATGGCACCCCAAATCATCACCGACTGTGGAAACTTTACACTTAACCTTAAGCAATGTGGATTCTGTGCCTCTCCTCTCTTTGCTCAAGGCCCTGGGACCTTGATTTCCAAAGGACATGCAAAAATTACTTTCATCAGAGAACATAACTTTGGACCACTCAGCAGCAGTCCAGTCCTTTTTGTCTTTAGCCTTCTAATGCGGTCTCTTGTTCAAGAGTGGCTTGACACATAGAATGCGACAGCTGAAATCCATGTCTTGCATACATCTGTGCATGTTGGTTCTTGAAGCACTGACTCTAGCTGCAGTCGAGTCTTTGTAAATCGCCCCCACATTTTTGAATGGGTTTTGTTTCACAATCCTCTCCAGGGTGTGTTTATCCCTATTGCTTGTTTTCAACCACATCTTTTCATTCCCCTCGCCTCTCTATTAATGTGCTTGGACACAGAGCTCTGTGAACAGCCAGCTTCTTTAACAATGACATTTTGTGTCTTGCTCTCCTTGTGCAAGGTGTCAATTGTCATCTTTTGGACAACTGTCAGGTCAGCAGTCTTTCCCATGATTGTGTAGCCTACAGAGCTAGACTGAGAGACAATTTAAAGGCCTTTGCAGGTGTTTTGAGTTAATTAGCTGATTAGAGTGTGGCACCAGGGACTCTTCAATATTGAACCTTTCCACAATATTCTTATTTTCTGAGATACTCAATGTCAGGCTGTGTGAAATGAATGTATACGAGTTTCACTTTTTGAATGGAATTACTGAAATAAAGTTTTTTTTTTACAATATTCTAATTAAATGACCAGCACCTGTAAATGTAGCTGACGAATCAGCACTTCAAAGTGTGTAGACCCTTAATTGAGACACAGTGAATGTAATGACTAAAATGCTCTTAATGAGTAAGGTACATGATTGTGCTGACAAAGATTTCCCAAAGTTGCTAAGGATGTCATACTGGCTTAACTGAAGTGAGGCTCCATTTCTGTTGTTGACACGTTTTTGGCAACGAATGCATCCGAATACTCTCTGTATGCTTCCGAAACATCTGGAGACTTTTGGCAATGGTAGTCCATACTAACAGACTTCAGACTTCCATTGTACTATGGTGGCTGGAGATTTTCAGGGAACAGTTGGACTCGGGCTGCTGGGCAGTTCGAATGTCCGTTGTACTACGGTGGTTTAATGCCAACATCTGGCGTGTTTTGAGGAATGGACCCCAGGATTGTGTTTCATGTGAGATTGGCCAGAAATAAAGTGGCTGTGTACAACGATACCCAGTGCAGAACTTGCTTTTCTGTTTGAGCAGGGGAAGCTAAAAACTAGCAAATGGTGTAAACAGAACCTGTAATCTCTGACTAGATCACGGCACCTATATCCCTCTAAGTCTTGAAAACTGGTATCCTCTTTGTATGGGGAACAGTTGCCCATGCACGCAGAATAGATGACACTTTAACATTTAAAATGGTGACACTTTAACATTAAAAGTGTGGGAATGTAAAGCAATACTCACTGCTAAAAACCCATACGCACAAAGCATTCCTGCTGCACCTGCAGTTGTTGTTTACCAATATGAGAGATTGTCACATGACTACAGATGTGTCACATGGGCCTTTTTATTCAGAAGGGTGGTCATGTGACAGTCTTTAGAGTTGTGTTGTTGTTGACCTCCCTGAAATGAGTTTTTGCAGGTTGGCATGTCTGTACAACTTTGCAGTTTGAATAGCCTAAGCATAACTTGATTTGACTGCTCTTGACTTCAGAAGGAGCATTACATGGTTCTGTGTATCCTGACACATGCGAGTGGCTGAGACTGAGAGGATCTACTGCTATCCAGGCCTGTACACCAAGGCCGATATAGCAAAGCTCCTCAGCTTCAGCACGCAAGCGGGTAAGTGACCTGGCTCCGAGACTCTTGTGCTTTTCTATTTAAATGTGCTGAGTAGCAGCCTGCCTAAAAGCTTATCTCAAGGACAATCGATAATAGTGAAAATAGGGTCCTTCGGTTCTGCTGGGGACTAAATGAAATGGGCAAGGGACAGCAGCCAGACATTTTCTAACCCAGTCACTGCTCACCAGCACACTCATCCAGCACACTCTGGAGCTCTGGCAAGTACGGCTTGTTGATCAGGCTGTGTTATTAGTTGTCTATCAGTGCTTAGGGGGAAAAAGACTTGGAGTGTATCTGTGTGTGTGTGTGTGTGTGTGTGTGTGTGTGTGTGTGTGTGTGTATGGGGTGCACATGTGTCAGTAGGGGCACAGTATTTACCCAGCACTGCCTGCTTGTTTTCGGCCTGTACTTGCCAGAGGCAGTCTGAGACTATTGCGATCAACAACAATATCACTCATACACACACACACACACACACACACACACAGGTTCACATGGGTCTCCAGATTATATCAGCATTTCTCCTCTCTACACACAATAAGTCTTGGAGCCTTATTGCCCAGAGGCTGCGAGAATAGCCTCAAATCTCTGCTCAAATGATGGGGACACTATCGGTGGAGGGTTTTTATGTGCATACTAGATGTGTTTGCAGTACGTCATAAGTACACTTACAGCATAACAGACTGTACGGTAAAAAGTATTTCAGTGTGCTGTAAAAAGATGGATAGCAGCTTAAGAAAATTCCCAGGGAGCAGCGTGTGGGGACGGTGCCATGCTCAGGGCACCTCAGTCACAGGGGAGGATGGAGGAGAGTGCTGGTCAGTCACTCCCTCCCTACTCATCTGTTGGTGTTGTGAAATAAACCTGTGACCCTTAGGCTGCAAGTCCAATTCCTTAACTGCTGGCCCATGACTGCCCCATGCCCATGCTCGCTAAAGTGGATTTTTAATGCTGTTTGGGTGGGGATTCAATTATGTGTGGTGCACAAAATGTAGTTTGTTCATATATTTTGGAAAGAAGTTGGTGTAAACTTCAAAATGTAATTATAACTTGTAATAATACTATCTAAATAATGCATGAAAGACATGTTTAATCTATTTGAAATGTGAATGTGTTCAGAAAGCATTTTCTATCCAAATTTTAATTAATTGGTTCTTTTATGTAGGTTGTTTTTTTGAATATGTTGACATCTTTAAAGGATGCTCTGATCCATGTTTAGACTGTTGGAATATCCAACTCATCTACTCAAGCCACCTTTGGTAGGGTTTTTTTTTTCCACGGAGACTGCCACCTCTCCTCAGTTGGATAACAAAGGCTCTCAGCCTAGCATTATGCTCAAGTGAAACACAGCGTGGCGCATTTCAACCTCAGACCTCCCAAAAGCCGCCATCACACAGCCTCTTGGAGCTTTTCATTCCCAGCTGTCACAGGGCCGTCTCTGAATCCTCAGTGCCTGAGCGGCGCGCTCCTCGCTCCCCACGACACAAATCACTGCTCCTTTTGTCTCAGCTCCAGCTACACGACGCTGATCACCTGCGAAGCACCACGGCTCAGCTCAGCACAGGCAGCCATGGCAGTGCCTGAGGGGAAGAGGATATAGAGGAACCTCTTGTAAATGCAGGCGCGGATGCACACACGCATACACACACACCTCCGCACACACACTTTTACACACATATCCACATGCATGCACACACACACACACACACACATACACATACCTGCGCACACACACACACACACACACACCTGCGCACACACATACACACACACATACACACACACACCTGCGCACACACATATACACACACCTGCGCACACACATACGCACACACACACGCACACACACACGCACACACTCTTGTGCAGACACACTTTTACACACATATACACATTTACACACACACATTTACACACATACTGACACACACGTACAGATACACAGGTGGGCACACATACACACATACAGTACGTACACACACACCCAAACACAAAAACTCCCCTGCTGTGCCATAATCCCTGTGACTGTGGGTAGGATTTTTTTTTTCTTCCTCCTCTCCTCCCTCCTACACACAAACACACATGCACGCACACACACACACACACAGCACAGAACAGCACAAAAAGGCACCTTCAGAAAGTGGGGGGAACGTTTCTCAACGACACACACTAATATGACATGTGCCATTTAGAGGCCCTGGACCCCCAGGGCCTCCTGTGGATATTGGGGTCCGACATCTCATTCGGAGCAAGGCCAGGGTGCCTTTGATTGACAGCCGTGTGAGTGCTTAAGATGGCGGATCTCTGTATGGAGCTGCGAGAGCTCAAAGCCCAAATGCTATAGTTCTGCAGAGGAATACAACAGTGTACTGGGCCATGTTAGTCATTATCCTCGGCAGTGTACATGTAGCAGGTTCCTAGAGAGTGTATAACAACACACACATTTCGAACGGTCACCTGTTTGATAAATCAGGTAACACACACGTTAACATCAGCACCACATGAGCAGCGTAGATAGACACAAACACATACACACACAGACACTCACACACAGACACAGTCACGTATGCACACACACACACTAGGGCACGCACATACACATTTGTTACTAAATGACTCCACATGCATTTTTTTTCCCACACACACACACACACAGGCGTATACACAAACACGCATGCATGCACGCATACACACTGACAATTGTTCTCTTTTTTTTTTTTATTTCCATCCTCCGTTTTGTCTTAACACTTACTTCTCTGCACAAACTCTGCACAAAATGTTCCTTCAACACACACTTCTGAAGAACACACACACACACACACACACCCATTTCCTGTCTCCATTTTGCCCTTTTTCTCTCTGTTTCATCTTAGAGTGAGATTGGGCATACTTTAGGCCTCATAAATGCACTCTTAGGGGAATAACTCTGCCAGAAGGTGTCTTTCAAAGAGTCAGCAGCAGAACAGAGGGGTATTTGTATATGTGCTGTGACACTTGTTTTTCCACAACATAAAACATACAGAATACACACAAACACACATGCACATGTACACACACACACATACGTGGACACACAGACACACTAACACACATGTACAGACACACACGCATTCACACACACACAAACAACAATTCCTACGCCTTCTATTCATATAGCTGCAAGGACATGAATAGTATGGTGAAGTTCCAAAAGATGTAGTAGCTGTAAAATGAACACACATGTTTTGAGTACTTACAACAATATCTCCACATTATGGTTTAGACTTCAGCATTGTCACATAATAAGCACATATTTTACTGTCCTCACATTACAAGGACATGTCTCAGTGCCAGCATATTATGGGTAAATGTTTCCATGTACAATGTCAAATGGGTTGGCTACTGATGATGACTAATACCAAACCATATGCTTTCGCTCTTTCTGTCTTTCATACAGTACATGCACATGCATGCTGCACACACACACACACACACACACACACACACAAACACATGCACACATATACACACACACAAGCACACACACACACACACACACACACAGATGAGACTGCATAGATCCTGTGTAATCAAAAAATGGGATGATGTATTTCCACCACATCTTAGCCCATGAATGTAATCATAACTAGGCCTATGCAGTCGTCTTCGACTGCTAAAGGGATATCCCCGAAACGCGATGCTTCAAAGCCCCCAACATTCAAAATCTAATCAGTTCATGAATCTACCCTAGAACATTGAAACACCAAATCTGGGACAAATCCATCCAACTGGTCAGAAGTTATGGGCCAAACCAAAATTCAGCCATCTTGAACTCAGCCATCTTGAAAGTGTTGGCCTCCAAACTCGAATAAGTTCATGAACCTACCCTAGAGCATTAACACACCAAATCTGGGAGAAATCCATCCACCCAGTCAGAAGTTATGGGCCAAACAAAAATTCGCCCATCTTGAATAATTCACCCATCTTGAATTCAGCCATCTTGAAAGTGTTGACCTCCAAACTCGAATCAGTTCATGAACCTGCCCTAGAGCATTCACCCAAAAAATTTGGGACAAATCCAAACATCCGTTCAAAAGTTATCGCGTTAACACGAAAGACCTTACGCGGCGGACGCGGCGGCGGCGGCGGCGGCGGCGGCGGCGGCGGCGGCGGCGGCGGCGGCGGCGGCGGCGGCGGCGGCGGCGGCGCACGCAAAACCATTACATCCCCGACGCTCCGCGTTTCGGGGATATAATTACATCTTAATATTGTCAGTAAAACCTTGCTAAAACAGCCTATATTTAAAAAAAACTGTTTCGTGTACCGTAGCCTACAAAACATCCCTGTTGCCATTTCTCTACACAGTTGGATGCCGGTCTTTCTGTTAAAGTGTATCACTTTAAAAAAAAGAAAGGAAGAAAAAAGTCTGTGACCTATTATCTGTATGACAACTCAGATTGATTTTACAGTAAAATGTGGCTTGAAGTCTGATCTTGTGGTGTTTATTATTATATTATCTTATATATATAAATGATGTGATGCTAATTCATATTCATGTAATGAAAGGTTCAATAGTGTTCAGTGTTTTTTTAAGGTCAACACTGCCAGTAAAAATGTTTACGGGGACAAAATCATGAAAACATTTGAAAAGTAATCAAAAAGTAATCAAAAAGTAATAAGTTACGTTACTCAGATAAAGTAATTCAAAAAGTTACACTACTATTACATTTTAAACGTTGTAACTTGTAACTGTAACGAATTACATTTTTAAAGTAACCTTCCCAACACTGGTTATGGGCCAAACCAAAATTCAGCCATCTTGAATTCAGCCATCTTGAAAGTGTTGGCCTCCAAACTCGAATAAGTTCATGAACCTACCCTAGAGCATTAACACACCAAATCTGGGAGAAATCCATCCACCCAGTCAGAAGTTATGGGCCAAACAAAAATTCGGCCATCTTGAATTCAGCCATCTTGAAAGTGTTGACCTCCAAACTCGAATCAGTTCATGAACCTGCCCTAGAGCATTCACCCAAAAAATCTGGGACAAATCCAAACATCCGTTCAAAAGTTATCGCGTTAACACGAAAGACCTTACGCGGCGGACGCGGCGGACGCGGCGGACGCGGCGGACGCGGCGGACGCGGCGGCGGCGGCGGCGGCGGCGGCGGCGGCGGCGCACGCAAAACCATTACATCCCCGACGCTCCGCGTTTCGGGGATATAAATATTACATTTGTCATGATGACCTGCCAGAACAAAAAATTCTATAAAATATGATTTTACAAAAAAAAAAAACATTCGATTACATGAGCAAATAAAGTTTTACTGTAAATTGAGAGCACGCAACATTGATTTTGACTTGCATCATTGGCCACTTCCCCCAAACTTCAACACCAATTTCAGTAAAGTGGGCGTGCAACGGAGTGTGTGTGTGATGCCTCAACCCACCAGGAGGCCTCCCAATAACTCTAAATTCACATATGATAAATCACAGCTACCTCCCACATGTCTGCCATATGTTTTGATTTATACACCCCTCTAACCCCCACTCCACAAACACACACACACAAACACGCGAATAGGGGCCTTTTACCTTTGCACCCCCCCTCCCCACACACACACACATACACATATACACACACACCTACACCAGAAGGGTCTGCTTTTACCCTTGCAACTAATCCCTCTCTGTGTCATGCATTACCATAGATGCATAATGTATATGGGCCGAGGAGTGCTTTTTCTGAGGAGGGCCACGCTATTTTTAGCATGCACCTGCTATCCTGAGCGGCGACCAACCTGCCGATGCCAATTAAAAAAAGATGGTGTCTCTGAAGAGGTGAGAGGGAGTGTGTGTGTGTGTGTGTGAGTGAGAGAGAGAGAGAGTGTGTGTGTGTGTGTGTGTGTGAGAGCGAGTGTGAGTGTGTGTGTGTGTGTGGGAGTGTGTGTATCTGTGTGTGTGTGTGTGTCTGTGTGTGTGTGTATGTATGTATGTGTGTGTGTGTGAGAGTGTGTGTGTGTGGAGGATTGTAGAAAGAAGACAAATTAGGAGAGATTTTGATAACTGCTTAACCATGAAGATTCATAAGACTACTCATATATAGAGGCGTCATATACAACACAAAACATATGGAGTCGTGTAGTTACTTAGACATATTGGTTGCACACACTTCTTTTAATTTGTTTACATGTGTTTGTAATATCACCAGCACTTCAGCATCAGGCACAACAGCTTTCAGCAGCATTTTAAAATCTCTGTATGCTTACTGCTCATTGTAAAAGCCTACAGTGAAAGTCTTAAGTGAAGTGAAAGTCCACCTGGGAAACACCCAACTCCCAGTTGTCATTGTGACACAGCACACACACACACTGCACACAACGAAATTTCATTTATGCCTCACCCGTGCAAGGGGGCAGCTCCCAACAGCGCCCCTAAGGGAGCAGTGCGGCGGGACGGTACTATGCTTAGGGTACCTCATTCATGGAGGAGGATGGGGAGAGCACTGGTTAATTACTCTCCCCACCAACCTGGCGGGTCAGGAGTCGTACCGGCAACCTTTGGGCTACAAGTCCGACGCCCTAATCGCTTACCCATGACTGCCCTATAAATTCAACTGCAAATAAAGATTACGCTCAATCAAGTTATAGCCCTCTCTTTCATGCCCTTGAAGCACCTATGCTGATGGCCAGGGCTGTTTATGGTTCAGTCCAAGCCATTATTATTTATTTGTTTGTTTGTTTGTTTGTTTGTTTGTGTATGGAGACCAGAGCTGTTTTTGACTGCAAAGAGAAGAGTGAAAGCCCACCTTCACAGAAAAAAAGTCCTAGTATTTATTGGTTGTACCTCTGCACATAACACGGGTGATTTCAGAAATGCTCCACCTGTGCCTGGTCAGAGATTTGTAACAATTACAGTTGGCTAGTTTCTGTAAATGATTGGAATAAATGTCAATGGTTGGAGCAAATATGTAGAACGACATTTTTACCCCACTGAAGCCAGACATCATTCACAAACTATAGTCCGTATAGAAATCCTAAACAGACAGAGGAAGTGGTAGTGTTTAGATTTTAAAAATCGTAAACAACTACTCCTTCAACCCATCTACTAAACACCACCAGTGCTACCACTGTTTAAAGTTTGCCGCATTAGTTTAAGACCTGGCCCGTCAAACGACCCTGTCACGTATAATCCTCTTTTCTCTGACTGCGGCATCCGTAGCATTGCGAGGGACCTTCTCCCCTCACTGCGGCGCCACTAGCGTCCTTTACCCCCCCATCCTCATCCTCATCCTCACCCTCATGAACATGCACAGCGCCGCCCGACACACTCCAATTGAGGCGACGTGGACAACTTCCAGGGCCAATTTCAGAGATGTCAGCCCCAGAGCCCGTTAGCCGTAACATAAAGGAGGGCCGCTGTTTTGACATTATCTGGAGCAGCCAGCAGTTCTGTTCGCCACTGCAGCCTGCCAATGACTTCGGCTGCAGCTCAGCGTCCGCACACACACACACACACACACACACACACACACACACACTGCAAGCAAGAACAGCGTCATGATAAGGTAGTTAATCAAGACAAAAACAAGTAATATCCACAGTCATTTGGCTGATCTTACTTGTGTTTTACATATCTGTGTGGCTCCAGGAACCATGCGAAAGAGATTGACTTAAGCCCATGCAAAGAGACAGGTCTCCTTTTTTTTAAAACCTAGAGTGTTGCTTTGAAAGCAAAGGAGAGGTAGATGCTTATCTTATGATGGATGGCCTGGATGGAACACCATTTGAAAGATGCATTATCAGCTGGTCCAAAGCCCAAGTGAGTGTGTGATCAGATACAAACTCAAACCAAGAAAGTGCGAGTGTGTGCTTGCAAGTGTTATGGACGACTATAGAAACAGCCATGTCGTAACATGCTTTAAGTTTAAAACACTCTGGATGTTTTCTTTTGATCTTTCACTGTGTACTGTGCATTGTTGTATGTGCATTCATGTCTGTGTGTGTGTGTCTGTAAAAAGTGCATGTGCAGTCATTTAGTTAGTCAAAAATATCTATTACACAAACTCTCTTACAAATGTCTGTACATGTGCATGCCCTTGTGTGTGTGTGCATACGTGACTGTGTCTGTGTGTTGGTGTCTGTGTGTGTATGTGTTTGTGGCTATCTACACTGTTCATGTGGTGCTGATGTAAATGCTGATGTGAAAGGGATTGTTTGATATGACTGTTTGTACTCTAACACCAGGATGATTATTGGATAGATAGCGAATTGGTGACATAAAATATTTAATGCAATTCTATATTTCAGACACACAAATAGGATTAATAAGTACAATAAATAAAAAGCTAAACTATCAAGTCAATGGCATGCATGTAACATAGGAAATAAGCACAAGCTTATTAAGCAAAATATATACAGAAGAATGAGTATTTATGATATTTGTGATAATTAACATTTTTGTTGAAAGGCAATGATTTGAACGCAAATTAAAATAATAATTGGATGTGCTTGTTTGAAAGGAACCCACCTGGGTTGGCAAAAGGGGCCGATACAAGTCAGTAAAATGAAAAGAGAGAGAAAGAGAAACAAACTGATTTCACGGCACATTATGTGAGTTCTGTAAGACACAAATAAAAGTGTGTGCAAAGATGGGAGGACCGTAGACCCTGCTGTTTGGAGAATGGAGCTGTACGAAATCGCTCGCCACTGCCTCAAAATAAGCAAAATGAGCAGATGTACTTTCAGTGAGTTTGTGTTGTTCGCAGCAAACATTCTGTTCCTAATTATAGCCTAAACAGATAGCGCCGCCGAACAACAGCTCCCGTTTAATCCCCCTATCTAATGACATTGCAGTTAAGTGGACTACCATCCCAGGGGCCAAGGGGGAAAGGGGCAGGAAAGCGGGGGGGGGTGGTGGGTAGAGAAAGCTCATTAAACCTGTTTTTGTGTTTTGTTATTTTTGTCATCTCCTCTGCATCTCATCCTCATCAGCTGGTTAAAATGTGTGCGTTGCTGGGTAGAGCTGCACAAACGGAAACTGAGCCAGTGCTCTGCAGGTAGCCTACATTTTCTGGAGCTATGCAAATCTACCTCATTTAACACTTGAAACACACACATTGAAGGTGTGAATGTGCGTGTGTGTGAGAAAGACAGAGAATGATTAGACAGACGGAGGCAGAGCATATTAGAGAGGACGAGGAGGAGGAGGAGGAGGAGGAGGAGGAGGAGAACGGAGAGAGAGAGATGATAAAAAGGGAGAGAGAGAGATGGAGAGAAGAAACAAAAAGCCACCAGAGTGAGGGATGAGGGAGAAGAGGCAGGGGGTGAAGGAGAGAGGCACGGCGGAGAGATGCAGCCTTGCAACACCGAAACTGACAGGAGGAGGGAGAGGAATTAGAGCTCAGAGACACACTAGTGTTCCACTTCGCCTCGCATTAGGCCCAAAACACACACACACACACACACACACACTCACGCGCACAGAAATACACACATACATTCGCGTACAGACACACACACACACACACATACATACACACACACACACTGACACAGACTTGTGCACACACATACACACACACGTACACACACACACACACACAAACTCACTCACACACATACTCATGTGCACAGAAATACACACATACACTCACTCATACACACACAGACATACACACACACACACACAAACACTGATGCACACTTGTGCACACACATACACACACACTGACGCACACATGCACACACAGACGCACACACACACACACACACACACACGTAGAGAGAGGGAAGCCTCGCACAGAGGGAGAGTACCGCCCCTGCTCGTCGCCTGTTGTTTTTGCCTTCCAATCTTTGGTCAATAATTCATCCGAGCGATGAATGATTTATTGTCAGTGCGGTCTGAAAATGTTTGCTTCTGCATGGGCCAACAATCGATCGCAGCTACTGACCAAGGACAGGACTGTCAGGTTCGTTAAGGGGAAGATCCACGTTGCAGGAACACTGGCAAACCTGGCACCTGAGACAAGAATTTCTTGCTCGTGCACCATAATACTTGGCCTGAGTCTTGACCCACAGACAAGCAGTGTGTACTGGTTAAAAAAACACCTCCTAAGGTTCACAAGCACAAGCATGGCAGAATTTTTGAATTCACATGGTCTGGGATTCGCAGACCACCTTTAGGCAGGAATTTTAGTATTCTCCATCAGTTCCTCTCTCCTCACGCTCTCTCTCTCTCCTGGCTCTCTCTCTCTCTCTCTCTCTCGCTCTCTCCCTATCTCTATTTCTCTCACTTTCTCTCTCTATCTCTCTCGCTCTCTCTATCTCTCTCTCTTTCTGCTTCCCTCTGTCTTCTGTGTTTTATATAAGCATAAATAAATAACCAGCTGTCTGGCAGCTGGGCTAAAAACTGCAACCCTGACCTGCATTGATCCAGCTGATCTGGTCCAAGATGTGTGTCGAGGTCGTCTGTGGGGTCCCATGCCTCCTCAGAGTGGGTCTTTTACCCCACAGAGGCTCTGGGGCACGGCGTTTCATCCCCAGCCCAAAAGCAGAGAGGTGTAATAGGTGGAGGAAAAAAAAAAGCTGGCACCAATCAAGGTCCCGGCAGGGGAGGAGAGGAGAGGATTATGGGTATCTGAGGTGTGTGCCCCGCTGTCGATTGCAGTTTGGGAGGGGGGCCACAGCAGGGGGGGAAGATGGGTCAGAGAGGACCAGAGGGGGGGGCTGCTTCTCACCTAGAAAAACATGGAGCTCTGCTTTGCTCGTCATGTAAGCGCAACAAGCCCCTAGTGTAGCACCATCTATTTCTCCTCTTGGCGAGGAGTTTGTGTAAAGGCTCACTGCTTTATATGACTCATACAGAGCAGACATACTCCTTTTTGTTTGAAAAAAAACTAACTACGTGCATGTGTTTTTTTTTTGTCTTTTACATTGAACCAGCTACCTTGCTACAAGCCGTCCAGATGGATCCATATTTCCACTTTTGCTCTGTTCCTGTGCAGTGATTGACAGCTCAGACATGTGCTTTGAGCTCTGGTTCAATTCAAATGCCAAATATCGGCTTTGTGTCTTCACCTGTCTGATGCTGTCAACCAAAGTGGAGATATTCATATGGACTGAGAGTTTACCATAGGGCTTATTAAGGACACCAGGGTTTTTTAGAAGAATAGATGGGTGTGGGTAATGCCAAGCTACCTTGTTCTAGCTCAATTAGCTCAAAATTAAGCTTCAGCCTAAACCCAACTGGTCCACTGTCAAGCTGTTCATGCATGTCATATGTCACTGGTAAGAGTGTATTTCTTTGATTCTGAACATAATTATACACATATATTATTATTATTAGGGTAAATAACTGCTGTACAAAAGCAAGCGTATTTTTGCTTTGTTTGATCAAAAGACAGTTTTGTTTTATGTCTAAAGCCACATAATTCCTTTATCGCAGAATTTAGTGCTTCATATGAGCCCAGTACAAGGAGTGATCGTGCAGCCTTCCTTTTGTGCTTCAAGACTAGCAATTGATCGACTTCCATTGGTACGCATCTGGTGACATGATAGTTTATTCCTGTTGTGAATATAAATATTCATTTCTTCTGGCTTTTTTTAATAACAGTGACAGGCATTTCAACCACTCTTTATTTATTTATTAGCAGTCCCGCAGGCTTTTGAGAGTCTGAAAAATGTGAGTATCTTTTTGCCATGACAAAACAAAGGCAGTGAGAGCTTTGGAGGGATGCATCACAGTTGAGTTAACTGGCTGGGAGGCTTGTACTTCTGAGAGCAAACATCCTTTTCTTTTAAGCTGTTTTCAGTTCCCAATTACAAATGAATGGCTTCACACTGTTTCCACATGTCATGATAAGACAACACAATCAACCACAGCAGGTGTAAAATATATTGTATGTGCATGCATGTGTGCATGTGCGTGTGTGTGTCTGTGCGTGCGTGCGTGTGTGTGTGTTTGTGTTTGTGTGTGTATCTATATGTTGGTCAGTGTGTGTGTGTGTGTGTGTGTGTGTGTGTGTGTGTGTGTGTGTGTGTGGCTGTTTCAGTGTGTGTGTGTCTGTGTGTGTGTTTGTGTGTGTGTGCGTGTGTGTGTTAGCATGTGTGTATGTATACTGTGAGCATGTGTCTGTCTGTGTCTGTGTTTGTGTCTGTGGGTGTGAGCATGTGTATATGTGAGCATGTGTTTATTCCTATAAATGTGTGGAGGTTTATCGCTCCTGGAAAGACAGCTTGGCTCATGTCCTCTTCCTGCTACTACTCTGACATGCAGGCACTGGTCCAGCGGCGCGTCTAGCGTGCCGGTGGTGGTCGGTGGAAGTGAGGGCTAGCACCTTGGGCAGAATGCTTAATTTCTGGTGACTCATAATCAAAGTCATCATCGGCACTGGCGTGCTGGCCAGACTCTCGGGCAGTTATGCCTGAGAGGGAGAGCACTGCAAATGACAGCTGCAGCAGAAGATGGGCAGATGGGGAGACGGGGCAGAGGATGAGGAAGTCGAAGGATCTGCAATAATCGAGAGATTACTTTTCTGAGTGAGCGAGGAGCGGATTTATTCAGCACATCTCCACATCTGACAGGAGAGCAGCAAATCATCGGCTGGTGGTGGTGTGGCCGGGGTAGTTTAAAGAAAGCCATAAAAACAGTTAAGTCGTAATTAAAATGTGCGGCCAACTAGACATCTCTATCATCCGGCATATGTTTTATAGCTGTGCTCAAGGCGGCTGGCATTAGAGGGAAGTGGAGGAGGGGGCTACTGGGAGTGCATCCAGGCCAGAAAGATGTGCAGTCCACTGGGAAGCCACGGTCCCCAAGGGGGGGTGGGAAATGGGTGAGAAAGAGGTCTTATCCAGTTTACACCATGGGACCACCAATTACCCTCTGACAGCCATGAAGCGAACACACACATACACACATACACAAACACACATAATGTATCTGCGTCATACACAAACATACAGATACACTGGCCAAAACACAAGCACACCTTATACACACACATACACACACATACACAAACACACATAATGTATCTGCGTCATACACAAACATAGAGATACACTGGCCGAAACACAAGCACACCTTATACACACACATACAGATACAGTAGCCCACACACAAGCGCACATGCACACACTCTCAGACATAATATGCCTCTCTCACTCTGCTTTTCTCTCACATTCAAACACACATGCACATGCACACACACACACACAACACAACACAAACATACACACACACACACACACACAACACAACACAAACATACACACCGGGACAAACACTTTCCTATTACATCTACACATCAGATATACCCACAGGGAGAACACAGAGCAAAAAAAATGAACAAAAAAAAATAATAAAAGCAAACATAAGGGCTGAAAAAAATTGATTTCAGGGCCCCAGGGCTTCCATATCTGCCTCATCAGGTATGCCGGGTTGGGGTGTCAGCCAGGGTGGGGGTGGGACTGGAGGTGGAGGGGCTGTGGGGGCTGGGCGCAAGCATGAGCAAACGCGCATGGGGGGGGATTGCTCGGGGAGAAGGGGAGGATGGATAGAGGAGAGGAAAGGGTTATCAGGCTTGTGAGGCCAGATAATGGGCCTACTCCTTCCGGCAAGAGCACCTTTCATGGAGCTGGTAATCAGAGCAGGATGAGCCGTGGAGCAGGGGAGCGGAGGGGAGGGGAGAGGAGGGGAGCGGACCCCGGCCCGCAGCACAATCATCTTCTCAGGGCCAATCAATTCCTTCCCACACTGGCAAACAAGTAGGTTTGGATACTCGCCGTGCTTCTCACTCATCTGCTGTTTGTCTCTCTCCATCTGTATCTGTCTGTGTATTGTTTTCCCTTTTCTCTTTTCTCCACTATCTCTGGACTTCAGTTTTTATGGACTCGCATGTACATACACACACAAACACAGG